>OX457030.1:39145570-39648657 GCA_949752745.1 Protula sp. h YS-2021 | reverse complement strand
GTGCACCAAAACAAGATTTAATACAACTCATTTCTTCATGCTTCACGAAACCCAGTGCCCAATTCCCCCCCCCCCCCCCAGCCCCCCGCTCAAACCTCAACCTCCCTCCGTAGATTGGTTGCTGCGGCGTGGCAACCATACCTCTGTGACTTGTTGCAACAATTTCCCTCACTCCACAGACGTTTCTGAACAAGGTTAGTAATCAGCGACGCTAAGGAGGGGGCCATTATTGACAATCATCAAGTTGGGGGGGGGCGTATGGGGATGGGGGTCCCACAATTTGATTCCCGCCATTTGCTGCCATTTTTTTCACAGTCGAGTGCTTGCGCCTGTTAGCCTGGATTTGATGAGCTATTGGCTGAAGAAAGACAGATGCTCGTAATATTATGAAGGAAATGATCTTCATTAGTAAATTTAGAGAGAAAAAGGCGAATATTACACGCAATATGAACGTCACTCTGGTTTGCTGTGTCCTTTCACTGCACAATGAATTACATTTGCATCATTTCCAGATAAGATACATGGAAAATAAAGTTTCTTTCATTTTAAGACTACGCTGGGTGCGATGCTACGGGTAGTGAAATACGTAGTTCTGTGCAGGGGATGGTGGGGACCAATTGAATTGTCCACGCAGCAGTCACACTGCTCTCAAGCAACGCTAAAATTCCAAGATTTTCTTATTTTCACATTGACCTCCAGGTCGCTTTCAAGCCCCCAAACCGGAAGTTGGCCTTTATCTCGAAAACGGTAAAAGATAGAGCAATGTTGACCTCTTTTCCGACCTCCACCCCTACGTTACGTAAGGTATAACTTCCGGTGTCCTTCACTTCCAGGTCACTTTCGAGCCCAAAACCGGAAGTTGGCCTTTTTCTGGAAAACGGTAAGAGATAGAGCAATCGGTTTCCAGACATCTCTTCCAAACCGAACTAGGCACATGTATGGAGGGTTATCTGAAGTGGTGCAGCTGTTAAAAATTTTGACCTTGACCTTACCGGTATAATTGGTAGTATTAGGAGGATGTTCTATATTCAGATATGTGAAAATTGTTAACAAACAGCAATATCATCTACCTTCCGTTTTAAGTTATCATTCCAAGTGGGGTCTAATTCTCTGTGCGAATTTTGGTCTGGTTTTCACATACTACTGAATGCAAGACTTGGGTCCCCCACCTCAGAACTCCCCCTTCCCCCCCCCCCCTCTCCACACACAGACATGCACTTTTGGATCCCCCAAATGTAGGCATTAATCTATATTCTATTTTAAGTGATCAAAACAAGAAGCAAATGACTTCAAGACAATCTCACTGATTCCTTCTCTGATAAAGTTCGTATCTATACCTTGACATTTTTAACCAATATCAGTAAATATTTCTCTCAAAGACAAGTAAAGATCAGATTATTTAGAGACTGTAGACGTAATTCAGTCTGAATAGCTTTTACTGACAACCTTGCACTCTAGCAAAATTCGCAGACAGGAAAACTAATAATGGAAATTTTCTTGAGACCAACGAATACCTGTCACCTCAGGAAAGGCATGTCTGTCGCCTCAGGAAAGGCACGCCTGTCGCCTCGGGAAAGGCATACCAGTCACCTGAGGTAAGGAATACCTGTGGCCTCAGGAAATTCACGCCTGCCGTCTCAGGAAAGGCGCGCCGGTCGCCTCAGGAAAGGCATGCCTGTCGCCTCAGGTAAAGAATACCTGTCGCCTAATGAAAGGCACACTACATTCTATTTTTGTTCAAACCCCGTTAAGAGATTCCACGATCTACGCGGAATAAAATACTTCTGTAGAGAGGGAAAGACAAATGGTGCAAAAATCTTTCCCATAGCGACCACGACGACCTTCTAACAGCAGGCAGGGTCGCATTCACAAAAGTTAACTGTGCAGTTAACAAATTCCGTTAACTGCTCCTGTTGGTAATAGATCTTTCGAAAGTTAACTGATAAATTGTACTCCTGTGTTAAAACATATTCTTGTAAAAATTGTTTGCATAATTTAGCTGAATCAGCTGATTTCCCCTTGCGCGGTGTACATTTAACTGTACAGTTCACTTTGTGAATTCCAGCTCGGGTGTACTGTTAATTGCAGTTAAGTTTTGTGAATACCAGCTCGGATTTAAAGTTAGCTGCACAGTTAGCTTTTCTGAATACCAACCCAGGTATACAATTAACTGCACAGTTAACTTTCGTGAATCCCAGCGAAAAAGTCTGCTGGCAGACCAGATTATTACATTTGCATTCAAAGATGATGTGTAAACAGGACAAATAGATTTTTAAAAAAGATAACAAAAACAGTGTGGTTTGCATGCAATTTCGGCACAAAACAATGAAAACGAATCTCGCATCAAGAAGAGGTTAGTGATGAAGGGGTTCGATTTCTCGGTGTAAACACGTAACTTTGAAGTTTCCAAGGTACTAAACGTCCATGTTATTTAGCACAAACTAGCAAGGATCGATGAACTTTTTACCGCACCTGGGGGTTGGGGGTATGGGGCCGAACACGGCCAAATCGAGTCAATTGTCAGCTGGAGGGCCCGGGGGTCGTTTGAAGCATGAGAGGATGCACCGGCGCAATCTGTATTAATTATTTTTAAAATATTTTGCCATGCGTTGTTGTCCAACAGCCAACCTCTACGGCGATTTGGTCTGTTGTGTATAACACGTTTTCACTCTGCAGACCCACTGGTGATTCCGCGAAAATAGTACTCATACAAGTGAAGGACTACTTTTTAAAAATATCCGTCCGCTTTGTTTTAATACATAACAATCTAAATCTTTCAGAGGCCATCTGTTTTATAACAACGGACTGCAAATTGATTTTACGGTGCCATAATGCACTTGTTAAGTTCACACCGCATTTATAAAGAAAAGACATAAATGAAAACATAGTGCTTCAGCCTGAGAAACAAAATTTTTCCACTGTCTAAAGGCATGCCCTGTCCATTAAGATGCTGATATGAGAAGTGCGCCCCCCCACGCCCACCCCCCCCGCCACCCTATTATTCAATTTCCTCCATAGCAGAAACAGTCCCTATCATCTGGTGTAGTTTGAAATGTCGATTTCGGGGCGAGGTGAACACCTCCCCACCACCACCCATCCCCTTAAAATATTCAATATAAAACACTTCTCTTAATATTCTACAATTGATATTCTATAATACCCCTTTTAAATTTTGAATCCCCTCCAGTTTATGATCTATCAATACTTCAGAGTGAAACTTAGTAACTCTGGTTGTAAACGCTTAATAACTTAATAATTCCAACTGCAAATGGTTTTATTAGCGAAAACATCAGTATTCACTGAGTAAAAATTAGAATTTTGTGATATCCGTGAGTAAATTTTTAGCATGTCAACATTTTGCATTGTGTCTGAAACGAAAACAAAATGAGAAAATAGATCAAACCACATTAAATGTGAATATTCCTGCAGTATTAACCAAACGAAGATTCAAAATACCATTGGCTATCCCTACAGTATTCATCACGTTGCAGTACTGTATTTAATTCAAAGAGCTAAATATCACCTCACTGTGAAAGATAATGTTCGAAATAAATGCATCCGAATTTTAATTTGGTTTTAAAAAGTGGAAGAAAAAAGTTTGAAAAAAAAAAACGAAAAAATGGTAGTGTTGAGATTTCCTTTAATTTTCTGAGGTGGAAATAAACCATCAGTAATGACTGAGTGTCACAGACGGAATGCAGTGTTGTCCCGTTGTTATCAAACAGCTGACCTCTGATGAGATCTATCTGCTGTGCATAAACACAGAGCGGGTGGATATTTTAAAAAGTAGTTGCGCTATTTTAAAAAGTAGTAGTGCGGAGTAAAATGGTGTTACACATAACAGGCCGAACCGGCCAAGAGGTTGGCTGTTAAACAGGTTGGCTGTTGAGAAGGTTGGCTGTTGAGAAGGTTGGCTGTTGAGCGGGTTGGCTGTTGAGCAGGTTGGCTGTTGAGCAGGTTGGCTGTTGAGCAGGTTGGCTGTTGAGCAGGTTGGCTGTTGAGCAGGTTGGCTGTTGAACAGGTTGGCTGTTGAGCAGGTTGGCTGTTGAACAGGTTGGCTGTTGAGCAGGTTGGCTGTTGAGCAGGTTGGCTGTTGAACAGGTTGGCTGTTGAGCAGGTTGGCTGTTGAGCAGGTTGGCTGTTGAACAGGTTGGCTGTTGAGCAGGTTGGCTGTTGAACAGGTTGGCTGTTGAGCAGGTTGGCTGTTGAGCAGGTTGGCTGTTGAGCAGGTTGGCTGTTGAACAGGTTGGCTGTTGAGCAGGTTGGCTGTTGAGCAGGTTGGCTGTTGAACAGGTGGGCTATTGAGCAGGTTTACTGTTGAACAGGTTGGCTGTTGAGCAGCAAGGAGTACCGCTCTGCTCCACAGAATAAATGGCCATAACTCGCAAAAATACCACTGGGTCCCCTTTAGTTGTTGTATGAAATACAAAAAAAACCAAAAAAAAAAAAAAACAAAACAAAAAAAACAAACAAACAAACAAAAAACAAACAAACAAACAAAAAACGAGTAAGTAATTAGTAATCGTTTGCTGAATATTTATGCTGAAGCGCTGAGGCTTAATGTTCTATTTATAGCAGTGTGTCTGGGTCTGATTCCAAGTAGCTGTGTTATTGGTCTGGGGTCGCAAAGGTCCCTAGAAAAAAATTAGGGTTGTTCCAGAAAAAGGTCCGCCACCAGACACGCTGCTAAAATCACCCTGATGTTAGGGCGGGGAGAGGGGGTGGGCATAATGACCCAGAGAAGGGCCCGCCTTACACACGATGCTTTAAAATCACTTAAATATTGGGGCGGGGGCAGTACAACAACCCCTAACATTAATGAAACAATCAAGTTTTTAAAAGAAAATCGCCAAAATGTGTATTGTCACTTGATACGCATCAAAACCAACAAAACCACATAAAGTCTATCGGGAACAGGACAATTCCCCCCAGACAATTCCCCCCCCCCGACAATTCCCCCCGAACAACTCCCCGAGGACTATACCCCCAATTCATTTTTATTTTTCGTTTTTCTTTTCTTGTATTTCTCTCTCTCTCTCTCTCTCTCTCTCTCTCTCTCTCTCTCTCTCTCTCTCTCTCTCTCTCTCTCTCTCGCATCTGGTCAAATTATGGTTTGCCGCTTGCCCGAGCCACCAATTCGCTGATACGCCGACTCTGCGCAGCGCACTCGTCAAACAGTCCGCGACTTCGGAAAACGACATACTGTTGTATAAAATATAAAAAAAGATACAAAAAAAAATTAAGTGGGGGGGGGGGGTAGTCCTCTATCAAATTTACCCAAAGAATTGTGAGACCACAATATATTGAATTTCATTTGCATACAAAATGGTGTTTTAAAACGAGAAAATCGATAACAAGAATTAGTGTCGCCTTCTATAAATAATCACGTTGTTGCTGTATTGGGTATGAATTTAACAGAAATATTACTTCATCTTTTTAAAAGGGCTCAAAACTATAGTTCGGCTGACAGGTCGTGGAGAGAAAAAAACTCGCTACATTACCCGCAAACCTCTATGCAATCAATCGGCCATAGACGCAAATTGACAAGGGAAATAAACTGGAAAATATCAAAGAGCAGACATGACAGTAAGTCATGAAAAAAGACTATACACACGTTTTGAGTATATTATGTATTACAATAACTGATAGATTGACCCTATCCTCTTTGGGGGTATTAACTATTCAAACTTCTTTTGTATCGTCCAGGGCAGGTTAAGCAGAACACCGGAAAAGAGACCAAGTTTGGAACTGGTCACAATGGTCTCAATTCCAAAATGGTCTTCTTTCACGTGCGGTCTTAATTCCCGCGTGGTCTTATCCCGGTGCTCCAGTGTACTGCAGTGAATGCATGTGTCAGGACTAATCTGTCGCTCGGTGCTATCCTTATCCAACCGAGAAACGGATTGCAACATGTACGCGGTGAAACAAAGTGGACACGGCGGTGTTGTCATCCCTCGTGAGACCCATCGAAAAAAGCTCGGTGTTGTCATCCATCGTGAGAACAATCGAAAAAGGTCGGTGTTGTCATCCATCTTGAGACCCATCGAAAAAGGGCGGTGTTGTCATCCATCGTGAGACCCATCGAAAAAAAGGGCGGTGTTGTCATCCATCCTGAGACCCATTGTGTTGTCTTCCATAGTGAGACCCATCGAAGAAGTGCGGTGTTGTCATCCATCGTGAGACCAATCGAAAAAGGTCGGTTGTTCTCATCCATCGTGAGAACAATCGAAAAAGGTCGGTGTTGTCATTCATCGTGAGACCCATCGAAAAAAGGTCGGTGTTGTCATCGATCGTGAGACCCATCGAAAAAAGGGCGGTGTTGTCATCCATCGTGAGATCCATCAAAAAAAGGGCGCTGTTGTCAATCATCGTGGGACCCATCGAAAAAAGATCGGTGTTGTCATCCATCGTGAGACCCATCGAAAAAGGTCGGTGTTGTCATCCATCGTGAGACCCATCGAAAAAAGGGCGGTTTTGTTATCCATCGTGAGACCAATCGAAAAAGGTCGGTGTTGTCATCCATCGTGAGACCCATCGAAAAAAGGGCGGTGTTGTCATCCATCGCGAGACCCATCGAAGAAGTGCGGTGTTGTCATCCATCGTGAGACCCATCGAAAAAGGTCGGTGTTGTCATCCATCGTCAGATCCATCAAAAAGGTTGGTGTTATCATCCATTGTGAAACCCATCGAAAAAGGGCGGTGTTGTGATCCATCGTGAGAGCCATCGAAAAAGGGCGGTGTTGTCATGCATCGAGAGAGCCATCGAAGAAGTGCGGTGTTGTCATACATCGTGAGACCCATCGAAAAAGATTGGTGTTGTCATCCATCGTGAAACCCATCGAAAAAGGTTGGCGTTGTCATCCATAGACAGACCCATCGAAAAAGGGAGGTAAAAAGGCTGGCACCGAAAAATAACATCGGTATCAAAAAATATTTCAAAACAAATGCAGAACAAGAAACATTATTTCACAGCAAATCGAGAAACACGTGTAATTTACTCGAAAAAAAGAGTGAGAGTTTTAGATTTCATAGGTAATAGCCTTCTTGTTGTAAAATCGAGCGACCAAATGTCTTACGTCACCAACCATCGACAGTAATGATTTCACTTTGGGCAGACTGACTTGACTCTCCAATCATTATATTACCTCGCTGTCGAAGAATTATTTGTAAGTCTATTTCTTACACAAATCAACAGATGTTTGGTGTCACAACTGACTTCGGTAAACAGTAATCCCCCGGTAAATAGCCCCCCCAACCATCCCCCCCCCCAATTTTGCATATCCAGTAAAAAGCCCTCCTCCCGCGCTCCCTTCATTTAACTTGTTATGTTCTTGCACCCTCTTAGGTCTTTCTTAATCACATATTTTTCATTTTCTAACAAATTTGTTTCGATTGCCTTTTCTTAAGAACTAGTTATCAATGAAATCATAACTCAGTTATAATGACATATCAAAACGTTCAACTGCTTAACTGCAGTTCAAGTTAATTGCATTTAGCTAGTCATCACATGAATAGAGCATTCTTTGTTGGGTCCTGCATTTTAAAATCACCCACATATCACAACCCCGAGATAAAAAAAAACTTGATACAGAAGGGGGCTTTTTTTTGTAGGTATGCAAAATGGGGGTGGGGGAGGGGTATTTTTCGGGGGATGGATTTTTATTACAGGGGGAGGCTTTTTGTTTTTTTTTTTACTTAGAAACACTTATTCGAACAGCCACTTCAGATCTCTAAATATTATTAGCAAATCAGGAATTATGATCGCAGAAAATATAAATAATAAAGTTAAACAATTGCATTAAAAATAGCAAATAATAAGCAAGTACATGTAATAAGAACATGGTCGGAAATAATAAGGCAAAATGGCTTGTATATGCCAGGGCTCGAAGCCTGATCGGGCTTGTGTCTGTGTGTTGATGATTCCAGTCTAATCTCATGTGAAAGCAAGCAATGAGGAGCGCGACACAATCATAGCGAGCGAGCATCTCCGGGGACATCACATTTATCTTCTGATTATCAGACTTGTAATTCCTCTTCATACATATTTATGACAATTTAATGAGATATGAAAGCGATCAACTCCTCTGACAGTAGCGAAGGGCCTTGATCAATTGACAAGCGCTGTGGGGCCGGATCCGGTGTGTCCCATGCTACTGAAAGTCGTCTCATTTTTTTTTTTGTGTGAAGCATTTGCTACTTTTAAAAAATTATTGTTGATTCTAACTTATTAATTTCTTTTGCTTTCATTTCATTTTTAATCTCATTCTAAACGTGTTACTGTCATCTGCTGTTTGTTTCATTAAAAAATTGTTAATTCTAAACGGGTTAATTTCATTGGCTTCTTTCTTCTACAAAACGAACAAACAAACAAACAAAACAAACAAAAACACTGTCATCAAGTTCTGTATGATCCAAGAGAAACAGAAATCTTAGTGAAACACTTGCCAACTACATATCCTGATATTTGTTTTCTAAAATACAGACGAGTAGTTTAGTAGTTCTGACGTATTTGACAAGAGGTAACTCAGTAAGATACAACGTTTTATAGAACCAACACTACAGATTCTGCATCAATTAGAAAGACATGGCTAGAAACGCAAAAATATGCTGTTTTTTTTTTTTTTTTTTTTTATTTCGGGGCATAACGACGCTATTCCGACATCAATGGCGTCCAAAAAATAAAGAAATAAATACATTAAGTAAAAACATGTGCATGATTTTTTGTTTTTTGTTTTTGTTTTTTGTTTTTTTGTTTTTTTTTTGCAGTACGGTAGTTGTTTAGTTCCCACTCTCTTGCACAATGCACGCGATCAAACATATAAATTACAGTGGTACCCTAGAAGAGGAAGCACCTGCCCGACTGAACTAAAGTGGTCCTAATTCAAGGGTGGTCCTATTTTTCGTGTTCTTAATAATGGAAGGTACCGTGTATGGGACAATAGAAAAGTGGTTCTATTTGTAATGTGGTGTCTGCGGGGTGGTCCTATTTGTGGGGTGGACCCATTTGTGAGGTGGTCTCATTTGTGGTTGGTCTTATTTGTGGTGTGGTCTCATCTGCGGGGTGGTTCCATTTGTGGGTGGTCTTATTTGTGATGTGGTCTTATCTGCGGGATGGTCCCATTTGTGGGTGGTCCCATTTGTGGGTGGTCTGATTTGTGATGTGGTCTCATCTGCGGGGTGGTCCCATTTGTGGGTGGTCCAATTTGTGATGTGGTCTCATCTGCGGGGTGGTCCCATTTGTGGGTGGTCCCATTTGTGATGTGGTCTCATCTGTGGGGTGGTCCCATTTGTGATGTGGTCTCATTTTCGGGCTGGTCATATTTGTCGGGTGGTCCCATCTGTGAGGTGGTCTCATCTGCGGGGTGATCCTATGTGTGGGGTGGTCCCATTTATGAGGTGGTCTCATCTGCGGGGTGGTCCTATCCCGGGGTTTGCCTTTAGCTAAACATACACCACTTAACATCTTTACTCTCTGCGCGAGAAACAGCACAGAAGAACAATGGGTTGTCAAACCCATTGTTAGCACGAGCTGAAACATGGGCATCAATTTCTGCAGACATCCTCACAAAATGTATTCACATAAAAACATTCCTGTGTGAAAACTGCGGAACGAATGTAAAAGATGGGGAAGAACACTCCTCTATACATTTCTGCTCACCGCCAGGAATGCAAACCTTTCCTGTATAGCTGTCTTCTATGCCAAAAATGCTTTTAATTAACTGTTTTGAGGAAAAAATCTGTACCCAAGTCACGGATTACTACAAAGAATACATCGTAACGCATTCAATTTAAGACAGACTAATCTCGTTTTTTTTTTAAATTCCCTAAGGTCGAGATTTTTTTTTTTATTTTAATATATCGCGTAAATTAAAAACAGATATTTTTTTATCTCACTTGACATTGTCCTTAGTCTTTGGCTTTACATCTTTTATATTTTTCTGCTATGACGTGACGTGTAGCAGACCACAATCGTGAATTAAAAAAAACCATAGCGGTTTCCGCTACCAAAATGCGAAATTCGAGGTCATTTTGAGGTGACAACAGTTCAAGGCCATTTTACTTATTTTGGCAGAAAGTGACGCTATAACGTTTTTAAAAAATGTAACTAATAAGTATTGCTTTTTACCTCGGTATATTTAAATCGTTATAAGCTCTGACAAAATTCAAGGTCTCGGCAAATAAAAGATGTGAGTTAACCCCACGCCTGGTTAGGAGAGCTATTAAAAATTCTGCTCTCTTCTTGTGTCACATCCTTTTAGCAACAGAAAACGTTTAATTTAACAGCATCACACTACTCCTTTATTCTACTTTCCAAGGCGTAAATGCTCCTCCATTCGGTCTCCAGGCGAATAATTCATAAGCAGCCACAGACAGAGATTTTATGGCAGGAAAGCGACATCTAGTGCCAGTCATTGGCTACCCATTAACAATGTTTCCTTTCGTCGATAAAGAGGCCCTGAATTTTCATTTATTTTTTTACTGCACAGTAAGCCGTATTTATATCTGTCCTTGGGGTAATCTATTATTACACATAACAGGAGTCCCTCATAACCATTCCGATATAGATTACTTATTAACTGGACTCCCAAGGCGGTACAGGGCTGTCAAGGCAGTACAGGAATGTCGAGGCGGTACAGGACTGCCAAGGCGGTACAGGCCTGTCAAGGCGGTAAAGGACTGCAGAGACATTTCAGGACTGTCAAAGCAGTACGGTGCTTCTACGGCAGAACGCCCAAGGCGGTACAGGGCACTCAAGGCGGTATAGGGCTGTCAAGGCAGTACAGGAATGTCGAGGCGGTACAGGACTGTCAAGGCGGTACAGGACTGTCAAGGCGGTACAGGACTGTCTAGGCGGTACAGGACTGTCTGGGCGTTCAGGACTGTCTAGGCGGGACATGACTGTCAAGGCGGTACAGGGCTGTCAAGGCGGTACAGGACTGTCTAGGCGGTACAGGACTGTCTAGGCGGTACAGGACTGTCTGGGCGTTCAGGACTGTCTAGGCGGGACAGGACTATCAAGGCGGTACAGGGCTGTCAAGGCAGTACAGGAATGTCTGGGTGGTACAGGACTGTCAAGGCGGTCAGGACTGTCTGGGACGTAGAGGACCGTAAAGGCGGTACAGTGCTGTCAAGGCGGTACAAGCCGGTCAAAGCAGTACGGCGTTCTATAGCTGTACTTTCAAGGTAGCACGGGAACGTCAAGGCAGTATTGCGCTTCTATGGCTGTACTTTCAAGGCAGTACGGGACTGTCTGATTCTCAAGGTGGGTTTTAAAGGCGATGCGGGATTTTCAAAGCGGTAGAGATTTTCAGGGCACTTTGGGTTTTTCAAGGCGGTATGGGATTCCCAAGGTGGTCCGGGATTTTCAAAGCGGTCCAAGAAAAAGAAGTGTCATTTATCACAACAGATTTTGACATACTACGGCAGTTTGAAAATGGTAAAGAATCTTAAATTGGCGCTTTAAATGCGACAGCGGATCACGTGACTGAAATCCCTGACATTTCTTCGCTATCAGTCCCCCAGGGGTGCAGTTTACACAGGTTTTACTGCATCAGCCTGATGGGAGTTTTGACGTCCGTAGTCACAAGCATAAATATCGTAATGCTCTTTATTAGTCTGGATAAGATCTCCCAGCAATGGCATGTGATTTTACGAACGTTCCGAGCCACAACATCAGTTTCTGATTTACGTGCAATTTATGCAATTATAAAATGGCCATTTTGAAATAACGCTCACAATAAATGGATTGGCCCCTGTTCACTTATTACAGATTGAAATGGCCGAAGAATCACTGATCGCTATAGCGATGCTGAAGAGATGTTGAATGAACGTGGTCATATTCGCTGGGGGGTGGGGGGAGAGGGGAGGGGGAGAGGGGAGTAGAGTCGCGGGGTGGGATGTTGGGAGTCTTTTCATAACTTTAAAGCATCATAAAGAGAAAACGTATAGCGCGATTCAGATAAAAGAACAACAACAGCAATCACTTAGGGGAAGAATGAGAACGCCACATAAGCTGAGGTTTACGAGCAATATTCGTCCATTCATTTCACAACAATTTATTCCATACAGATATAACCCGGACTGGCACCGTGTCATTTGACTTTTGTGGTAAATCTGAGATGAAATCCAGAAATCAGTGCAGAAGTACAGTAACTGATCACAATGATAAAATGAAAGTGAAACTAAATGTTTCAGTGGCGGATCCAAGGGGTGGGGGAGGGGACTTCCTTGAACAAAACCTTTTTTCCTGGTAACACCCAGATTTTTCCACTTTCGCAAAGTATATAGCAGATAAATAAACGTTTCGCACGTTTTTAACCGTAATCCAAAATGTCTTTAGAAACCTTGAAGATAGCACTGCATAAAAATACAGCAGTTATTCGTGTTATACATGCAGCTATAAATGATAAACATGCTATACATGCAGTTATACCTTGTTGTGGTGCGCTGCTCGTCGCATTTACTGTACCAGTTTCAGTGTAGTGAGAAATAAAATGCATATTCTTTTCATTTTGGTATTAACAGGGGACCAAGGTATTTCATGATATCTTGCTAGAAGAGAGGGGGGCAGGATATCCGCGGCCGTCTTCACAAAAGTTAACTGTTAAATGATTCTGTTAACTGCACCGTTAACAACCAGTACACCTGAAAGTAAATGAATAAGTATATTCCATTGAACAAACAAAAATCCACCTAAAATTGTTTGCGTGATACAGTTAGGTCAACCGATTCTCGCTTTTATGCGTACAGTTAACTGCGCAGTTAACTTTTGTTAATATCGGGGCGGCGGTCAAGATATCCTGTTACACTGGAAAGGGACTCAAGAACTATGTTTCAGCTCACCACATTAGGTAAAATACAGGCAAGGCCACATGAAATTAAATCTTACCAACACTTTTGATATTGTTGACTAAATCGAGGGGCGACTTTCTACATATCGATAATCATTAACCGAAACAAATCAGCTAAATACGATCAAGAACAGAATTGTTGTTTATATATTATTAGCCTGATTTCCTACTGGATTCTTCCTTTTTTATTGAATTTTGTTTCCTATAAAATGCATTGATATCGACATGTGAGATGTTCTTTTTCCTGTGATACTGTGGTAGAAGAAATTTCCCTCTTTCGCTTGGGCCACTTTATAGGAACTACTAATGCTCAGTGTGCCCATAACTTACATAAAAACAAGTATAGGCGTAGTACAGGCGTCTCCGTCCCGAACATCAGTCGTCACAATTTGGCTAACAAGATCTCGAAACAACATCAAAAAGAACGAAACAACGTTGTTTTTATTTATTTATTTATTTATTTATTAAACGAGGTTAGCATTATTTCCCAGATGTACGTGAAATGCCAGCTTATGTTACGTTTATTTATTCACTTAATCTTTTGAAGAGATCGTTATGATTTCTCAGGCCTACGAGAAATGCCAACTTTTCCCAGACAAAAAGATATAATGATCACAAAATCTTAATTCGCTTACCGTTTTTAATTGGACAAAACCATCTTCTGGATCGACCGAGCGTGACTCGGACAAAACTACTTTTATTGACGATTCCGTCGTTGTCTGTTTTATGTAGTAGATAACTAACTAAGTACAGTTTTAGATTAATGGAAAATAATGTATCTTAATGTTTGCAATTTTCGTAGTTCATGGTTATCCGAATTTATTGAGAAATTTGTTTTTAGAAAATACCTCTAAGCCAGTTTTTGGGGCTGACATATATTGTATATTTGAACAGTCGAACTGAAATTCAAACATTTCTTCTCTTAATAATATGCAGTTTAGGGTTAAAAATAATTTGAAAATATAAGGCAACGTGTTATTAAACACATTGTGTAGATACAATATTAAATATTGAACTTCCACATCAGTTCCACTGATGCTGCAAGACCAAAGTAGGTATTCAATGAAATGAAACGGGAATCGGCTTCAGTAAAAACAGATTTAAAAACCGTGTTACACATAAGAAATCTGTCCTTTAGGAGGGAGGGAGGGAGGGAGGGAGGGTGGGGGGGGGGGGTTCTTAAGAAGAGTGGCTTTCACGAAGACATTATAATGTATTCTCCAATCACACAACTGCCAAGGACCGCTGCTTATCAGTTTTATTGCACGCTTAACCCTCACGGCCATAATCCATACCGCCCTGTCATTAGTGGCATAGCTTTAGATCAGCTAAATTGTCACCAAATAGCCTTTCTCCCCGAAAGACCAAGCCCAGGCCTAAGAGCAAAAGAATTATAAGGACATCCATACTTTATATTGTGTGGCACGATCAAGGTTGTGATGCCCTTTTTGGAAGAAGCCAATGTTCAGTTTGATTATATCCAAGGCCGACACCAATTATATATATATATATATATATATATATATATATATATATATATATATATATATATATATATATATATATATATATATATATATCGACAGTCACGACTTTCGGCAAAAAACTGGTACTGACTTAATTTATTTCTAGAGAAAAGGAATATTGAAGATGTGATGACTGTCCTCACGTCACATATTATCGCCCACTGCCACGCCCGGCCACACCCGTTTCACGAGTCAGTCATTTAGCACACCCCTATTTTCCGCTGTGGCAACACAAGGATTATCTATTTCATCTCATCATATTTTCCCCCCAATGTAGCTACGCGGCCTTTTTTTTTCAATTACCCCAGTTGTGACCCAGTTACTATTTTGGGTTTTATTTGATTGATGATGGCATGTATATAGTTAAACAGGTGTGTAAACGCCTGAGGCGTTTGTTGAAAAAATGTGTATTTATGTTATGTTTCTGTTCTGGGTGTACCTAGTTTTATAACGTTTCGTCTCGGATGCGTACGGCGTGTGAGGGAAATTATAGTTCCTTCTTAGGTTGAGTGACTCGCCTTAGGGTTGAAGCGTGTACGTGTATTTTTACGTTGTTTCCGTGCTAAAAGTGAATTTTTGTCGTGTATATGTGTTGAGAACCTTCTCGGTGTCTCTCTACTGTTTTTAAAGATTAAAATATATTAATTTCTGAGTGTTTTTAAGGGTTCTCTTCCTTTCGGCGTTTTGTGTCAGAAAGGGAGCGAAATTTTTAATGAGGTCGAGAATCTAGCCAATAAAAGACGCCCTTAGTGACTGTCGTTATGTTTTGTTTGTTTGCCAAAGATGGGTTAGGTTTAGTGCCTTTGTTAGTCACGGAACCCATTGTTGGCAAATATCATGTTTGTAAACAAGCTTTACGACGGTGTTACGTCACCCGGCTTTGCATATAAATGTGGTTTCGGGACAAAGAGGGTGCCGAAAGTTTACCAATCAGAGCGCTCCTTTTAAGGGGTCACGTGGAGTGTGTATATATATATAGTCAGATTTTAGCTGTGTGTCAAGCATTTTTTTTGTGAAAGCAACAACTGGAGTACTAAAGCACACAAGAAGAACCAGAAGCTAGTAAACTAAGAGGGTGAAAACAAAAGGGGAGAGCGACCATAGTTCGAGAATCGCGTTGCAGACAGCGTAGTGTCAGAGAGCTTGTTGCCAGAGTGGCAGCCGGCCACATTCGCGTATTACTCGTGTCGTTCGTTCGTGCGTGCGTTGTTCACCTGAAACTCAGACGGTCCAATAAAACATCAAGCTTGCTGAAGTTTGAAGAAACGCTAGTGTCGTATGAAAGGGTTGTCGCGTGATTGTGGACTGATGGGGTATAAATAAAGTAAAAACAAGCCACTTGTTTCTCATTCCCCCCTAAGCAAAAAACAAAAAACCAAAAAAAAAAAAAAAAAAAAAAAGGGCTAGCCCAACACGTCAAACGTCCCTGCCTTTCCAAAGGTCACGTAGGTGACTTACAATTCTCGAACTGCGTTTGACGGTTACGCGTGACTCCACCGCCCCTGGATATGTCTACCAAGTCCAGAAGCAAGCACTTGGAAGCCGTAACCAAGTGGTCCCGGGAGCTTGATGAAGCCATGCAGGGAGAGCCAGACAACTACGCTGAAGGGCTGAGAAAAAAGCTTCAGGAACACTTCCAGAAGCTGACCAAGGCCCATGACGAGTGCGTCGCTGCAGTCACCGATGAGGAAGCCCGAAAGCTGCAAAGGACATACGACGCCGCGATGACGTCAGTCCAGCAGCTGGAGGCCCGCTACCAAGAATGGATGAACGGGGAGGAGGAGGAAGAAACTCACCCAACGACACCCCCACAGCGCCGGACAACCAGAGCAAGAGGGGCCGAGGTACAACCATCCACCAGCCAGCTAGAAGCAGAACAGGGAGGGATGGCCGAAGACCGGAGCCAAGCTGCTCGAATACGGATGCGGGAAGCTGCCCTGCGTCGGCGCCAGCTGCAGAGGAAGCTGCAGCTAGAGAGGGAAGAGTTAGAGTTCAGACGTAAGCAAGAACTCCTCCAGGCCCAAGAAGAGTACGACAAAGCTTGTTTCGAGGCCGGGGAAGATTTTGAAGGTGACGCGGCTCTACAAGAAGAATCACCGGAACCAGCCCGAGAAACTACACGAGTGACTCGTCCCCTCAACCAGTCGTTGATCGTTTCCGATGACGATGACTTGCCGCTGCCGCGCACGCCGAAAAAACGTGAGCCTGCGAAGAAAACACCAGAGGCAAACCTGCAGCCCTCGTACGCGGTGCCGATGATGCAGCCCATGGCTCCGTGGTTCCCGGGATTAATGCAGTGCCCACAGATACCCAAGTTTGATGGATCGCCGCTGGACTTTGCGGAATTTATACACGAATTTGAGACCTCAGTTGAAGCCAGAATCCCCGACGACAGAACGCGGCTCAGCTACCTGGTTGCCTGCTGTGAGGGACGCGCTCGCAAAGCCATAAAAGCCTGCCGGCTACTTCCAGACAAGGAAGGGTACCGGCACGCCCGCAGTATCCTACAGTCACGTTTCGGCCGGCAGCACGTCGTGACTCAGGCCAGCCTGGATGCTGTGCTACAGGGTCCGTCCATCAAACCCGGCGATGGTGAAGCAATGATGACACTGGCCTGCGACATGGAAGAGACCATCACGACCCTGGCGGCTATGCAGTGTGAAGAGAGAGCAAATAACCCTGACACCCTGCTGAAGATCGTGCAGCGATTACCCTCCTACCTGCGGAACCAGTGGACGGATGCGGCCCAGAAGTGCTACGAAAATGGTAGAGAACCGACTTTCCGCGACCTGATGAAGTTTATCAGCGAGAAGGCGCGGTCGGCCTGTAACTTCTATGGCCAAAACATCGCCAAGCGCGAAGACAGGGCCACCAGAAACAATAATCACGACCCTAAACCGAGCCGAGCGGGTAGAGTGACAACATTGGTGACCAGCACGGAAGGCCAGCAACAATTCCAAAGGCCAAAAAGGTGCCCATCGTGCGCCGGCGGCTGCAAGAACGTCGCAGACTGCGAGCGTTACCGCCAGATGTCAGTCAAGCAGCGTCTAGACTGTTGCCGGAAGGGACGCCTGTGCAATAATTGCCTGAAGCCGGGTCACTTCTCACGCGACTGTAAGAGAGAGAAGTTGTGCAAAGTGCCAGAGTGCGTCCGCAAACACCACCCCACGCTGCATGAGTGGAGTAATGCCATCGTGAATTGCACGGCGGCGACTGGTAGCAAGACCAGTTTGATGGGCGTCGTGCCTGTAGTTGTGGAAGCGGAGGGGTCGGCATGTCTGACTTATGCCCTGCTTGACGATGGGAGCGAGAAAACTCTGTGTAGTGAAAGTCTTCTTAAAGAACTCGGAGTTAAGGGGAAGCTGGTCACTTTCAGCGTGAGTTCGGTCACGAACCGGGAAGACTTTGAGGGCAGAGAGATCGACCTGGCAGTGAGGTCTCCAGGTGGAGGCCCGCTTCTGAAGTTATCGCGGGTGTGGTCCGTGAAGAGGTTACCAATTTGCACTGACGGCATTGCGGAAGAGAAGGAGCTGCAGAGGTGGTCCCATCTTCGAGATGTCAAGAGACCGAAGCTGCACCAGGGCTGCGTGTCTTTGCTGATCGGGACTGACGCGCCTAGGGCTCACATCCCTCTGGAGGTCAGAAGCGGTGCAGATGACGAACCGTACGCCGTAAGAAGTGAACTGGGCTGGGCCATCAGGGGCCCGAGAGAGAAGGGAGCTTCCGCAGCAACAAGGAGGGTGAGCATGAACTTCATCAGGACAAGTGACGCGAAGCTACACCAGCAGCTTGAGATGATGTGGCAGACTGATTTTAGTGAACACGATAGCCACGAAGTTGCCATGTCAAGAGAAGACAAGCAGGCGCTAGCAACTATGGAGCGAACCACAACGGTCGACAAGGATGGGCATTACCAGATGGCCTTGCCATGGCAGAAGGACGAACCACAACTCCCCTATAACCGAGGCATGGCAGAAAGAAGACTGGCGGCACTGAAAGGAAAATTTGAGCGAGACGCGACCCTACGAGAAAGCTACACAGCGGCTATCGAGGGCTATTTGGAGAAAGGTCACGCCGAGGAAGTTGCAACGCCAGGAGAACAAGGGGGGACATGGTATTTGCCTCACCACGGAGTTTTACACCCACACAAGCAAAAGTTGAGAGTAGTTTTCGACTGTGCTGCCCAGACATCAGGAATATCGCTCAATAGCCAGCTGCTGAGAGGACCGGACTTAGTGAACAATCTGGTCGGAGTTCTGCTCCGTTTCCGACAGGAGAAGATAGCCTTGTCGGCAGATATCGAGCAAATGTTCCACCAAGTCCGAGTGAACGCAGAAGATCGTGACGTGCTGAGATTCCTCTGGTGGCCAGAAGGTGACGTCACGCAACCGCCTCGCGACTACAGGATGTGCGTCCACGTTTTCGGAGCAACTTCGTCACCGAGTTGTACCGCCTACGCGCTCCGGAGAGCGGCACAGGACCAGAAAAGTGAGTTTCCGAAAGGGGTCGTCGACGCCGTGATGAGGAGCTTTTATGTGGACGACTGCCTAACGTCTGTGGCCGTTCCCGACGAAGCCCTGGATATGTGCCGTGATCTGACAGAGATGCTCGGACGCCGGGGGTTCAACCTGACGAAGTGGTTGAGCAACGACGAGGCCGTAATGGATGCCATTCCAGAGGAAAAGCGAGCTCAGAGCGTCACTCACTATCAGCTCGGTGACCAACTGCCACAAGAGAGAGCCTTGGGGTTGGTTTGGGAAGTCAGCAGCGACTCCTTCCTATTCGAAGTGAACCAGCTCGAGAAGCCGCTGACCCGCCGAGGGGTTTTATCAGAAGTTTGTGCCCTTTTTGACCCCCTTGGTCTAGTGGCACCAGTCCTACTACCGGCCAAGAGATTGTTGCAAGAGATGAGCCGTGCAGCTTTAGGATGGGACGACGCTTTGCCGGATTCAACCGTAGAGCAGTGGCAAGCTTGGAGGAGAGAGCTCCCGGAACTGCGCCGATTGCGCATTGATCGTTGTGTGAAGAGGATGACCGGAAAAATTAACAACATTCAGCTCCACGTTTTCTGCGATGCCAGTGAGGTCGGCTACGGCGCGTGTGCTTACCTAAGGTTTGAAGGCACTGACGGTGCTGTTTCCTGTGCATTGGTCCTCGGGAAGTCCAGAGTGGCCCCTGTTAAGGTGCAAACCTTGCCGCGAAAGGAGCTTACCGCTGCCGTAGTCGGGGCCAGGATCGCTAACCAGATACAGAGGGAGCTGGATTGGAAGCTCGACGACGTGACGTTGTGGTCGGATTCCATGATCGTGCTCGGCTATCTCCGGAACAACAACCGCCGCTTTAAGACGTTCGTAGCGAACCGATTGGCAGCCATCCTCGACTTGACCCGAGTTGACCAGTGGAGACACGTAGAGGGACGCAACAACCCCGCTGACATAGCATCCAGAGGCCTGCGTGCCGGAGACGATGAGGGATTACGGACGTGGTTGAGCGGGCCAGAATTTATCCGTTTGCCGAGGCAGCAGTGGCCGAAAGTCTCTACTCAAGGAGGGGAACCAGTAGATGACCCGGAGGTCAAGAAGGAGCGCGTCGTTTTGACCGCAGCGTCAGACGTCATCAGCGGTCTTGACGTCATGATAAACCGACACAGCAGCTGGTGCGATCTATTGAGAAGTACAGCATGGCTCCTACGTTTTCAGCAGCTGCTGAGAAGCAGAGTCCGGAAGGAACCGCCAGACGTGAGAACAGAGCTGACGGCAGACGACCTGCGCGAAGCGGAGAAGGCGCTGATTCGACACGTGCAGCGCACTCACTTTGGAGACGAATGGAAGAAAGTAGCGCGGGGTGAAGCCGTGGCAGCGCGGAGTAGCCTAGCCGCGCTAAGTCCAAAAATCCAGGATGGTTGGATGACTGTCGGGGGTCGATTACAGCCTTCTTCGTTGCCTAGCCGCGCCAAGGAACCACCAGTTCTGCCAGATAAGCACCATATCACGAAGCTGGTTGTAAGAAGCATCCACGAGAGCAACGGCCACGTGGGTGTGAATCAAGTCCTAGCCAAACTGAGAGAGAGCCTCTGGGTAGTTCGAGGCCGTGCTGCGGTGAAACACGTGCTGAGCCAGTGCGTGAAGTGCAGAAGGATGAGAGCGGCGCCATGCCACCAGCAGATGGCTCCGTTGCGAGAAGAACAACTGCAGCCGGGCTGCCGTCCTTTCACACACACGGCGGTCGATTTTTTCGGCCCGTTCCACGTGAAGTTCCGACGTGGTACGGACAAGCGGTACGGCTGCTTGTTTACGTGTTTAGCATCGAGGGCGATTCACCTGGAAATTACACATTCACTCTCCGCAGAAAGCTTCGTTTATGCATGTACGCGTTTTTTCAGTCGCCGCGGCCAGCCGGAGAAGATTTTGAGTGACAACGGGACCAACCTGGTCGGAGGCGAGCGAGAAATGAGGGAGGAGCTGCAGCGATGGAATGCCGAGCAAGTTAGCCGTGACCTCGTCCAGAGAGGTGTAGACTGGCATTTCAATCCCCCACACGCCAGTCACATGAACGGTGCGGCGGAAAGAATGATTCGTTCTGTTCGGCAGGTGATGATGGCAGTAGTGGGATTGCAGCTGCTTACTGACGAGCAGCTGATGACCGTAGCAGCGGAAGTCGAAAGGATCGTCAATGACCGCCCGCTGACCGCGGTGGGCGACGACCCGGCGGATCCGGAAGTACTGACGCCAGCCAAGCTGCTCATCCTGAGAACCAACTCGTGCCTCCCCTCGGCGCTGGTTTCCGGGGACGACAACTTCGCGACTCGAAGGTGGCGCCAAGCCCAGCACATCGCGAACGTTTTCTGGCGCCGTTGGCTAAAAGAGTATTTGCCAGCACTGCGGCAGCGCCAGAAGTGGAGGAAGCCTCAGCGTGGCGTCCGTGTTGGAGACATCGTGTTACTCGTGGAGGACTGTGCAAGGGGACAGTGGCCGCTCGCACGGGTGACAGACGTCGAGGTCGGCCGAGACGGACTAGTACGCAGCGTCTCCGTTTTGAGTCGGGGTCGCGTTTACAGTCGGCCCGTTACGAGACTGTGCTTGCTAGAAGCCTCAGATTAGTAGAATTGAATGTCGTACTGTTCAGGCACTTACGTGGCCAGGAGGGGGGAGTGTAAACGCCTGAGGCGTTTGTTGAAAAAATGTGTATTTATGTTATGTTTCTGTTCTGGGTGTACCTAGTTTTATAACGTTTCGTCTCGGATGCGTACGGCGTGTGAGGGAAATTATAGTTCCTTCTTAGGTTGAGTGACTCGCCTTAGGGTTGAAGCGTGTACGTGTATTTTTACGTTGTTTCCGTGCTAAAAGTGAATTTTTGTCGTGTATATGTGTTGAGAACCTTCTCGGTGTCTCTCTACTGTTTTTAAAGATTAAAATATATTAATTTCTGAGTGTTTTTAAGGGTTCTCTTCCTTTCGGCGTTTTGTGTCAGAAAGGGAGCGAAATTTTTAATGAGGTCGAGAATCTAGCCAATAAAAGACGCCCTTAGTGACTGTCGTTATGTTTTGTTTGTTTGCCAAAGATGGGTTAGGTTTAGTGCCTTTGTTAGTCACGGAACCCATTGTTGGCAAATATCATGTTTGTAAACAAGCTTTACGACGGTGTTACGTCACCCGGCTTTGCATATAAATGTGGTTTCGGGACAAAGAGGGTGCCGAAAGTTTACCAATCAGAGCGCTCCTTTTAAGGGGTCACGTGGAGTGTGTATATATATATAGTCAGATTTTAGCTGTGTGTCAAGCATTTTTTTTGTGAAAGCAACAACTGGAGTACTAAAGCACACAAGAAGAACCAGAAGCTAGTAAACTAAGAGGGTGAAAACAAAAGGGGAGAGCGACCATAGTTCGAGAATCGCGTTGCAGACAGCGTAGTGTCAGAGAGCTTGTTGCCAGAGTGGCAGCCGGCCACATTCGCGTATTACTCGTGTCGTTCGTTCGTGCGTGCGTTGTTCACCTGAAACTCAGACGGTCCAATAAAACATCAAGCTTGCTGAAGTTTGAAGAAACGCTAGTGTCGTATGAAAGGGTTGTCGCGTGATTGTGGACTGATGGGGTATGAATAAAGTAAAAACAAGCCACTTGTTTCTCATTCCCCCCTAAGCAAAAAACAAAAAACCAAAAAAAAAAAAAAAAAAAAAGGGCTAGCCCAACACGTCAAACGTCCCTGCCTTTCCAAAGGTCACGTAGGTGACTTACAAGGTGCATAAATATTATTTCGCCCAGTAAAGGACTCCATACACAATACTTGTATTAATGAAGCTTTGAAATATTAAGATGGAACTGCAGTGTGGCGTAAGAACTCGAACCAGCACTGAGAATGAACTAAAGTGGTCTGATTTCCGGGGTGATCCTATTTGTGGGATTCTTTACAATGGCAGTCCAGCAGAAAAAGAACTACTTAAAAGCGATCCTATTTGCCCATGGCAAATGAGAATCTCGTTGCCTGTGGACCCTCTGGTGTGAATCAAGGCCAATGCGCTACAGACATATTTTGTCCCACACGGGTGCTTTTAGACGTCATCAAAGCGCGGGAATGGTCGCGGACAGTGCGCCTAAAGGTCATCAAAGCGCGGCATTTGTCGCGGACGGTGCGCCTGTAGGTCATCAAAGCGCGGCATTTATCGCGGACGGTGCGCCTGTAGGTCATCAAAGCGCGGGATTTGTCGCGGACGGTGCGCCTAAAGGTCATCAAAGCGCGGGATTTGTCGCTGACGGTGCGCCTGTAGGTCATCAAAGCGCGGGATTTGTCGCGGACGGTGCGCCTGTAGGTCATCAAAGCGCGGGATTTGTCGCGGACGGTGCGCCTGTAGGTCATCAAAGCGCGGGATTTGTCGCGGACGGTGCGCCTGTAGGTCATCAAAGCGCGGGATTTGTCGCAGACGGTGCGCCTGTAGGTCATCAAAGCGCGGGATTTGTCGCTGACGGTGCGCCTGTAGGTCATCAAAGCGCGGGATTAGTCGCGGACAGTGCGCCTGTAGATCATCAAAGCGCGAGATTTGTCGCGGACGGTGCGCCTGTAGGTCATCAAAGCGCAGCCTTTCCGTGCAGCTTGCGACGTAGCTTTGCTCGTTTGTAGACGTCAGTCATTGTTGTCAACTTGACGTCACAGCTCTTCCATAGCTGATTTGCCAGGCCACACAATGCTGTACTGCCCTTCGGTGGGTAATTCCTTCGTCCACATGTTTACGACGCTACACTTCTCAAGCAGCAGAAATTCTTTTCTGACACTAATTTCGAGGCTTCAGTAGTGATTTCAGAATCGTAGTGTCTGTCGTTTGGGATCAGGTTAGAACACTTTGGTATTCTTTAACCCCACTGTGAGCCCAAACCAAGTACCAGCAGCAAACCTGACGACTACAGGTTGTATCTCCTCTATGCTGTAGGCGGAGACCGCGTAATCATCCGCAAACAGAACGTCTCTACTCAGCATCTCTGTCATCCTGGTGTGGGCTGAGAAAAGCTTCAAGTTGAGCGCACTCCAGCATCGGTTCTTACTTGAAGAAATACAAGGCCCCTTCTAGGTCGAGCCGTGCATACTGTAGCATCAGTGCGAAAACAATGCCGAACAGGGTGGGAGTTAAGAGCACAAACTTGTACATTCTCATTGGTTGTGTTGAAAGACTCCGAGAACTTGCTATTGTCAAAGAAAGGACCTTTATGCTGTTGTTATAATAGCAATCAACCTATTAGGGCATCATGCCTGGTGCGGTAGCTTGACGTACACAGTTAATAGTGGTGAATGCATTTGATAACTCCACATACACAGTGTAAAAGGATTTATTATACCGATATCATGGAGCTGCTTGTAGGAAATGCTGGCAAAGCCAGCTTTGTTGTTTCACGACAGCAGTGACATCTACACCATGCCCGTCACGTTGGCAGTGTTGACAAAGGCAGCCATATTGTTTCATGACAAGAGTGACATCTACACCATGCCTGTCACGTTGGCAGTGTTAACAAAGACAGCCATATTGTTTCATGACAAGAGTGGCATCTACACCATGCCTGTCGCGTTGGCAATGTTGACAAAGGCAGCCATATCGTTTAACGACAGGAGTGGCATCTACACCATGCCTGTCGCGTTGGCAATGTTGACAAAGGCAGCCATATCGTTTTACGACAGGAGTGGCATCTACACCATGCCTGTCACGTTGGCACTGTTGACAAAGGCAGCCATATCGTTTTACGACAGGAGTGACATCTACACCATGCCTGTCACGTTGGCACTGTTGACAAACGCAGCCATATCGTTTTACGACAGGAGTGGCATCTGCACCATGCCTGTCACGTTGGCACTGTTGACAAAGGCAGCCATATCGTTTCACGACGGGAGTGACATCTACACCATGCCTGTCACGTTGGCAATGTTGACAATGGCGTGATCCGGAAGATGCCATTGCCTGCTACCTGGGATGCATAAATGTTATCTTGCACTTATCATCCGACAAGAATGCCTATTTGATGACGCAGTTCATGAGATAACAAGATCTCATTACTGAAGGCAATGATTAGTTAGTTAGTTATTTGATTTGTTTAACGACACCGCCAACCTGTTGCAGGTCATATTGTGTCATTCCTGGTTGAAGGCAATGAAAAATAGGGGTGAAACAGAAGGAAATTTAAGTAATACCCAGATGCCCAATTTCCACAGCAGTCTCAAAATTGATTGTTGGAAACGCCTAGTTTTTAGCTTAATTTACATTTTTGCTTTGCATCAATTCGTCCTTAAACTGTTAGAATGCGTTCCTTGGCATTTATTACTTATTGGCATCAGTAACTGGTCGACGTCACATGCATGACAAATAGATTGATCAATGTTGTTATAATTATATGAAGTATTGGATGATGGATAGCAAAAGTGCCCTTTCCATGGCAAATGTTGAATTTCAAAGTCAATTTCGTATAGTTTTTGTGCTCGTTTGGGTAACAAAATAAGGAATTATAAAGGATTGGTACATATTTTCTGCTGAAACGTTTTACAGGCATCGGGAAAAAACCTCAATTCGAACAAGAGTGAACCGTGATTGTGATGTTTTTTTCTCTCTCTCTCTCTTTCATCACTTTCTTTTCGCTTTCTATCTCTCTACTAACGTTCATAGATCGCTGGCCAAATATTACTTCAAACACTCCGAAAAGCTTCTAAAAAGAGCATCTTCTATAAACCTTTTGTCATGGTAACCATGTATTGTAACGTCACAATGCTTAGTCATACAGTATTAAGGTCAATTACTTGAGGATAGTTGTCCCCCTGGAGGCAGGGTGTCCTTATACTCTAAGGCGCGTGACTTCACATAGCATTTATGTCCTACAGCGATATGGTTATGGGCATGAGTGGAAATAAGGAGCAACTCCTTGAAATGATATCACCAAGCAATGACACATACGGACACACGGCTCCAATTCCCCCGTCTTCGAATCCTTTTAATTTCATAAATGGTGAGGTTTGAGTGGTGTTCGCTTGAGACGAACAACAAGAAAAAAAAAAAAACACTATCTTTAGTTGTCACATGTCTTGGGTAAATGCTGTAATCTGGTTCGTCGATTCCCAAGTCAATCATTTTTTCATGTTGAACGGGACACGGAAGTAAACAGATATCACAGATATTTGTAACAGGGCATAAACTGACTTATGTCGAGTCCACATGAGGTATTGTTGACCAGCTAAGGAAATGGTGACCTGAATATGGTAAGCAGGGGATTGACTGTCGCTCCCCGTTGTTTGGGTGTCTCAGCAAGGGCGATTGCAATGGGTCATATCACCTGACACGGAATTCCAAATTATTCTCGTTCAGTCCTTCGACCATCCTTCATGTTGGATTTAAATTCACAAATATATGCTTAATGTGCAGACTGTTATAAGACCATTGCAGTAAAAAAACGGTCAACAGCAAAGTATCGTAAGATCATTAAAAAAACTGCATTTTTCCGCGTAGTTGTGGTTATTTATTTTTTACAATATTTTTACAAACTTTTCTGCAATTTTTCTACGAACTTTTCTACATTTTTTTCTACAACCTTTGCATTTTAAAGGAGATAGCCGACAATCCATACGACCCATCTAAGAACTGTTTCCACGTGTTTTTACTGATGCACAAACAAGATCTGACTTAATCGTGAATTGCAAGGACAGCCCTTACGTCTTTTGGGGACAAGTCTTTAAATATTCATGAACTAACTTACATATAAGATTTAAAACTGGCACTGAAGACAGTCTGTGTATAATTAACAAGCGATACATGACAATATAGAATATATCAGATAAAAAAAGGAATCCGGAACACTCTACTACTGGACTTTTTCCAACCGCGGCATTTTTTTTTCAAACTTTAAGTGTGTGAAAGAAATGAAAGGAATGAAGTAAATTCTACCACTTTCTTGACTTAGTAGATAATAAAGCAAAACAAAAACTAGACCGAATTCCACTAGATAGCGAAATGACCCACATGGAAGAACTTCAAGAAAATGTTACATTTGACAGAGAACGTAAATTTAACCGCGGTAACTTTCCCAAATGGTAGAAATATTCTAACTACTTTAGAGATAATCGTCGACTTCCGGATTTTCAACCTTGACCTTTAGCGAGAAGGTCAAGTCGCCAAAACCTCTTATATAATGTCGTCTGAGTCCAAATAATCGAAAACGAGCTCAAAAAGCTCAAAACAGTTCTATTTTTAACCGTTTCGAGAAAATGATCAGCTTTCTGTTTTCGACCTTGACGTTTACCGAGGGCAAGGTCACAGATGCACCTATTATGCAACGCCGTTGGGGCCCAAAGGTAAAAATGAGATCCAAAACCTTGTATCTCTAGCCGTGTTCGACATAATGATCAACTTCAGGTTTTCAACCTTGACCTTCTCGGTCAAAATAGCCGAGGTACCTCTTACAGACAGTCGTTAAGGTCCAAAGCGTAAAAAAAAAGAGCACAAAGTCGTTCTATCTCTCACTGTTTTCAACATAATGGCCAACTTCTGGTTTTCGACCTTGACCTTGAGAAAGAAGATCAAGGTCACCAAGGTACCTCTTCTGAAACGTCGCTTAGGCCTAAAGGTCGAAAATGAGTTCTGACCAATTTCGAAATAGGTCCTTTACAAGGCACTAAAGGTCAGGTTTCAGATTGCGAGGTTACTCTCTACTTAAAACGTCTACGTGTTTAAACTGCGATTTGGGCCCTTTTCCTAGCCGTTTTTCGTGATAAATAGGCTTTTTGATAAATGTTTTGACCTTACCTTGACCTTGACCTTTGAGATCAATGCCAATATATTTGCGAAATTCACACGTCATTACCCTTTATACCTGTGCCAAATGTATCTTTCTATGCCAAATAACCTATGAGGAGTTTTTTTTAATCATTTTTAGGCGACGGGTGACAAGTAGAGGTTTGCCTCAAGTAAGCGAATGCAGCGGATTAAATCGCCTGTCACAGGTTAGATCGCTTATCACAGGTTAGATCACCCATCACGGGTTAGATCACCCATTGCGGGTTAGATCACCAATCACAGACTAGATCACCCATCACGGGGCTAGATCGCTTATCACTAGTTAGATCGCCTATATCAAAGTTTAAAATCATCGCCATTTGAATCTTTCGGCTATCTCTTTTATAAAAAAAAGGCAGACGTGAAACAAATGATTTCATGCCTACGGCAAGGTGTTGTGAAAGTGCCGTTGCTATGGAAACCATGCACGTTGACGTCACAATACCTTGTCACAAAGAATTGAAATCAATTAGTCAAAAATGGGTAACTGGAGGTTACCTCGTTATCCAAGATGAGAGAGTCGCTTCGCGGATCATGTGTACCTTCACGTAATGTGTTTACGTCTCTAAGTGTTAGAAGAAATAACCTTCAACTAAATCCTCACGTGATCTCATGCAATATTCTCCATGGTCAAAATTCGTTGTCTTTTGTAAACACACAGCAGTCTTTTGGGTGGGGGG
Organism: Protula sp. h YS-2021; assembly: GCA_949752745.1. Lineage (NCBI taxonomy): Eukaryota > Metazoa > Annelida > Polychaeta > Sabellida > Serpulidae > Protula > Protula sp. h YS-2021. The sequence continues at coordinate 39,620,307 of OX457030.1, read as the reverse complement.
TGGAAGAGGGAGGGGGAGGGCTCTTTGAAGTATGCATACAAATATCACGCAATATTGAGTGAGAAATAATCCAGTCATACTCTGGATTCTACTGCACTAAGATTTGTGCCAGGGGCCATCCCTAAATTTACTTCTCTTTGTCTGTCAGAGCCTTAGTAATCCATATGTAAATGCGAGGTAAACTCTCTACGATAGGCAAGGTCAAAGTTCAAGGCAACTTCACAGTTTAAAGGCAAGCTCATAGTTCAAGGCAGGGTTATAGTTCAAAGGCAAAGGTCAAAGTTAACAGACAAGAACTTGTTATTGGCAAGCTTGCGGTTAACAAGTTATGTAAAAAAAAAAAGACTACCGGTGTAATGAAACGTTTTAACCCCCAAAGAAATCGACCCCCCGGTCGATTTGTTTTAAAACAAACAGACCCCTCGGTCGATTTGTTTTGGGAAAGCCCGCCATAACAAACGGACCTCCCCTATAACAAAATGACCCCCTCCAAATAATCATGTTTAAATATAAAATGAAAGTAAAAAAGGCTGCATCTGGTTTTTAAATACTATTTTAAGCATTTTCTACCTCTTGATGTAAAAAATTGCTATTTTGAGCCTTTGAAATGCCATTATTGAGCTTGGACAGATTTTTTGATGACTGTATGCTAGTGGTGTTAGAAGTGTTTTCGTGTTTGAAAATGTGGATGTTGGTTGCTAAATAAATTGTTATTCATGGATATAGTTTTTATTTCAATTAAAGAAACTAATAAGCCGGCCATATGTGGAAAGAAATAAAGAAATCAACAAAAAAGGGTTAAAACATTTCAGGGGGGTCAGTTTGTTTTAAAACAAATCAACCTGGGGGTTTGTTTGTTTTAAAACAAATCGACCGGGGGGTCGATTTATTTTGAGGGTCAAAACGTTTCCTTACACCGGTAAAGCTGCGAATATATGATAGAGTTCGAGGTAAAGGTGAAACGGCAAGGTCACGCGTCACATGCAAGATAATACAGAGGACTGTTGATTGGTTTGGGAAATTTAAATGACGCCAAGACGCCGCGACGTTGACCTGGCATCATTCTGACGTTGTAAGGTGTTACTAGCAAAGCAATATATAAACACCAACGACAACAGTCCAGTGAAGTAGGATTCTGCCTACAAATGCGCTACAAGCCATCAGCACAAACAGCTTCAAATATCGAAAACCGGTATATGATTTCGTGCCATTCGTTTCAGCAATTAACCCTGTATTGTTTTCTCCATATGTTGACAATGTTGCCATTGAGTTTGAGTAGAACGAGGGTGTATTTAGCTGTTACCCGTGCTTTTGTCAATGTTGCTGTTGCGTTTGAGTGGGACGGGGGAGGGGGGTGCATTTAGCTGTTACCCGTGCTATACACGGGCGCTTTGTCGATGTCAGTGGCAAACTTTGTCCGTAAGTGACTTCAGTGAAGAGAAATTACCGTAAAATTGGACAGGGTCGCCGTTATTTCTATATGGGATTTTCCCGAAATAAAGGGGTGAGGTGGGGTTCAACAATATGCGATCAAATATTCCAGCATACGTTCAAGTATTTCGCTTAACCATTTTTGTTTGTTTGCTTACTTGCTTGTTTGTTTGTTGTTTTTTTTCACAATTCGGCTGTATCAGTTTGAGTAACGCTGCTTTGCTAGAACTGATTTGTTTGTTTGTTTGTTTGTTTGTTTGTTTTGCTAGAACTGGTTTCTTCTTCTCATACTCCAGAATTTAGGAACCGTTCACAAGGCACAGAACAATGTTTCAGATGTACTCAGTACATGCCATGTACTGAAGTGTCAAGTTACCCACTGAAGCGTCAGTATCGGCCGATTTGAAACAATAATATGCTACAATATACATACGTCACTGGCTAACTGTTAAATCAGGCAGTTTACAAAGTGCCTGAAAATTTCAGTGTCTGAAAAGTTCAGTGCCTGAAAAGTGCCTGAATATTTCAGGCATTCCGTCACGGCCCGAATTTGTTCAGCCACTTTGTAAACTGCGTGGTTTTAAGGGTCAAAATTTAAGAGTTTTTCTGAAATGGTGTTTCCTGCCAAATGTTAAAAGAAACGGTTCTTTTGCTTTTAACTGTTCATCATAAAGGCCCAACAGCCTACTCTGGATTCTTTTTCTTCACAACAATGGCACTGCTAGATCTTGAAAGAGAGAGAGAGAGAGAGCGAGAGAGAGATAGAGAGATAGAGAGAGAGAGAGAGAGAGATAGAGAGAGAGAGAGAGAGAGAGAGAGAGAGAGAGAGAGAGAGAGAGAGAGAGAGAGAGAGAGAGAGAGAGACAGGGGGGGGGGGAGGGAGGGAGAGAGAGAGTTTTTAACTTTAATACCAGTGTCATGTACAAAAAATGTAAATTACAATGGCCCAAATAAAGCCCGATTTGACGGATAGGCACAGGCGCGAACGTTTAGAGTAGCTAGACAATATCATCAATGGAACCGTAATCAATGGCGTCAATGCCCATTCGCGGACAAGTCGCGATTTAGCTTCGCTACAAACGACCGAACAAGGCGAGTTTGACGGCGAAGAGGCGAGTTACGCCATAGAAAACCGTTCGTGAACACTCGGTAGTTATTCGAAGGTGGTGTCCTTGTGTGGGGTGGCATTAATTATGTCGGGAAGACGAAACTTGTAGTAATCCGCGGTAACATTAACGCTGTACGACATCGCGATGAAATTCTGGACAGTCACGTGCGACCGTTCGCCAGAGCCATAAATCTTCTACACTTCGTTTTAGTGGACAACGCTCGTCTACGTCACACACGCGTAGTGGATCGCCACTTTGACGTCACACACGCGTAGTGGATCGCTACTTTGACGTCACACACGCGTAGTGGATCGCTACTTTGACGTCACACACGCGTAGTGGATCGCCACTTTGACGTCACACACGCGTAGTGGATCGCCACTTTTACGTTACACACGCGTAGTGGATCGCCACTTTGACGTCACACACGCATAGTGGATCGCTACTTTGACGTCACACACGCGTAGTGGATCGCTACTTTGACGTCACACACGCGCAGTGGATCGCTGCTTTGACGTGACGCACGCGTAGTGGATCGCTGCTTTGACGTCATGCACGCGTAGTGGATCGCTACTTTGACGTCACACACGCGTAGTGGATCGCTGCTTTGACGTCACGCACGCGTAGTGGATCGCCACTTTGACGTCACACACGCGTAGTGGATCGCCACTTTGACGTCACACACGCGTAGTGGATCGCTGCTTTGACGTCACGCACGCGTAGTGGATCGCTACTTCGACGTCACACACGCGTAGTGGATCGCTGCTTTGACGTCACACACGCGTAGTGGATCGCTACTTTGACGACAATCCAATAACGTGCATGGATTGGTCGACGAAATCAGCTGATATGAATGAAACCTATTGAAAATGTGTGGGGAGTAATGAAAAGGCCATTGGTCGCAGGTCAACCAGGGGGTCAAATATCCTTGACCTCAGGTGAATAGTCACTGAAGAATGGAATGAAATTTTCACGAACCCCAATTCGATGCATGCTAGGCCTGGCAATCTAATTGATGCCAGAGGTGGACACACAAAAATACGGAGATTTTCGGAGATGTCGGTGGTGTTTTACCTAATAAAGAGATTCTGCAATACTTGCCTGTAGTCGTTTCATTTACAGCCTTCAAGAGTCAATGTTGCTAAAACAAAACACTTCAGCAATCCTATCATTTTGCGAGATTTGTTTCTGATCCCCTCATGTTTGAAAAGGTGACACAAGTTTGTTTCACAGTGGAATTCATTATTTATGGTATCAAACTGTAGCTAAAAAACGAAACCTTGATTCACGTAATGGAAAACATTATCGAAAATTTTTTCCTGCCCAATACCCTTCCCCCAAAACATTCCAGACTTATGAAACGCACTGTATTTAGTGTATAAAAAGTCAACCCTTTTCGACAACTCGCTCGCACATGACGTTTTGGGACTGACTGACTAGCTGGCTCAGTGACTGACTGACTGACTGATGGACGCCCATACAGGCGAACAGGCAGCATTTTCGAGGCGTGAAAAATTTAGATTTATTCAAATAATTTAGAACTGTGAATTTAATCTCGAGAGTACTGATTTTTGTGTATTTAACATCATAAAGCCCTTAAAAAAGTTCTTTCATGCTTTTTTTTTCAAGAGAAAAGTGCTGCTTTGGAGAGAGTATAATTAAGGAAAGTGTGTGAAGTTTGTGCTAGATTTTTGTTTGATGCATGTGGCTTGTAAAATAAATACTCTGTTCATTACTAGACCAGACAGTTTTATGGGCTCTCTGTCATTGAAGCCACTATAAGATGACGTCACGATATCGTGTCATACAGCATTAAAAGCAATTACTTCGAAATTTGCCCCTGGAGCATTTTTATTTCATCAGCCTGCTAGGATCTGTGCAGGGGGTTAGTTGTGACGTAGCATGGAAGTCAATGCAGATTATGAGAACTTGGAAGCACAGAGGGCTTTGGTTGTTTTTTGCGGGTTGTCACAATAAACCGCGCTGTCCGCGATGTGCACTGTATTAAAGACAAAGAAAAAGCGCGTTTTCGCATATAGATCCAAGGTCGTAGATAAGCCTGTCAGGGTCCAGTTAGGGTCAGCCAAACACCATGAGCTTTCTCCGGAACTCAGGGCGAACTCAGGGTGGAGCAAAATATCACGGAAGGGGGGGGGGCAAAGATATCATGTCAGACCGGGAAATTTTCTTTCATATTCATTCACCATACACAGATGAGTGCGTGTAACCGTTTTTTAACCTTACAGTAACAGCCGACATCTGCAGAGATCAATATAAAATTATAAAAAGGGGGTGGGGATTGATAAAGCAAGCAGTTCCGATCTTTCTAGTTATTCGAATCACCAGCGAGTAACCAATAGAAAAGTTCTAGGGCATAACAGACCGAACTACAGAAGAGAACAGTCACTTCTCAACAAAATAAAAATAGTACAATATCCACAGGCACAAGGCTAATGTCATATACTTAATCTAGGTGAGGCTAGGGGTAAATCAAGGGTAAACCAGCGGCGTTGTCGGAGGGTGAATTGAAACAATTTCCTTCTTGTTTCGCGGAAAAGAGATCCAAGAATGGCTCTTGCCCACAACCGAATATGTGTTCCCATTTGTGTGTGGAAGAGCGAGACCATTACGTCACAGTTCAGTTCACCAGAAGTATGTGAACGGAAGTGAGGACAGAGGGCAATTTCCGGTGGAACAAGTCGCAGTCTCCTGAGGGAAATAACCAATGTATTCCCCTGCTTCTATGCCTTTGGGCGTGCCTCATTACAGTCGAAAGGCTAGATTCTGTGTATCGTAGTCTAGCTTTGTTTTCATCTGGCGCAGCCGCCAACCCCTTCCATCTCCACCCTCCCCGTCCCTCTCCACCCTCCCCGTCTCTCTCCACCCCATTGTTCATTTCATTTATACGCTATTGTTATTTGCTTTTTTCTTTCTGGATAAAGGGCTAAACTTGAAACGGAACCTTCAATAAATGTTTTAGTTTGGTGTTTAACGTCCAGTTTCCCGACAATGCAAGCTATAATGGGAACACACTTGCTTAAGGAACAATGGAGGGAAAAAGAATGAAAAATAGCAAAATAAAATGAAGAAATAGTAAAATAAGAGCTAGAAAATAAGAAGCTCAGACTGGTCGCCTCATACGAAATGACCTACATCATAGTTTCTTTTCGATAATACAGTATTCGAGATACGTATATTTCAATGGCTTCACGTTGTTATAAAACAGCTGAAAGGTGTTGTAAACAGCAGACCGAACCACCGTAGAGGTTGTCTGTTGGACAACAACGCGCAACAGACCGAACCACCGTAGAGGTTGTTTGTTGGACAACAACGCAAAACACACCGAACCGAGGTTAGCTGTTGGAAAACAACGGACGGCTTCGTAACTGTACTCGTTCCTCTGGAACGTGAAAAAAAAAAAAAAACAAAGACGCCGACAGTGCCATAGGGTCAGAGATATAATCAATAATAAAAAAAGCAATTTCTAAAAACTTTTCGTGTCCCAACCGAAAATTCGTATCCGACCAATAAATTGGTGTTCGAGCAGAAAATTCGTATCCGGAAGATATTTTTTTTTTGCCAACTGTCAAAATTGAGCATGGTAACCCTTGCCATCCGTCGGGCCACTGGGTCCGTAGAAGGCCAATTGCTACATAAAAGATGTTAATTGGATGTCAGTCGTGGAGAACAATTCAATAAATTGGTTCCTCTAATTGCAATCAAACTACCGTTTTCCATGTGGCATTTTTTCCGCTCTGTTGGGAGAAGGGAGGATGCTCATCGCAATTATGTTGTTTTAGCGAAAAAATCGAGCTTGTTCGATCTCCTCTTTGAGTTGTAAGTGCAGAATTCTGTCCTTTCAGCGTGATCGAGCCACACCTTGCGTTACTATACTCGCTGGAGCAGAATGTCAACAACGTGTAGCTCATTAGCGCTTACCCCCAGAGTTTTTTCTCACTAGACAGAAAGCTATTTTGATGTAACGTTATTCAGGTGCAAAATCAATGCTATTGAAGGAACATTATTCACATGAAACACCCAAACCCCAACACGCCCCCCCCCCCCCCCCACTCACCTACACACTACCTATTTCCTCGAAACTTTGTTAATATTATACGGAAATAAACTATTTCGGGAGTTAAACACATGAAAGAAGCGACATCTTCGACGAAAAAAATAACCTCGCAACCAACACTACCCGTAAAGATGCCTGACACAATTACTTCTAAAATGCCTCCCACAACTACCTCTAAAAAGGGTGCCACAACTATCCCTAAAATGCCTCCCACAACTACCTCTTAAACCCCTCCCACAACACCCCTAAAAGGCCTGCCACAACTACCCCTAAAAACCCCTCCCACAACACCCCTAAAAGGCTGCCACAACTACCCTAAAAAGCCTGCCACAACTGCCCCTACAAACCTTCCCACAACACCCCTAAAAGACCTGCCACAACTACCCCTAAAAAGCCTGCCACAACTGCCCCTACAAACCTTCCCACAACACCCCTAAAAGGCCTGCCACAACTACCCCTAAAAAGCCTGCCACAACTACCCCTACAAACCTTCCCACAACACCCCTAAAAGGCCTGCCACAACTACCCCTAAAAGGCCTGCCACAACTGCCCCTAAAAATTCTCCCACAACACCCCTAAAATCGCCCGAACATCAATTTTTCTGTCATTGACGGCAATATATTTATAAGACCCACACATGGGACAGGTCTATATAAGGCCACTGGTGGGGTAAGTCCATGAAAACCCCCGTGGGACTGGTCCATAAGACTACTTAGGGACTGGTCCATAAGACCACCCAAGGGACTGGTCCGGAAGACCCACTGTGGGACAGGTCCATAAGGCTATCCGTTGGACTGGTCCATAAGACCACCTGTGGTACTGATCATAAGACCTACCGGTAAGACTGGTCCATAAAAACCCCTGAGGGACTGGTCCAAGTGTGGTCTCTTTTCGAAATTGCCTTATTCCAGGGGTTTTTAATCTTAGAGCTGAATGACGCCCACAACTAAAAGAAAAGGCTTATTTCTTGGGTGGTTCTATATCAAGCCATAGGGTTGTCTTTGTTCCTGGTGGTCCTATATCAAGGTCACGGGGCAGTCTTTGTTCCTGGTGGTCCAATATCAAGGTCACGGGGTGGTCTTTGTTCCTGGTGGTCCTATATCAAGGTCACGGGGTGATTTTTTTCATGTTGGTCCTATATCAAGGTCATGATAACCTTTTCGCATTGACTTTGCCACATTATTAAATTATACCAGTTCTTCTGAGCAAATTTTCACCACTGGCCATTACAAACGTTTAATCTGGAATTTGTATCACAGAGTGCTAAACACAAAAGGTCACAAACCCCTTCCTTCGTTCCATTCTTTTTTTTACTCTTGGTTGTGTTACATTTTTTTCTTGCACCAGAATGAACTGGGACAGAGGAGTGTGTGTGTTTCTAGCGATTGCACCTCATAGCTATAGTAGTGTAATTTCATTCATGAGCTGCCAGGTTAACCCTCCTAACTGTGATCCATTGTCAAAAAAAAAGTACAGGACTGCGTTACCATGGCACAAAGCTTTATTTCCCAACACATTTACACAACAGAAAAGGAAATTATGGCTTGCAGTTGCAAAGACTCGGAAGCTAGACACTGCGTTTTAGGCCATGTCACCACAAATTGCTGTCTAATGCGTAAATAGTTTGATTAAAAATAGTTTTAATGGAAGTCGGTCTCAAGTATCTTTCTGGTTCAAGAGTAAAGTCAAGTAGATCATCTATTTTGTGTTTTATCTTTGGCTTGCAACGAAACGCACCGACGTAAAATATTGCTTATGACGCACGGACTAAAAATGCTTAACGAGAATGAGTTGTTGTTGTTGTTGTTGTTGTTTTTTTCAAATCAACAGCTGAAAGGGCTCGAGTGGTGCAGATCAAAAGCCCGTGAATGTTGGACATGGACATTAGTGTAATGAGTGACACCTTAACTGGTGACCTACTTCTATCCCTACTTCACCTTTCCAAACTTTGGAGCAGCCGTATTTTCCCACCCACCTTTCTTCACAAGAAGATAACACAAAAACCGTTCACCCTACTCAGCCTCACCTGCCTTAGATAACCCTGAAATAAGCCCTGTGAGAAGGAAAAAGTGGTCTTATTTCCTGTGTGGTCCCATTTCGGGATTCTAGCCTAATTTCCACACACCTGTTGTTTTGGGGGATGGTCTTATCTCTCGGTGTCTTTCATTTTTATGATGGTCTCATCTCCCGGTGTCTTTCATTTTGGGGATGGTCTCATCTCCCAGTGTCTTTCATTTTGGTGATGGTCTCATCTCTCGGTGTCTTTCATTTTGGTGATGGTCTTATCTCTCGGTGTCTTTCATTTTTATTATGGTCTCATCTCCCGGTGTCTTTCATTTTGGGGATGGTCTCATCTCTCGGTGTCTTTCATTTTGGTGATGATCTTATCTCTCGGTGTCTTTCATTTTTACGATGGTCTCATCTCCCGGTGTCTTTCATTTTGGGGATGGTCTCATCTCCCGGTGTCTTTCATTTTGAGGATGGTCTTTTCTCCCTATGTCTTTCATTTTGGGGATGGTCTCATCTCCCGGTGTCTTCCATTTTGAGGATGGTCTCATCTCCCGATGTCTTTCATTTTGGGAATGGTCTTATCTCCCAGTGTCTTTGTTTTTGGGGTTGGTCTTATCTCCCGGGGTCTTTATTTTGGGGGTGGTCTTATCCCCAGGTGTCTTTTTTGGGATGGTCTTATCTCCCGGTGTCTTTCATTGTGATCTGTTGCATCAACTGGTCGTTCTGATAAACACACAGATTACAATATTGGAGCAGATATCCCCCAAATGTCTGTCGTCACCACCAAATTGTGGCGTGGTAAAATGGTATGGATAATTGGGGTTTGGCATTGACACGGTCACACTTTATTTATAGCCACTTTGCTCTATAACTGCTAATATGTTCGGTTCGGTAGGTACTCGATCACAGATCAAAATTCCTGCTCTTCTCAACTTCGTGTCTGACTGGGCCTGCTTTTGCTTTCACGATCTTGAAGTTTCCACATTGTCCTTGCTATCGTCTGATCACATTCTTGCTCCTGTCTTTCTTCTCAGTCTGTTTAAATGAATGAGCTGTGATTAAAGTTACCAAAATTTATGCTGTGTCCCTTTCTTTCCTTTTTGTTTATTGTTTATTTATTTATTTATTTGTTATTTTCTTGTTGTTTATTGCTGTAGCATGAATGGGTACAGCAAGTAACCGAAAAGCACTTGTCCTTTCGATTTCCTATATTGTGACTTTAATTTGCTTTAGAACAATTCCGCTGTAGGTGTGCTATTAACGACAATTTCACAAGGCGACTAGGAGCAGTTTAATGACATTCCACACCGGCAAGTTTTCTCTCGCTTGTATATTCTATTATTTTTGTTGTTGCTCGTTTAAGAGGAGCAACTGAAATATTCTCACAAATGGTAACATGTTAAATAATACGGTAACCCCATCTTCTGTTCGCATCCATGACGCAAGCAACGAAATAAAATAGTTAACAGCAGATGTGCTTATCTAATAAAAGGCTTAGATCTGATCGTGATTATTCTTTCCACGATTTACTTCCATTTCTTGTCATTCTGAGCTAAAACGCAAACCTGTGGCCCGGTACAATTTAAAACACTCTCCGATTTGAAACGTGAAGATTCGTTGTTACAGGCTGAATGCTGCACTCTCAGGCGTTAAAGCATCCTAAAACATGACCATTTTTCTTCGCTCCACCTCCCATCCCCCCCCCCCCCTCGCCCGAAAGAAACAACTTAAAAAAACGGGAACACTTTTTCAGTCTCGAAATAGTGTTAGACTGAAGGCTCTGCTGTTTGTGTATTTTAACCTTAATCATCTTAAAATCTGTTCAACTACAAAAACGAATTAAGACGATTCCTTTGCTCCATTTTTTTTTTACTTATTTATTCTTCTTGACGAAGTTAATTTAAGAATGTATTTTAAAAAGCCTATTGCACTTTTTAACGAATTCACATTTAAAAAGCAATAAAAGCCCTAAAACATGTGACCCGCACGCATATTTATTTCTGTTAGAAGCTGGGGCTAAAAAGGCGATATAAGCCCCAAAACATGTGATCCTACTCATATTTCTTTGTTTATTCTGTGATATTTGACCGGAAATAAGGACCAGCGACTGGCTGTTATGTCTGCGTACCAGGAAATCTGGAGGGCAATACATTTCGGTCATTTGGCCAATGGAGAGGTTTTTTATTTAAGAGGAAACACTTCGATGTGTTCGAGAAAAAAAAACACTCGTCCTTTTATGGCAAAATTCTAGTGACAGTATTTTGTTGCACTTTCATGAAAACCATCTGATGAAACTTTATAAGGTGACAGTGGCACCCGATTATCCCAAAATAAAACATAATATTTTGTTGATGTTGACTATTTTGATTCATATATTCTTGACTTGTAAGAATCTTCACGTTGACGCGAAATAAGCCAACATTTGCTTTATTATATGATTTTGAAAACGTTATGACAATTGCCATGTCTGTGGATTTTTGCGTTCCTGTCAACATTGAAAAATTCTTGAATTGGGAACCGACCAATCATTACGGCATTTACATCATGTTACAATAAAACATGCTTTCTTTTTCTGTTAGATACAATCACGTGTCTTTATGTATTACCTGTCTGCTCTCGGAACAGCTTTCAGTTCTCACCTTCCAAGTTGTTTATTTTTGTTTTTCCTTAGCATTGCCAAACTGTGTCTCTAGTTTGCAAAATAAACATTTCTTTTTTTCACTTAATCTCACTTTCTAGCTCTCTCTCTCTCTCTCTCTCTCTCTCTCTCTCTCTCTCTCTCTCTCTCTCTCTCTCTCTCTCTCTCCTTCTTTCTCTCTCTCTCGATCTCTCTCCCTCTCTCTCCTTCTCTCTCTCTCCCTACCCCTTTCTGTCTTTCTCTCTCTAACTCATCTCTCTCTCTCCCTCCCTCTATCTCTCCCTCTCTCTGTCTCTGTCTGTCTGTCTGTCTCTCTCCCTCTTCCCCTCTGTCTCTCTCTCCCTCTCTCTCTCTGTCTCTCTCTCTCCCTCTCTCTCTCTCCTCCTCCTCCTCCTCCTCCTCTTCCCCCTGCTCCTACTCCTCCTTTTTTCTTACTTTCACGATAAGCTGAAAGAAGATGGTCCACAAATCAACACAAAAGCAAGCTACATGTCTCAAGCTGCTCAATGAAAGAAGATAAACCCCTAAGTTGATTAAGCACCTGGAAAACATGTGCCCCCAAGTCACGTCGGATAGTATTAACTGTCGCTGCCATCATTCACTTTTATTTCACCAAATTGTCTGGTGTCAAATATTGACTGGATGTCAGCAAAATTCCAAGTGGCGTATGATTTTGTTCATACATACACAAAGACAAACACACACAGATATATATATATATATATATATATATATATATATATATATATATATATATATATATATATATATATATATATATATATATATATATATATATGTGAAAACAGTTGGCACATTGGTATGAAGGTAATCGCTGTTGTGTTCCAGTTTCAAAGAGGAGTTGGTTCAGAGGCCATCAATACAAATATAGGCCGTCAAGTGAGCAAACAGAACGCTGGATGTGAATAAATCAGTAACATGACCAACAAGAGTATTCCGCCTATCCCGACAGTCTAAAAATGACGTCAGTGCCCTGCTAAAAAAGCACACCGGGAGAACATCACATCCCCTACCTCTAAACCTGCCTGCTCGACCTGACAGGTGTTAAAAATAATTAACTTTAATCTCCCCACTCGACCCCCCCCCCGTACAGAATTATACCATACTCGGAGAATCCCCCCCCCCTCCTCATTCTAGCGTCACACCCCTGGGGGCCACTCAGGTACCAAATGGTTACCATGCGTGTCCATGAATTTTTAAAAACGATTCCGAGTGCGAAGCTAGAAATATTACAATATCATAATTTCGGGTCATACCTCTACTGACGGGTGATAATATCTGCTCATTTACTACTCATCTGCAACGTCTTCAAAACCTTACTCGTTTTATTGCTTTCTAAAAACAATGATCAATCTTAAGTCGCGCGGCTAGACGACCCCTTACCCCGTTAAAAAGTCGAGCTGTCTCATACGCAATGAAACGTTCATTTATTTCATATATAACCCCAAGCAGGCAGTGATTTTTTTTTTAAATTCCCTTCGCCCCTTGTCAATGAACTTATTTAGAATCAAATTGAAATAGAAAACAGTATTAACCAATGCGAAATTTCGAAGGGATGCAGTTCGAGATGGGTGGGCGAAGATCACCTCTCCCACCAACCCCCCTCCAAAAAAAATAATAATTATTATAATAATAATAGTAAAAAACAGCTTAATTTGAAAATATCACTTCTAGAAATTCGCTTAAATTGAATAGATTCAGATTTTTGATAGAGTGCATCAGGAACAGATCACTCAATTAAAAAAATATCGATTTGACGTATTCGAAAAGATCCCTAGCCGCATCTGAAAAGAAGTGTCTCTCCCGCTACCCGTTTCCATTCAACCCGAGCACCAGAGCACCCCCCCCCGACACCCCTCCCCCCCCCCGATAGATAACAACATGTCCCCTCATTAGACATCCTTACCTCAGGACTACCATCAGAAGATTGCAGACTCACCAGACTGCTGTTGTATTGATATCCGCGCATTCGCAAATAATTGGACAGAGTGTTGCGTGCATTTGACGCATGCGCATCACCATTGTTACCAGACGCTTCTGTGCGAAATAACGCGGCGGTCCGACTCGATTCCATGCCAATAAATAAAGTTGACACTATAATCGAAATAATAAGAGCTGTGACAAAACGAATAAATGAGCTTTATTTACAACAGTCGTGAGCGATAACGGAGTGTTTTTTTCCATTACTAAGTAACATGTTGGGTTGGTTTGTATTATCCATTTCAATCTGATTAAAACAAAACAAATTGGCAAATCCACTGAATAAAAAAAGAGCACCAAGAACTGACGTAAAATAATTTTTAAAAGCTCAGTTAGAAATCCGCTATAAAGGGCACACATTAAATAAACAAGAAAACTCTTTTCTGGCACTTTTTATAGACAACGTTCATGGACGATCCCAGACACCAGTTTTTTTTTATCTTGCTATGCATTGGACATGTTGTAGTAATATATGGCTCAAGTGTGGTTTCTTTAGGGAGCATCACTCTCCTGTGACTTGTATTGGTTGACTTACATATGCTGCTGCAAGCAAATAAATGCAGGGCACCAAACGAGCAACACATCTGCAAAGCAGTCCCAGGCAGAGGATAGACGGTGCACCCCACGAACCACGCACTCCTTCTCCAAACTCCCAGCAAGCGAAGGAGCACAAAGGCAAAACAATCACAGGCAGAGGGTAGATGGTGCACCCCACGAACCACAAACACCTCCCGTACAGTCCCTAAGAAAGATGCTTATAGGGGGGCATCTGACGAACCACACACACCTTCCAAACAGTCCCTAAGAAAGATGCTTATAGGGGGGCATCTGACGAACCACACACACCTTCCAAACAGTCCCTAAGAAAGATGTTTATAGGAAGGCATCTGACGAATCACACACACCTTCCAAACAGTCCCTAAGAAAGGTGCTTATAGGGGGCATCTGGCGAACCACACACCTTCCAAACAGTCCCTAAGAAAGATGCTGATAGGGGGGCATCTGGCGAACCACACACACCTTCCAAACAGTCCCTAAGAAAGATGCTTATAGGGGGCATCTGGCGAACCACACACACCTTCCAAACAGTCCCTAAGAAAGGTGCTTATAGGGGGCATCTGGCGAACCACACACACCTTCCAAACAGTCCCTAAGAAAGGTGCTTATAGGGGGCATCTGGCGAACCACACACACCTTCCAAATAGTCCCTTATAAAGGCGCTTCAGAGAAAACTGTTGCAATGTTAAATACATTTTGATCTGAGTGAGATGATTACATATATTTCAGTTCACAAATCTAGAGTGTTACAGGGGTTACCATTTATCGACACATTTAGACCCCTGATTTCAGTACTTATTTACTTTCGCGAAATAATATTTGAGTCCGTATTCAATAATGTATCTCAAACTCATGCTCGAAGTCAGAATTTGAGACAATTATTTTATCTGTTTATTCAATAAGCTCAAAATTAGTCCAGACTCCGGTTCACTTCGAGCCGGCTGGAGATGGCTGAAAATTAGGTCAAGGTCAGTAAGGTTATAATTATTATTTATGATTGAAGTATTTTATTTCACTATTTTAAATTATACAACCACCCCCAACCCACCGTCCAGGCAAAAGGCCTTGAACCTTTCAGATATTGCCATGTAGAATAGCTGAAACTCTTGTTTTGAGCATATGGTCAAGTGAGTTTAGAACTCAAATGTCAAACTTATTTTGAGTACGAGTTTAAGCTAAATCCACGCCCTGTTTTTTTTTTTTCGTTGGTTGTCAGTGTAGATTCAGCAGATGAGGGCTAATATATTCAAAATTGTTGTTTTGCTTTGTACGAACGAGTAAATTTCCGCCACACCCCAGTTGGTTCAATAACTACTACTACTACTCTATGCATGTGAACAAGCAAATAAAACAAAATAACCAAATAAAATATTCATCAATGAAAACATTTTGAATATACAATCGGCAACAGATACGCACAAATTATTGATATACAATCAGTCATAATGCTGTTATAGCTCAGTTAGCAAGCACTTATGAAAATATATAAATATTAGATAACAGTCACATTAAAAAAATATTAAAAAGCATTGGCGAGCGATAATTAAGGATTGGTTTACAGTTGATGCAGCCGGTTATTGAAACCCCCAAAGGTCAGGTTTTGGTTTTTAGTAATTAAACGTTCAGCGAAACATGTTGCAATGCAACGCTAAAAAAAACTACTGTATTCCACTATTTCGTGCATAAACGAAAACCTATTTTTCAAAGGGGAAATATTCAAAACTTGGCCGAAATTGTATTTTAAAAATCACTTTCTCCCTTTATTCTAACATCTTTTCAGCCTGATTTAGTTTACTTATCCTTTGCGATGTTTTTTTTTTAGATTCCGAAACCCTTCTAAGATTTTTTTTGCCAGTTCGAAACCTTTGTTACTTACTCTTCGACTTGCCAAGTGTTAATGAAATTGAATGATACACTCCAAATACACATCGAATAGACCGTTGGTCTAAATTCCATCAGTGTCGATCAAAGACCACCAGTGATGTAAGACACATCCTCAAACTAAGACCACGTTTTGTACTATGGCATTTAAATTATATTATATAGAGATATTTATTGAAATGAAGTCATGGAATGATGACTGGTGCTGCGTCTGGTCTTTCATCTCTTAGCTTTGCTGTATTTAATCTTTTTCTAGTCTTTCTGTTCAAAATGGTTTAACATTCTTAAATGTAAACATCACTAGTGTTATTTCTGGTGCGTTTGCCTCTTAAAACTTCTAATTAAAAAAAAAACTGCCAATGGGAAGGTTAGTAAAGGCTCAGTGTATTTTTTCCGGCTGTTTATCGGTTAAAACGAGTTTCAACAGACTAAGAGATTGAAACAAGTCAATTAGTTTGTTCTCTGGTATCTTTATTCGCCCCAGGGATGTTTTATAACCAAACAAAAACAAAATATAGGTGCGTTATTAAACATTAAAACACTTAAACACAATGCTTTCTATCGCTTTGTTATGGGGCATCCTCTGCTCCACTCTGGATCACAGATGGCGCTGTGCACAGAACACAAACATTGCTGCCAATGGTGCTTTCCGTTCTTGTTATTTACATTCTTTGACATTACTGAAAGATAGCTGTAGTCTTTCTATAAATTATAAAGTGACAGTTATTATCAGAACCACAGAATATATATATATATATATATATATATATATATATATATATATATATATATATATATATATATATATATATATATATATGTTACAGTCAATGTTCGAAACCCGCCATTTCACGAAACGGCAAACCGTGTTGGGTAGATTCGCGTAATGCCTAAAATCTTTTGCCGTTTCACGAAAATAACCTAAAAGTTAGGTTATTTCACGAAATTACCTAAAAATCTTACATTTTATTTCACAATGTTTTTGGTAATTTTTGTCTTGGTTTATGACTGGTTTTATATATATATATATATATATATATATATATATATATATATATATATATATATATATATATATATATATTTACCAAGAAAAAAATTACCAAAAAATGTTCCTATACGTTGTAGATAATGTGTGTGAATTTTTCTTCTTGTCATATTAAGTAGCAAAAAATAAACAAAAAAGTTGGTCTACGTATTTTTTGTATATTTTCCATGGCATTTTAGGCGACCTGGGTAAAACTACGGAATTTCCCAGGTCTCCGTAAGTGAGTGGTTTAATGCTCTGTATATTTGGTCTCCCAATGTAGCATATTTAGCTACTAGTTGGGTGTTTTTAAAGAATTATTTTAAACCTTTGTTTATTATTATTATTATTTGTTATGTATATGGGTTGTTTAGAAGTTATACGCATGTACGACAGCCTTGAGAGATGACACTGCTCACATATTACCAATGACTGGGTCATTTGGTTCTACTTTGTATGCAAATATGAGCAGGATTCTTCATGTTTATAGGTTAATATATTGTTACGTGACATTTAAACTCTGCAACATTACTTTGGAAAGCAAAGAATTGAAGTATTAATTAATAATAAACAAAATGTCTCTTCAAATTGTATATATGGTCACCTTAAGTCGGTTTATACATCTAGAAATATACACCAGCAATAACGAGAGAACAAATTTTTCATGAATTTGTGCAAGATTTTTATATTATTAAGACAAAATAGTGCTAAATGTTATTCAAACTCCTTAAAAATTACTTTTGTAGGCAAAAAGAGTAATGAATACAAAACAAAATGCCCTTTGAAGTGTTTTGTATAAGTGTGAAGCACAGTCCCCTTAAGTCGGTTTACACACTATATCTAAATATATAAAGTAGGGATACGTTTTATTACGTCATAATGTTTATTACGCCATAATGCATCTTGCTCTAAAGTGTTCGTTTCTTTGAAAAAATGTTGTTTATAGTGCTAAATTATCTTTTTCTTCAATTTCGTGCTAAACCATTGTAAGCATGTTAAACAGTTAAGGAAAAAATACTGGTTGTTATAATATTTTTAAATACATAATATATAGCGGAATTTAAATAAAAATGGCAGTTTTCTCTGGTCTCCTTTAAGCTGATTTTTCGGCACTTGTATTTATACAAGGTATAAAGTTTAATATCAAATTGAAAGCTTGTTATCAAGTGTCAACACACAAATTTAATTTTAAACCAAAGTGTATTATATTTGCTATGCCATAAAATCATTCGTTTTTTTTTTGTTTGCTGTGTAGTTTCGTAGAAGAATTAAGGAGATCAACGTTTGGTCTCCCTAATACTGGTTTTTTGCTACTGGTTTTTAGCAAAAATGGTCCCCGTATTGCTGGAGGTATATATATATATATATATATATATATATATATATATATATATATATATATATATATATATATATATATATATATATATATATATAAAGGACGTAAAATGTGGCTTATCATGCTATGGTTTGCTTGCTGTGCCTATGGCTTTCCAGGACTGTTAGCAGAGAAACTTCTGATTGCAGATCCCCTCCCCTTCCCCTCTCAATCAATGTACCATTAAGCATGCGCGAAAAGTGCAAGACGGTGCGAGGTTAAGATTACACAAACAAAATTGCTTTCTAGTAATTTGTAGAGACCATCTATAAAAGTCGACCAAATAAAAAATGTCTCTACTTTTTGGACCGAATGGAAATGGGAAAGATCGCAGAGCCTTCGAAATTACAGACTGAAGAAGATTTCTCTCTGGTCTATTGGAAAAGACCACTGATTGTATCCGAAAAAAGAGGAGCTTTCCTGATATGCATTTTCTCAATGGGATTGGCGTTGTTATTTTGGAGACAAATTGAAACTCCTTGCCCCCTAAAAAAGTCCGAATTTTCGAGGCATTTTTAAGTTGGTTTCTAACGCCCTGGCACCTTTGCAAGTCCCAGGACCCTAAAATGCTAATAAGCAAGCTGAAGGGTTCACACTTTGAATCCCATTACCACTGACAGGCAGCAGTAAAAGGGAGTTATGTACCTATTATACTACTAGCCCATCTCGAAGAGATGGCAATGAACTCTGTGCTAAACCAACAGTTTACCGTTCATTAACAATTACTCTCAGCCCGTTCTCCGTCTTTCATCTATTCCGAGTGATGTGGGTAGCAAAACTTGATAGGCGTAAAAGCGGGGAGGAATTCTTTTATTATGGTTTGACAATCTACTCACTTTGATGTGGTTAAAAATCCTTGTGTAGCAAAGGAATTGCCTTTTAAAATTTCTTAATTTTAATTTATTTATTTTGCAAATTATTCGTTATTTATCTCGTTGTAAATAATAAAGTGCAAAATGTTAAAATCTAAAAAGTATGTTGCTTTAACATTCTACAGATGTTTTGAAACATATGTTACCAGGCTTTATAATTTACTAGATGTGCAAGCTAAGCATGTGATGTCAACTTGCTTAAGTTTCCAATGTTTAAGTCTTAAACTGTGACATATTAAAAAGAGCTAGAATGTTTTCAACAGCAAGCAAGCAATTAAGACTCAGGGATGTGCAAAAATTCACTTAAAACTGTTAAATAGCAGCATCATGTGTAAAAAGTTTTTCTTTTCCCCATAACTACTTCTTAAAGTTGGCAGACAGAGAAGTGTGTCAAAGAACACTTGCCAACCATCTGCAGTGAAATGATTATTTTTGCTTTTGTTGTATTGCGTAACCAAAGCTAACAATTTTATTCAATAACACAAGACCACATAGAAAAATGCTACATTGAAATAGTTTTCTTATAATTAAACTGAAACCTTGTGCTGTAACTTGTGTTGTAACTAATTTTAATATAATGATTATTCAAACGACACTGTTGCATTTACCAATAAAATGCTCCTTTCTGATTAACTGAGACATGTTTGACAAATCTGACTCTCACATAGTTAACAAAACTAACTTTCATATGGTCCAGTATTTTTTATTGCAAATAGAGTCGAAAGTGGTGTTTTAAGTGAATAGAAAGTTTTAGAAAATGTGAGATATTGCTAAATATGCAAATAAATATTCGTTAAATTAAATTCGTTAATTTAAGATTCTGTAGCTATAACAAATAAAACAAAACAATTATGATATATTTAGGAGGGTGACATGCTTCTCCTCGTGTAACATCCTACCCCTCGGGTAAATAAAAATGTACACTATATATTGTCGCTCGGTAAGTTATGGTTATTACACAACCGGCCAGCCATATTATAACCCTGTGTTCTCTTCAGTCTAAAACCACCACATACATCAACGAATATATAGAATTAAACACACACATTCATAAATTAAATTATTAAATGCATTACGGTTTAGTAATAGCCCATATTGTTATTCAATAATTTCCTATTATTGCTGTAGACCCGAAATTATGAACGTGCCATAGCAACACTGCCTCGCTAAGCCTGCGACATGTATAAAGCTTCAATTGTATTTCTTAAGAGTACATTCGATTTTGCAAAACAAGTTTTACGTAATAACCATTTCTATTGCAATAATGTGTTATTCCGTTAATTTATTACTTGTTATGACTTAGGTTTACAAATCCTCTAATAAAGCCACGAGAATTGGATTGCAACATTACATCGGACTCTTATTAGTTGATTCATACTTTAGAATAACTACTATTTAAGGCAGTGCGTTGGTATCCCGACAATACGCCTGGCGATAATTAGTCTAATTTTTTTGCATTGTGCGACAATACGCCTGGCAACAATTGGTCTAACTTTTAACATGGTGCGACAATACGCCTGGTGACAATTGGTCTAACGTTTTGCGTTGCGCGGCGATACGCTCAGAGCAGACTTGCTTGTAATCTTAACCTCTTTCACAACAACAGTTGTTAAGCATTGTGTAAAGGTTAAAAAATATCACCTAACCTTGCTGTTCCCTTGGCATGCATTAACAAGCAAACATTTCTGGGTATTTTGTGCAAAATGTAGCAATTCGTCTTCACAATGATTAACAGAACACACTTTAAATGCACCATTTGCAGCAACAAATAGTAAATACTTGGAGAAGGTTAAAGTGTGTTCTCAAGTTAATTATTTGACATAGAGAAGCCATTATTCCTTCAAAAACGTAAAACACACTCGAGAAATATTTCCCATTCCAAAGGTATACTGTGTTACTGAACATAAGACCATTATTTTTTTCAATCCGAAGCTATATAAATATTAAGGTTCGAAATGCAGTATAAAAAATATAGCATAACTATCTGTATATGTTTTGTAGCTCACTGTTTCCCAGTTAATCCCTTTTATAGCATGTTACAATGGTAAAACAATAGAAAAGACTTAAGTGATTTTAAGCAACAGGTATATAATCCCAAAACTTGAAATTATTGAAAAGAGATCTGATAAATAGCAGTTTATATATCAACATTTTGAAACTATTTCTTACTTTCCAATATAATATGTACTTCAATTCAATCAAAGCTCACAATTTAACCAGTCTCTGATAAAACAAAACCAGTCTCTCATAAAACAAATTACAGTGAAATGATTTCAACCGAGCTTGTTTGTAAGGTTACATATGTTTATAACTAGGGTCATTAGCAGATTTACAACAAACAAAAATCCACATTGTTTGTTTTTCTTTTCTCTTCGTAAATTGCCACTCAAGAAGCATCATCATAGGAGGCGTAGCGATGGCTGTTAATGCTTCTCTGCCATTAATGTACAGTACTTAGCATTTCTGTGATACAGTAACAGAATGGCAGAGGGCGGGAGAGATTATCGCAGTCTGTAACTACCAACTTCTAGGGAGAAAGTTACTCTTATTCAATCACTTTATGTACACCACTTAAGATTAGAATTTATTTCCTTGAGGAGTTGGTCTTAATTTCATACACAGAAATCAACGTGTTTTATCATTTGAAGGTAATGTATTAACAGCTACCAGCCATCACCTTCTGAAAACAATTTCTCTATTATAAGTATAAAGGGAACGTAGTAAGTGATGTAACGAATTGCAGAAAGTCACGTCAAGTTCCGATTAGGTGTTAGACATCGTTTGCTAGCTGCAAGTAAAATCAATTTCGTATTTATACTGGTGGGTAAAGGCAGAACGTTTTACGTTTTACTTGTAAATTAAGGCCTGGAGATTATCCATGACCAAAGATTTCACATTCATGTTTTAAAGCGCCACTGTGAATTCTCTTCTGTGGGTTATTTTTTATCAAGTCATTTCAAATACCTACTAAGGAAAATAACAAATGGCGCCAGAAAAAAGACTCAGGGCATAGTCACACGCCATTAGAAATACTTATCATACTGGCTAGAAACACTGATTATACTGGCTAGAAATACTAATTTTACGGATTAGAAATATTAATTATACTGGCTAGAAATACTGACAACAACATAATAGCTTGCACAAAGTTCATTCTGAATGGGGTAAATCTTTCCTTGCCATTTTTTAAAATTCTTTAATATAAAACCATACATGTAGTTTTAATGCAGAAACGATTCCTTCACGCAAAAACAAACATGGATCATAAAATGTGTACGATGACGTTAAATGTAAAGAATCTAATCAAAACTCATATAAATATGTATTATTCTATTACGGATGTTTAGTCCTCTAAAAATTCACTCCACAAACTAGACCATTGAGAATTGCTAAATTTTTATTGTCTGATTAAAATAGATTTTGCTTAACAAGGTCCTGAAAGAAAAACCTACATAAAAGTAGTTGATTAGTTATTTATCTAAAATATGTTACAATGTCATTTAAAAGGATAAGAATGTTCTTTGCAGTTACCGAACGCTTATGAACTAGTAAATTGATGCCGTCACCAATTGTGTATTCGGAGCAAACGGTAATGTAGCAATTTTATGTGCAAAAATTTATCGGTGGCTCCTAAATGCGTCACAGGTGTCACACAGTATAGCATCACTAATTGCAAATAAACCCCATGGTATCTGAAGCGTCAACAATAAGTATGCAGATGTTAGACGTAGTTGTCATTATTCTTACTCAGTGCTATATCTCGATAAAATATTCATACATACTCGAAGTTCTGATGAAGATGAGACGGTCATGTGAATAATGATGAGTGCATGATGGGTTTTCCGGAAAGGTCGCTTAAATTATCCCCGTATTATTTTTTCTAAGGAAGAAATACTACTAAAAATTTACCGAACTCCAAATAATGCAATTTCCCGTCATGTTTCTTCCAATACAAAACTATGAGGCAGGTCTGAGGACTAAAATCAAGCCTTTCCCAATAAATATTAATTTTACAATCACTTTTTTTTCTCTAAGCAAACATAGTTTTACGTTTCTTTCAATAAAATTACAAAAATTTCGTTCAACAAAGCGTTCTGATCTAAAAACGATACAATGGCCCTTCCGCTATAACTGATCCTTAAAATTTCCAAATATTTGCCGATTCCACTAACTATCACGCAATTCTTTAACAGTATATTGAATGTGAGAATCCAGGTATGTAAATAACAAATAAAACACAACTGAAAGTGACAAAATGTTTTAATTTTACACAAAATGCAAAGAGAATGTTCCATCACATGATTACTTCACCATTAACCTCATAGTTAAAAACTGCATTAAAACTAAACAGGCTGTTTTGGGGGTTGAGACTTTATTACTTTAGTTGACTGTGAACACGTGTTTCACAAGTTGCAAGGTTGTTCACTCCTTCATTATTTACTTGTTTTCTTAATTTGAGAATGATGGGAAGAGTATTTGGGCAGAACATCATTCCAACAGAACATTACTTAACACATACAGTTCAAAACTATCCTATCCAAAAAATAAACTTTATTTTCTATGAAGTAAAACAGATTGAACTCGACGTTTCAGTTTCTATTACTAAAAAAAAAAAAACGAACATAAGTTATTCCAAAGTCTTAGATGTATTGCAGATTTGCCTGAAAAAAGTAAATTGTGAAGGATAGTAACCCGTGGGCCATTGGGTATGAAATGTGTTTCTGTGCGTGTCCAAAACTACGGAGAAAGGGGGTGATTTTGGGGCCAGATGCGGTTCGCGCAGAATGCCAATTTAATTTTAAAAAAGGGGTAATTTTTATTCAGTATTCTGCGTTTACGTGGTTATTTCAGAGTTTCACTCTGCGTTTGATTGAAAAAAAGGAGTTTTATTTCAAAATTAGCACTTAGGTTTGTTGAGGGATTGCTTTAAAAAGTTACAGACACTCGTGTTAACCAGTTGGTATCCTTCACTGAGGATTGTAGTGATATAATGATCCATTTAAACACTTAATTTTTTGAGTAATTTGAAAATTTCAATGATACAATAATTTTTGAAACATGATATCTTCTCGCCACACATAAAGGGTACATTTCGCACGATTTCTCTGTGATTTAGGTAAATGTCATCTTCTTCTGAAGGGCAGTAATGGGCAATTGCTGCGCATAACTTTAACAATATTGGCAACATGTCAGCCCTTCATTAAGAAACCATGGTCGAAAGAGACTTTCACGGTTGCTTCAGCGCATGATGCACTTTTGGTTTTATTTATATGTCTCTGTGTATTAATGGAAACGCAAACGGCTAATTTTACAAACAGAACACCATCATCAGGGAAAGAGGTGATGAGAATTTAAGCGATTTCATATATTTATACTTACAAAGTTTTCATTTGTTGCATATATCAATACTACGCTGCAGCCCAAATACGATTCTGGCTAAAAATAACTTTAAGCAACTACACACAGTCGGTTTTATGACTGCCTTTTGCAATATTACGCTGCTTTTATGTGCAGCACAGGGCTTTCAAACAGCCAATTTATAACTGTTCATCTTGGTTAATTAGCACAACTTTATAGTATTTCCAATGTTCCAGGTTCGAAGGAGGCCATTGTAGAAATCATAGGTATGAGTTATGTATTTGGATAACGAGAAAAAGAATGAGCTCATTCATAAGGAAGCTCAAAAGTGGTGTCAGTCGCAATTAGAAGTCTGGAATTTTCTCAAACATTCATTCAGAAGGGTTTTGAATTTTCATTTTGTTTTCAAAGTGGTGAGAATTTTTGGTGAGATGCTTTTGGATTTCAATACTGCAACTTAGTGAAATAATAAATTGCGTCCCCATTCCGATACTGACAACAAATATCGCTCGCAAGGTTTAGAAAATCATAAACTAACGTGACGCAAGGAAAGGCCTCTTGACAAAAAGCTTGTGGCGCGCAGTTACTATTGGGGTTTTAAAACATTTTCGGCAATTTAAGCGGCGGCAGTTATTAGCATTTCAACATGTAAAATAGAAAGGCATACCATTTCTTAATTCTGCCAACGAAAAAAGTTTGAATATTTGGTCATTTTTCTTTTATTTTGTAAAGTGAATAAGAAAGATTTGCTAACTTGCGATATCTCTTTCTGAATACATAAACACATGAACTCGAATCTCAAGAAGGCACCTTAGACATTGTGGCTTAATTATGAACTATTACCTAAGTGTGTTTCCTCCATTTAAAATACAATATAATTATGCTATTTACAACACTACTTTATCCACCAGACTGTTTAATCACAATAGACATGCAAAGGCTTTAAGTATTTCCTGGTCGTAGATTTATATCAGCTGATGACATGAGTAAGAAATCTGATGTCTACAAATCACATGCTTTTGAAACGAAAAAATATCTCGCAGCATCTCACATACGCCAATTAACGTGCAGTCTTGTCATGTTAGGACGTTCTATGATCTTATAAGTTAACTACGCACATGCTGTCAAAAAGTGTTTCTTACATCACAATAGAAAATGGGATCTCAAGCTTACTATTTGTCAAAAAATGACGAATTTATTCATTAAATTGTGTTTACCATGCGCTACAAAAGACTACACTTAAATAATGTTACTGAATAGCATTTTGTCGCTTTTTTCATAAAACAAATACTTGAAAATTGCAGAAACTGCACTGTTTAGTCTTAAGGGATGTGACATGTTAATTTACCGGCTGTCCCATGTCCCGTGTTATTGAATTTTAGGGGCACCAGCTTCCGAATTTCAACGAATCTATTGTAACTGGTGATCAATTTATAACTTTTGCTCCTGTGTTTATGCAATAATCGAGTGTGTTCCAGATAAATGATTAATGGGCCGAAGATCTTTGCCAATGATCACTCACTTCAGTGTTTTCTAATACTGATTTGCAGCAATCAAAAGCTGTGCGTCTTCTTACACATAATGGCCATTAGCCTGCATTCCGTACTAATGTTGTTTATTCCTATTTAAAAGTTATGTACACAATGAAATCGTTGGTTATTCAAACCTATCTCATTCATTTGTTTTTAACGCCAGGTTTTGCGACTGTGTGCTCGTTAAAAATCTCACTTCATCATTTTTTTAATAATCCCCGTTCGATTTCAGTATCAGGTACCAGCAAAGCCCCGTTTACCGACAAACACACATCACATCACACAACGCTTAGTGGTTTCAGATCAATGTTTTTCGATAAAACTATTGCTGCTTTTGTCCATTGTCAACAGCTACCAAAAGATCCACCATGTTTGGCTAACAAAGTTTTTTCGCTGCATGCTAAAATATCTTTACCATTATATCGCATTATTGGCCTTGATAAATACGTGCTCTATCGTGTCAAAGATACAGATGTTTACAATACTTCTGCTGAAATAAGCTGGTTGAAGTTGACATCAAGTAAGTATTTGTGTACAATTCGGTTCCTCAGTTGCTTAAACCGAAAGCAAGTATCTGGTATAGTAAATTCATTTTACTGCTGTGCCTATAGTTGTTTCGAAAACATCACAGTACTCAAAAAAAAACAAGAAGTGAATGCCAAGCTGAAAACGGACATATTTCTGACCATGGTGCAGAAAAGTAGTATGTCATAAGTGTTTCGCAGGCTGTATTTATCATTTACAACATACTTATAATTACGCGAACTTACCTCATGACTCCCCCCGGAAGACTGCAAGCTCGCGAGGCTGCCGTGATATTTGTATCCGCGCACACGTAAATAATTAGACAAACTATTCGACGCATTTGACGCATGTGCTTCTCCTTCACCTCCAGATGCGTCGGAATGGAAAAGCGCTGCAGTGCGGCTTGATTCCATGGCAACAATTATGACGTCATAGAAAAGACTATATTGCTGATAGTAAAACTTATTTCCATGCAAACTTTTAATCCATCTTTTCTGCTTTAATGTTTGACAACAAAGCATCAATTCCATTACTTACGACTCCTCATTATCTTAGAATGACCAGTTAGCTTTTGTAGTCCGTGTGTACAAGTAGAAATATAAACATGGTATTTTAACATCACGTTCATATGTCTGAAAGCAAACAGTGTGTTTTGGACTAACTAAAACTTTCCACTTCACAGAAACAATGTGAGTATTCATCTTCATCCATCCTTGTTCATTACAAAACTCAAAACTCAAAATCAAACGGGCAATCACTGCTTTGTATCTCTCGTGTTCTTAAAATCCAAACAATCAGCGGTCTTTCATACTTTCATGTAGAGATAAAGAATTCTTTTTCGTTTGCGTCATGTTTATTTAGTTCGTCATTTTTTTTTAAATTTGACTTGCAAACGTACTGGAACAAAGGGATACATTTTCATTTTCATGTCATCCTTGGTAAAATGATAAATTTACATGATATTCTAGGCAGATAAATGTGTATCTCGAGGCAAACAAAGCGCAGCAGTATTGCAAACCCGTTTTAATCTTGGCGTGCTATAAAGGTAGGTTTAATATACAATTAGTTACTTTTGACCGAATTGGTTGGTTAAGATGGATCCTCAAAGCAGTTATCCATAAAATGTACTTTTTATTCGTATGTGCCTATACACAGGGTTAAAATATTCATGTTTATCCTTCATATTCTCAGCTGGTTTTGAGATATCACCCACAATATAAACAGACAAATTGTTAGGCTGCTTCATTATATCATGATTAAAGCAGTAAAAACAAAGCACAATTATCGTAAATTACGCCTTTCTTGTTATCTCTCTGTACTTGCATTAAACGTGTTTGCTCACAAAAATTACTTTTTTTACACTCATTAACCAACAAACATGTTCGAGATGTCATTCACAAAAATGCTTTAAGCCTTTCCATTCCCATAAAAAATCCTTCTGCACATCAGCTAAGAAAATTGACATTGTAATATCTATAGTAGATCACAGTTTTCCTCCTGTTTTAACCAGGTTAAATCTCAGCTGTAGTCATATTTCTGCTGTTTCAGCCACAGCACTTTACCAGCGTTTCGACAATTTGATAATATGGGGAGAAGTATCGTTCAATCTAAAACGTATTACATATTTAGGTGACAGAATTCTTTATCGACCAGGCATTAACTCTTGGTAGTAATATATGTCCATACCTAGGTCTAAAGATCTTTTTATGCTTTATTATTCAGAAAAATGTTCTAATATATAAATGTAAATATAACTCATTTGTAAGGCACTAGAGCATAGCATAAATTTTCATTTAATTTTATAGTTTAAGTGTTTGTTTATCATAACGCTTAATATTAGCAACTGGCATATGAGTCGCAACTTGGTTGAGAAATGGACTTCAGTCCCATAAACAAATGCTTAACAGATGGTGAGTATGTGTTACAAAATAATACCATATACTGACCATACGCACCAAAGTTTATGACAATTTTCCCCTAGTAAATGAACCAGTTTATGAAATTTTTCAAAAAGAAATGCATGGAATCAACATTATTAAAGCTGGCATTAGTAGAAACGGGATCCAGATACTTTAGATGTAGTCTACCTCTTTCAAGGCTACAAACTAGGCAACACAAAAGTATGAGTTCTCAGAAGGCCTATGAATGGCTCTTTCTGCAAGTATGTGACTCTAATTGCGCTGCTTTCCTCCCGACTAATGTGTAGAGTTTCTAGTGCATAAAGGCTGCTATTTTAAGAATATCTCGTTTGCTTTGATTCCATTCTGGAATCAAAGAAGATAAAGATAAAGAAAAGGATGTTCATTTAGGATTCCTCGACAATTTTTACGGTAACGACGTAAAATTAGCCACGTGAATTTCAATTTCAATTCAGATTTTACGTTTCTATATGTTTTTGTTTGGCATGTGTAGCGAGAACAATGGCAAATAACGATATATTAAAAATGTTATTTATACGTTTTCTGGTCAAGAAAGTATCTTATAATGTGTAGAAGTTCATACCATTCCAGCAGCATAACTCGCTCTTCCTCTTAAAAACACATCAATTTACTTCATTTATTTATTTGTACTTATTGCTTGTGGCGATTTTCTGGTAAAGATAAACCAATATATCTCGTTATGGTTGGCAAC
The DNA here is from genome assembly GCA_949752745.1 of Protula sp. h YS-2021. Lineage (NCBI taxonomy): Eukaryota > Metazoa > Annelida > Polychaeta > Sabellida > Serpulidae > Protula > Protula sp. h YS-2021. Next base: position 39,591,281 of record OX457030.1, on the reverse strand, counting down.
CATGTAATTATCTATCAGATTACTTTTTTGATTTATTTACCTTGCGTAACCTTGGTTTTCTAAATTGCCGCACAAGAATAATAACCCTTCCTGTCCGTACTACGCTTAAACAGCCTTGGTGCTTTATCGACTAATCTATGTTTGATAATAATTTTAGGGAAATTTAATATAAGTCTGAAATTTATTTTGACATATTTCTTGAACCATGAACAATCGATGTTCCATGATTACTTTAAAAAAAAACAATTCTACACTCTTAAAAGTGCTGGTGATAACAAAAAATTAAGTACGTTTGAATACAATTATTCTGGGATTTTACAAATCCACAAAGTGGACATAACATACTATAGGCGCAAAAATCCGATGAATACTTGAATAAGCACAAGAATTAACCATGTTTATATTACTCAGTAACATTACTTTTTAAAGCATTACTTATCCAATCTCCAAAGCTGCGGATTATTTCACGTGGTATTTACACAATTACTACTTTTAGTATTCATACTTATCTTTGTGCGTTAAATATACAAATCCTCAATGATTTTTTGCTCAATTAAATAATAATGTAAATAATAATGTAATATGTATAATTGGTACGTGTATCGGTACATGCGCTTGGATCTTAACATCAGTTTCAAAGACCCGCACTAATTAACTTTCACCACCTGATTTAGACTCTACAATAATGTGTTTTACAACCATGCAGAGTAATTGTTTTAGAATTAGGTCAGGGCACTCTTTTTGGTGAACTGAATCAAACGTATAAAGTCTTTGCAACATAGCTGACAATGTAACCTACACAGAGCATATCGCGTTTTTTTATCTATTTATTATTCTATGCACTTGTAGAACTAAAATTATAATTGCTTTAGTTATCAGAGATTCAAAAGGGTTTAACTCAAGACAATCTTGCCCTTAGAGGATAAATATGGCATTTTCTTGTTTGAAAATTTTTCAGATATACAAAAGATATTTGTAGTATTCTTTTTAGTTACTTAGTTATTACAAGATTTCATATTATACGAAGCATTAAGGTTTTTTTTGGATTTTAATTTCTTCAAAGAGACAATTATCTGAGTAAAGCATCTGACTAGAGAACATGTCTAGAATACTCTTTACATATCTTTCATACACTGCTACTAAGGAAGATGAATTGCGTACGAATATATTACAACATATAAACGACTAACATTTGAACAGCTCAGTGCTTATTTATTCCACCAATATTCAGCCTGACCCAGCCTTTCAGTTTAATTATATTACTTTGAGTCGCCAGTGAGCATGAAACCAATTCAGTCTGAGAAATCAAACACATCTGTTGAACTGAGGGAACCTCCCCTACGTGTATTGGAAGTATATTAAAAAAAACAGTAAAACTGAAATTCAAGGGTTGCCATTTCCAATATTTAGCCATGCTTGTAGCATCTTTTAAGTATACCGTAATTAAACACAGTTCTTGACCATCCATAATCACCTAAAGAATTGAAAAAGGTAATTTATTATTCGGTGTGGCTTTTTCTGTTTAAGAAATGTAGAAGTTGTAGACACACCAAAGAATTGACACACAAAACATAAACTGTTAAGGCCAAAATGGTTTTCAAAACGAAAGAACTACTGTAAAATTAAATGATAAAAAGACAGTCGGCTAGGAAAAATATATACAAAAAATGCTTTTGTGTCAGAAAGAACTACAGTAATTTCCTGAGAATAATTACTCAGACGTTTATTGGCAATGAACTGGTCACTGAATAGAAACGAGAACATATACTGCATTTGTAGCGTACAAAATGAGGCCCGGTTAACAGGTGTGAACTCCCAATACATTACACTGAAACGCGTCTTACAAAAGCAATCAAAGCACTGAATTTACAATTTTAGTAACTACAAAAGGCATACTTAACGTCGATTGCTTCCTGGGGAAAGATTGTGTCCCAAGCCAGAATGCGCGCGCGCAATCTGGTTCACACCCAAAGAAGAGATTGGTGAGGGTTGTGTTGAGGGCTAACACAGCTAAAACGACCTTTTAACTACCTGCGTTAAATGTAAGGTATTTATTTTCAGATTTTTCTTACCCTCTATTGCTTCATTAATTTGAAAATTATTTCATCACGAAACAAAATTTGTTCACGTTTCACACAAATAATAAAAGAAATATTGCTATATTTGACTGGCATCTGCAGGCAAGTGTTAAAAATGTTTACATATGCCAAAATTTACACCGAAATAAACCTTTAAATGCTTAAATTGAATTTGAGCACCGAAGACAAGAATCCTAGAGATAGAGAAGTTCTATCGGGAACTTCAGGAATATTTAGTAATTAAGGAAGAATAACATCCGATTCGCGCACTTTTAAACTTGCCCTTCTGAGAAACATTTCAAAGAAGCCCCATATGTATATGGCCTTGGACAAAAATCTGAGCAGGTTTTTCGGCTCGCTGAAAGCCGAATGAGCACACAGTTCTCCTGGAAAGCAAAAATCTCTGATTTTCAAGCCGAAAGCGACAAATGGTCAATTAAAAGTAAAGAACGCGATTTTCGTCATTTAATAATGGCAAATAGCAAGAGCTCAGTCGGTTCCATTGACCTGTCGTGCTACATTTCCCTGTTCAATTTCCTTTATTTGTCTTAATTTGAGAATTATGTAATAAAATTTAAATATATATTGAGACCAACTCGTGTATGGAAAAAAATTGCATCAAAATAGACCTATATAATTTTTATATCTTTGAGTTTATAAAATTACCGCAATGCTGCGTCAGTTTCCTTCTGACAATCCCTGGTCCACTTGTGTCCCTCCTTAGTGAAAGTTGAGCATGTATAAAGAATTTTGGCGCGCAACACCGGATAATTTAATTTAATGAAGGATTTAAGGCCATTATGGTTATTGGCTAAAAAGTAGTGTTTGCTAATAATATTCAGGCGTCGGGATGCAGGACTTATTTTACATTTGCCTACATAACGTTTAATTCAAAGCAGAAGTTGCTGAGCTGTAACCAGCATGGGTGCATTATGTGCTCACAGTTTGGTTTACAAAATTTTTCGTTCAACAAGAACACCGTTGTTGTTAGGGCCAGACACAACACGGCTCGAAAACTGAGTATTTATTATGTTTTTTTTTCGACTTATGGATCTAAACCTTTTTAACAATTTGTCATGAAAGAACAGTAGAGTAGCGAAAGCCACGGCGATTCTCTGAAACACCCAAAACAATACACATAACATTCACTAATTCTAACTCGCACAAATCTATTTAACACAACCATACACATATTAAACACTACATGAAGTGCTCACATGACGATCGCCATTAAAAGGAAACTCAGAATGGAACGCAAGTATATTTACATAGACCCAACATTCGGGCAAATATTCAACTTTTTGCCGCCTCTTTATATGTTTTCTCACAGAGTTTATAAACCAACACGGCTGTCCCTTCAATGCAGCTATTAAACTGACTTACCAATTGTTGCCAGCTTTAATTTTTTATCCACTCTAAAGTTTTTTCTATTCTCTTTGTTCCCCTTTGGATTTTATTATCTACATTACGAGAAACTACGAGTAAGACTCTACCTATAGATAGTACACTTTCCAAGTAATATTTTTTGTTTCTTATCAGTCTTAAGTTAAACGTAAAAATTGACGTTTTTTATTCAGCTATTCGAAAACACCCCTTAGTTTACAAACAGAACCACCTATATTTCCAATGTCCCCTGGCTTCAACGAACACATTTGATCTAGCGACATTTGGTCTGCCGACATTTCATGTAGCAACATTTGATCTAATAGACAGGGAACAAAAAATTGGTCTAGATTTTGTTGCGTGTTTTTCTCAGTGGAAGAGAAAAGTAAAGCAATGAAACAGTTTTCATCTTATTTGCCTTCTATGCCATATATTCGCCTTTATACAATCACCAATTGACAAGTATTAATGGGTACTGATCTCTCCATGATACAAAAAGAAATTGCTGATGAACCACACTAACTTCAAAATTCGAATACACCTTTTCAGTGACATGCCATTCTCGTCCAGATTAAGTCTGGTACATAAGGTGGAGATGTCAAAGTAAAAGCACCTTTATGGAACTTTGATGCAGCTTTGTTTGATGTTGTGTAAAAAAATTTTTGAAGTTATTGATTTTTTATTGAAATCTTGGTCATTTTGCATCGTGGCATAGAAGGCGAATAAGAAGATGAAAATCTGTTGAAGTTACTGACTTTTTACTCGAATCTTGATTATTTTTCATCGTGGCATTAAAACAAATAAAAACATGAGAACTTCCAATAAAAACACGAAAAAAATCTAGATCAATTGCCGTATCTGCAGATTTAGATCAAATGTCGCTAAATCAAATGTCGCTGGATCAAATGTCAGGATACACCTGGAATGATCCAGATAGAGATAGCACACAATGGGCCAATAAACTTCACCTGGTGCAAGTTACTGCACGTTCAAATTTTACGAGCCATTGTGATATAGGCCAAGGAATAAAGAGTAGCACATTGCGTAATCCGAATCACGGCCAGCAAAGGTGAGGACACGTTTGCAAAGAGAAAGAAGAAAGAGAAATAGAAAGAGGAAAATACACCACAATATTTTCAACTTCAACAAAAAGCTTACAGACAAAAATTTGGAGCGACATTGGTCAGTCCACTTTCGGCAATAGTGGCCAATTTCTAATGAGCAACAAGCAAGCGAGATGACACTCAATCAAATTGACAAAGTTAAAAGTATTTAAGTCACATATGAAAAAATGGACAAATACCGATCCTATACACCCTAGTGACCCTAGTGAAGATGGAACGACCAAACTACAAGTATACAGAAAAAAGACGCAAACTAACCAGTACATCAATTTTCAGTCGCACCATCCTCTTGAACACAAACCGAGTGTAATTCGGAGGTTGTTTGACCGGAATGAAAATATTGTAACCGAAAAAGTACACCAAGAAAAAGATGAAGAGTGCATAAAAAGGCTATGAAGTTATTCGGATAGTCAGAGTAGTCCTTGAAAAGGCAAAACAGCAGAAAGAACAGAAAAATTCGAAAGAGGCAAGAAAATCCAGTGAAAAGGAAAGCCACAGAAAGTCACGCAGAAAAATAGAGCACTTACCACAATTCCTTACTGCAAAGGGATCAGAGAAAGACTAGAAAGGATATTCAGACAGCTCAACATCTCACTAGCGGTCAAACCTCACCAAACTTCGAGACAGATCCTGGTTCAATCGAGGGATAAACGTAAAATAGGCAAAACCTCGGGGATCGTATACAAAATACCATGGAGGGACCGTTCAAAAGTCTACATCGGTGTAACGGGACGAGCTTTCGGCATGCGAAAAAAGAACACGCAAAAGAGGTTAAAGAATTTGAGAAATCACATTTCACTCGCACCAAAAAAAGATTGTCACAGTCAGAGATCAATAATTTTTGCATTATTCTTTAGATCCCCTTTAGATCACTTTCAACTGCTATGGCCATGTCGGGATACCCCTGCCACATTATATTGAAATGGGGCATTCCAGCCCTCCTTCTACCAATACATGTGGTGTGCCTCACAGGGTAGCAAGGAGGAGTCCCGATTTTTAAAGTCTCAGGTATGACCCGACCGGGGTTTGAACCCACGATCTTCCAGTCTCGATCTTCCCAAGTATTGAACAAAAACCACTCCAAAGACTGGGAGAGGCAAAGTCACTGTCACAAGAAGACGTTCGGACAAGGAGATTGATACGCAAAGCTTTTCACATAAAGCGGGCCATGAACCGAGATGGGGGATAATACAAGCTGTGAGACACTTATGACTTGGTCTATGGATAAAGAATATCCATATTAATAAAATTTGAGTTAAATAAATGAAGGCACAGAATGCGCAAGACAAATTGAACCAAAAACATCCAATTCAAGGTTTGGTCGGCAGAAGGATGCTAGTGGCGAAAAAGGCAAATTGTAACTTGTGAACCTGAGAGATAATCTAGACAAAAATGTAATTTTCTTTCAAAGTAAGCATTGGCTTTTCACATTTATCTCTTTAGCTGAAGTAATTTTCCAGTGTGATTCAATTCAAGAAAAGCATGTTTCAAGACCATTTAATGCCATACTGACCAACCCTATAAGGAACATGATAAAATACTGTTTGAGATTTCCAATTCACGGGGATCTCCTCACTGAAAGGTACATGGTCTTGTAATAACCAGTTACATCCATAGCCATAGTTGAACAAGAAACTAGAAAGGTGTCCGTAGAAAGGTGTATCCCCACCAGCGGAACTTAGTGTGAAACTACTAAGTTTTAGGTTTACGTACGTCAATTTCTGACGGATCTTGTTCATTTCTAATGGCATATTCCTCAAGTCAGGGATAGGGAGAAGAGGAGCTGTGTGAACAAACAGGAAAACAAAGAGCTTAATACCATTCACTGGGCGATTTCAGTAGTCTGTAGTGTAGTGTCCAGAGCGTAGGACTTAATTAATAACTGCACGTGGAGTCCATGGTTCGCAATTCATGCACTCCCAAAAGTGAAAGTTCTAATTCTTACTGTACATATTTTTTATTTATTATGCAGTTCTATTCCTTAAGTTTCAATGTTTTTGCATGTATTATTTTGCAGGATTTGTATTTCGGACCAATGCACATGTTTATAGAACTTGCCGCAATGCTCTGTTCAAATTTCGGACCAGTGCGCATGATTATTTAGTTCGCTTTGATGGGCGGTTCGCATTTCGAACCAGCGCGCATGTTTATTTAACATGCATTGCTGCGCCGTTCGCATTTCGGACCAGTACGAATGTTTATTTGACTTGCGTCAATGCGCGGCTATTATTTCGGACCACTAAGCATGTTTATTTAACTTGCGTTGACGCGCGGTTGGCATTCCGGATCAGATTGCATGTTTAGTTAACTTGTATTTATACGCAGTTCGCGTTTCAGACCACAGCGCACGTTTACTTAACTTGCGATGATGCGAGGTGCGCATTTCAGAGAAGTGCGCATGTTTACTTAATTTGCGTTGATGCATGGTTCTTATTTTATAGGACAAGAACGCATGTTAATTTGTGTCCATGCGCGGTTCGCATTTTGGACCAGTGCAAATGTTTTGTTAACGTGCGTTCATACAGGATTTGCATTTCGGACCGGTACCCATATTTATTTAGCTTCCGTCAATGCGCGGTTCGCATTTCGAACCAGTGCGCATGTATATTTAACTTGCGTCGATGCGTGGTTCGCATTTCGGACAAGTGTGCATATTTATTTAACTTGCATTGATGCATGGTACTTATTTTAGACCATTGCGCGTTTATTTCACTTGCGTTAATGCGTGGTTCGCATTTGGGGCCAGTGCGCATGTTTACTTAACTTGCGTTGATGCAGGGTGCTTATTTTGGACCAGTGCGCATGTTTCTTTAACTTGTGTTGATGCACGGTTGGCATTTCAGATCAGTGCACATATTTATTTAGCTTGCGTCGAAGCGCGGTTCGAATTTCAAACCAATGCGCATGTTTATTTTACTTGTATCGATGCGTGGTTTGCATTTCGGACAGTGTACATGTTTATTTAGCTTGCGTTGATACGCGGTTCACATTTCGGACCACTGCGCATGTTTTTTTAACTTGCCTTGATGCATGTTTCTTATTTTGGACCAGTGCGTATGCTTATTTAACTTGTGTTGATGCATGGTGCTTATTTTAGACCATTGTGCATGTTTATTTCACTTGCGTTAATGCGTGGTTTACATTTGGAGCCAGTGTGCATGTTTACTTGCGTTGATGTGGGGTGCTTATTTTGCACCAGTACGTTTGTTTATTTAACTTGAGTTGATGCGCGGTTGGCATTTCGGATCAGTGCGCATGTTTGGTGCGCGTGTGTTGATGCACGGTTTGCATTTCGGACCAGTGCACATATTTAACTTGCGTCGATTCATGGTTCGCATTTCAAACCAGTGCGCATGTTTATTTAACTTCCGTCGATGTGCGTTTCGCATTTCGGACCAGTGCGCATGTTTAATTTTTTTTCTCGAAAATTCTGGAAAAATTCAAAAGTTTTCCAAGTCGCTCATCAAGCACAAACCGTATGCATGACCCCTTAGAGACGGCTCATAAACCAAATTAATGACATCTGATAAAAACTGTGGGAAGAAATGCATTTTTTTCTTCAAACATTTTCCAAAAATCCCCTGATCGACTCAAAAAGTACAAGCCGAATTCATTATTATTATTATTATTATTAAGACATTTATATCGCGCTTACAATGGCATAACCCTAAGTGCCAACAATATGGGTATTCTAATAAGAAATTAAAAATTAAAAAATAAAATTTAAAAACATTGACTAGATAAAATTAAAGTTAACACATTAAGTGTATGCCAGTCTAAAAAGGTGAGTTTTAAGTAGTTTTCTGAAAGCTAAAATATCACGTTCTTGTCTTATGCTAAATGGTAAAGAGTTCCATAATTTGGGGCTGCATTTTGGAATGCTCTTTCCCCGTAGCGCTGATTAGATCGACGCTCTTGGAGAAGATACTGATCAGACGACCTCAGGCTGCGCGATGGAGTATAAGGTGAAAGGAGCTCTGTAATATACTCAGTTGTTGAGGGCTTTATGAGTCAATAGGGGGACTTTAAACGCAATACGCTGCTCAACTGGCAACCAATGGGGAGCCGTGAGTTTATCCTAAACACTTTCTTCACTAGATGGTCTCACAATGCGTGCAGAGTGATTAAGGATGCGCTGAAGCCGTTTGATCTGCGTTTTGGGTAGGTTGATTAAAACACTATTGCAGTAATCGATGCGAATGATCACCAACGCATGCACGAGTGTCTTTGCAGCATCGTCGTTTAAACGCGAACGAACATCTCGTATCCACCGTAGGTAGTAGTTGCACTTTCGAACAACCGAGTTTATATGTGCTTCCATTGTTAAATACGAGTCAGCGAGCACTCCCAAGACTCGAGCAACGTGGGAACGTTTAACTACGTCATTGTCTAGGTGCAGACTATGGGTACTGATAAATTTCTCGTTGCGTGCACCTGCTATTACCAAAAATTCAGTTTTGTCCTTGTTCAATTTAAGTCTATTAGCGGTCATCCAGGACCCGATATTTTTGATGGCGTCGGCAACTTGAGCAAGGGCAGTGCCCTGTTCTGAGACCGAGCGTGGATTGAAGGCATTTTCTAGACCAGAATCATCCGCATAAAAATGACACGGTAGTCCAGGCGATTTTATCAGAGAACCCAATGGCTTCGTATACTGAGAATATCCTCGTAGTCCAATTCTGGAACCTTGGGGTAGGGCGCAATCCAAGGTAACAGAGTCCGAAAATGCACTTTCGACCTTAACATGTGCACTTCGATCATGAAGGTAAGATGTTATCCAATCAAGGGCTCCACCTTTGACACCAAAGGAGCACTCCAACCGGCGTAGATAGATCTCATGATCTACGGTGTCAAAGGCGGCAGAAAGTAATGTGAGAAACACAGCTTGGTGGTTTTTCCCGTTGGATCAAAAGGTTATTGAACAACCGAATAAGGGCGGTTTCAGTACTATGACACTTGTGGTAAGCTGATTGATACTTTCTTCCAAACTATGGGAGGTGAGATGGACATTTAATTGTTGGCATATTGCCTCTTCAAGGATTTGGATATAAGGGATAAACTGGAAACCGAGCGATAATTCTTCGGAATAGTATCGAGATTTGGCTTTTTTAGACGAGGATAAACGATTGCTTGCTTGAAAGAGGGCCGGAAAAGTGTTAGTAGAAATTGATACGTTTATTATTCTGCAAATGATAGAGAGGAGTTCATCGATACATTGTTTGAGCAAGCAGATTGGGATTGGGTCGCTATCGCAAGACTTGGGAGATGAAGACATTATTATTTTCCGAACGCTTTCCTCATCGAGCGGTCTAGAATTAATGAGCGAATACCATCGAAAACGTCATCAAACAAAAAGGGATCATCGTCTGCCGAGCTAAAGGAGGCTGTAATATTGTCAATTTTTGATTTGAAGTATTGAATAAGTGTTAGTCAGTGCTACAGGAGACTCAGCGTCAGGAAGCCGGGTTTGTTTATTTTTGTGCATAATGATATTGGCAGTCCTAAAGAGCTGTTTCTGGTTTGAACACTGCATAATCAAGTTATTATAATAGTCAGAACTAGCCTTATTTGCCATTTTCCTATATCCATTGCGTAACTCGAAATAGCGGGCACAATCTGCACTATCATGAGCTTTTTAAGCTTGCGTTCAGCCGATCTAGCCAACCTAGCCGCACGTGTTTCATCCGTTTCCCATGGCTCACTGCGAGTGGAGTTCGATTTGCGTACAATAAGCGGTGCATGAGTATCCAGTAATTCGCGTAATTCACTGTTGTAAGCAGTGACTAAAGTATCAACTTCTAACGACATGTAATTTTGGCACACTTTCATTTGTCTGATATCATTTTTAAGTTTTGATATGTCGATTTTACTAATACGGCGGTATGAAGACTGTGTTTGGGGTTTGGTGTGTTTTACAGCCTGTATATCGAAATAGACCAAATGGTGATCCGTTACAAGGTCTGCTGTAACTGGCTCAGATGGTGAAATTATGTCGCATTGCCTTGTAATTAGATGGTCAATTATGTGACCACTTTGATGATTAGGATGTCGGACATGCTGAATCAGACCAAAAGAATACAATATTTCACGATATTGTTTTGAAAAACTGTTTGTTTGTGCATTCCAATGAATATTCAGATCTCCACCTATTACTAAAGGGCACCTTCCTAAGCTATAGTTCTCTAAAAAGTCAGTAAATTCAGATAAAAATGCACTATGCAGACGCAGGCGGCCTGTAAATGCACAATACTCGAACTGTTTGGCCTTTAGTCGACAGCGAAACCAAGATATGCTCGAACGAAGAATAGGGTTTTGTGGCGACTGTTTTAGGCTTAAGGATGTCTTTACATAGTATCGCAACTCCTCCATCCTGCGAGCCTGTACGTTCCACCCTGAGTAAGGTAAAACCAGTCGGAGTTAACTCGCGAGGAATAAAAGCATCGTCTGATTTAAGCCAGGTCTCGGTTACATATGAAACGTCAAAGTTGTTATTTAGGATCAGTGGCTTAATCAATGTATAGTTGGCACGTAAAGAACGCGCATTAACGGTGCTAATTCTTATGCAAGAGGAAATCTGAATTGGTACAAGATTCCTATGATTTACATTTGACTCTGAGCGTTTTAGTTTAGGCGGAGATCGTGCATTCCCACGGCGGCTAATTATAGTTGATATTGGATTCATGTAGGTAAAGTTTTTGTTTATCCGTTTATGGTGCGACCATGACGGTGTGTCTGGGGCACGACACGTTATTCGCTTTGGTATTTGTTGCATGCCTCACTCCCAAAATAAATGATATCGGATCAAAACTGTAGAAGATGCATTTTGAGGTATGTTCTTCAAAAATTCACTCAAAAATAAAAAATTTCCAAATCGAGTCAAAAGGCATAAGTCGTACGTCCAATCCACCTAGGGATGCCTCATGCCAAAAATAAATGAAATCGGATAAAACCTGTAGGAAGAAATGCATTTTGAAGTAATTTCTTCAAAAATTTACCCAAAATACAAAAATTGTCCGTTGGACTAAAAAGCACAAGCCGTATGCATGGCCCCTTAGGGGTGCCTTATACCAAAAATAAATGAAATCGGATAAAAAATGTAGGAGAAGATACATTTTAAATTTTTTTCTCAAGAAAATCCCCAAAAATTCAAAAATCAAACTCTCGGCTAAAACAAACAAGCCGTACACATGACCCTTTAGGGGTGCCTCATACCAAAAATAAATTACATCGAATCACAAATGTACGAGGAGATGCATTTTCAATTATTTTTGAACTTGTTTCTTTAAAAATTCTCCAAAAAGACAAAAATACAAAAAAGCATAAGCCGTATGCCAGACCCCCTATAGGTGCCTCATACCAAAAATAAATGACATCGGATAAAAAATGTAGGAGATACATCTTAATTTTTTTCTTCAAAAATTAAAAAATCACCCGATCGACTAAAAAAGCAAAAGCGGTAAGCATGACCCCTAGGGATACCTCATACCAAAAATAAATGACATCGAACCAAAATTGTACGGGAGAGATTTTACTAAAAGTTTACTAAATAAACAACTAACTAACGGACGCCGTCTGTAAAACGAACAGGCATACCCTCAGCTTACGTGTAACGTAAGCTGGGCTAAAAAAAAAAACAAACAAAAAGAAACAAAAAAAAAACAAACAAACAAACAAGCAAACAAAAGAAAAATATATAGAAGACAATTTTCTGCTGTGAAAATCAATGTTTAAAGCAAATTTAGGTTAATGATATTATCAAACAGTTTTGCGATATTTTGGGGATGATTTCAGTCCTGAAAACATAGGGACAGCTGTGAATAGGTCCTTGAACTTTTATTGTATAAATGCTTAATGTGAGACAATGAAACGGTTGTAGTCTCTGTGAAGAACGAGAAACATGTGTGCAGTTTATTCTCTTTTTTGTGGAATGGTAATGTGGCAAAAATGATGGTCAATTGATCCAACGACATTATGCTTTGTAGTTGTCGTGGTATTTAAATGCCCACAAAACAAATACAAGGGAACTCTGGGATAAAAAACCGGGGGGGGACACTTGATGGGAACAGGACAATTTCGCCACCCCCCCTCCCCCCCCCCGACAATCCCCCCAGTCAACTGGAGGGTACTATTTAGGGTTCTTTCGGACCTGCACTCTGTTTCAGGTTTTAGAAAAAGGGCGAGTTCAAAAATCATAGACACGCAGGTAACCAGTTGGCACGCGAGTGCGCCCCCCCCCCCCCCCTCATACATGGGACCACTTTCCAATAGTCCAATCCTGGCAATATGAAGTACCACATAAATAGGACCATCCCCAGTAATCGGACCACTTTACTTAAGTCACACTCGTGATTACCCGTTTCGTAGTTTTTACTGGTTTGAAATATGTGTCGTGTGAAAATGTGAGCAAAAGGTTACTTTTCCTCCAGGGGCCACATCCAGTACATATTCCTGAATTCCGGGTAAATCTCTTTTGCTTTGAAATTTTGTGCACTCGGTCGGTTTCTCTCTCTCTCTCTCTCTCTCTCTCTCTCTCTCTCTCTCTCTCTCTCTCTCTCTCTCTCTCTCTCTCTCTCTCACTTTTCTTTTAAAAGGCCATTTCCAGCATTACTTTTTTCTGAATTCCAGGTAAATCGGCCTCCCGATTTTTATTTTAATTATCAGTTTCTTTTTTCTTTTTTTTTTTTTTTGTTAATTCGACATTGTTAGGCGCAGACGGGTCACTTCTTTTTTTTTTTATTTTCGATTTTAGTGATCCGGTCAGTGTATTAGACACAATCTTATTCTTCCTCACCTAAATATGACTTTCAACAAGAAACAGCTGAATAGCACTCTTTTTTAAATTTCGCCACCGCACATTTGTTGTCTTTCTTTGTTTCAATATGGGCAGCAGAACGACATATAATAACTTAATACTGATATGACACATTGGTGGGGAATGCCCCAAGGAAAGTTAGGGAATCCCCTCAAGAGTGAGTTATTTCACACAATATGGAACCAAAGTTTGGTTGACAAGAGAATACAGGCCCAGTGTGCGCGTATTAATGAATCAATGTTTGAGGGGTTTTATATAAGTAATCAAACATCAGCTTCATGGCGACACACGACATTATGGACTCCTTGGGGGAAAGAAAACATGCACAAATAGATTCTGCCGTATTGATGATTTATCAAAGTGAAGTTTTTATCTTAGGATAACAAAAAAAAAAAAAACAAAGAAGTGAATTAGAACTATTTAGTATGAGTGACTTGGGAAAAAGTGGGAAAAAATGGATACTTGTAGTTGCTATCCTCACTGTAATGATTTTTGGACACAGTTTGTTGACAACGGGAAAATTCAGGTTTGTTGACAATGCATTGATATTTATATTCTCAACGTGAATATGTTAGTATTTCGTTCAGCAAGAAATTAGTTTCGCTGGGATGTTTTTTAATTGCGTCGTAAGCATTCTTAAGTCTGTTTTTTTCGGGTGTCCATACTAACTGGCCACCGGAGAAGTGGCAATCGAACAGCCGGCCACAACATAAATATAAAAAAAACCGGATAAGTGGTCACTAAACAGTATACTTTGAGAAACTATTTTATGTTTCAAGTACACATAGTTTACTTTATAACTCTATAGATAAGGGTTATTTTCAAGGAGCTGTATTTTGAATACAAAAGAGCAGAGCATTTAAGGGTACAAAAACTTGTCAAAACAAACGTGTCACTGGGTATTAGGGATTGAGGTTATATGCACAGCGTTTGGGGTTTAAACAACAGTTACTGCTTCGCATGTTGAGACCTTAATCCTTTCTATCAATCTCAAGGCAATAAAGCCGGATTAAGATTTTGAACTGCAGTTTTTTAGCACATTAGTTTGGTTTAGTTTGGCTGGTGGCCGCTTGACCAGTGATCCTTTCTTCATTGACCATTATGACTGGTGGGCACTTTTCCCATGTCCAGTTATCCTACACCCGTTTTTGCGTTAAATTTTAAAGGAACAGAAATTAGGGAAAATGCGGTCTGGGCGGGTCAGTCCTTTGGCCTTCGGTGGGTGGATACAGTCGGAATAAATCTACTTCCTTATGTCTCTACAACACTGCCAATTTCAGAATAATGTTGCTTTCGAGACTTCAGCATACATGAAATTCGTTTCTCTGACAGATGGGATGGGGGGTTGGGGCGGGCTGCATCAATGAGAGAATCTAGCGCGGTGCGTCTGAGAGGGGACAGATGGGAAGATACATCTCAGAGTATTATCTAAATTGTACATTTGTCCGAGGCCCATTTAGCAGAAATGGGTATCTGCGACAATTAGTCTAAATTTATAATTAAATTTATACAACTACCATTTTCAACTAAAAGTATAAGTGGAATGGACACGTTATCATTCTGTATAAGAAATATTAAGTATGGTGGCTATCGTCTCCAAATCCTTCAGCTAAAGGGAATAAAATGCAGCAAATAATACGGTATTCCGATATCAGTATTTCTATTTTAGCCATGCTTATTTGCTTGTAGTATTGAGCGCCTGGGCAATGGCTCAAGAAAGCTTGATGAGAATATGACCTTTATCGACTCGACTCTCACACGCCTGCTCACAAAGGTAACCAAAGTGTACATTGGCCAGGTATAACCATCGGTTAATAACGGGCTGAATGTGGGAAGCAGCTAACTAATCTTTTCTTTTATTTTTTTCTTTTTTTTGGGGGGGGGGGGTGGAGGGGTGGGAGTGGGTGAGGCCTATTAAGGCAAGTAAAAATATAATCTGGTTTCCAAGTGGGACGACTGGGGGACTTTCCTTTAGCAATTCTTTGAAAAAACAAGGATATCTAGGGACATTGTGACCAGCCGAGATGTAGTTAATTAAGTATTAAAAAAATCGTAGAACAGTTTTAAACTGGTTACTGCAAAATTATCAAAGGCCGTCATTTGCTCAGTCTCTGGCGGATGCTCAAAAACCTTGGACTACTCCTAGAAAATTTGAAAACAATCTGACTAAAACTGCTTGTGGTAGAAGAACCATTCTGACATCTAAAACATTTCAAAAGCAGACAATATGTCAATGTAATTTGAAGACAATCTGATCAAAATCGTGGAAGAACATCGGCCTTGGGAACAATTGGCAAAATTTGAAAGCAATTCGATTTAAATTTTAAAAGAAAAAAACCTTTAAAAAAAATTACGAAAAAATTTGAAAATTTCCAAGAGAGGCCTACAAAATTAACATTCGTACAAAATTTGATAGTAACCTCATCAAAATTATGGGACTAGAAGCTTTTTCAAAATCGATAACCATAAAATTGTAAATATCCCCATTTTGTTAATTTTTCGGCGTATCGACAAAAACCTCATTTCTTAAAAGCGGACCGCCTAGTGAGCATTTGTGCAAAATTTGAAGACAATCCGATCCAAATTGTGGGTAAAAACCTTTGGAAAAGCGGCTGCCAAAAATTAAGAAATACCCCCCCAATTTGACTAATTTTTGGTGGAGAGCCAAAAAATTTCAAGAGAGGCCTCTCGTATGAAATCTGAAAGGGATAAGATCCAGATCGTGGGAGTAGAAGCATTTCGAAACTTGGCTCCCAATTTTTTTTTAAATGGCTCTCATTTAGAAAAATCTCTTTTGGATCGGCAAAATAAGTAGCTTTTCAAGAAAAGAAACCCTTTTGAACATTTGTGCAATATTTGAAGGTAATCCGATCAAAATTATGGAAGAAGAAGCATTTTGAATTTGGCACCAAAAAGTTATAAATTTTGGTCAATTTTTCGAGGACCGCAAAAGAAAGTAATTTTTAAAGAGGGGGCCGTCTAGGAAATAATTAAAAATTAAATTAAGTTAAAAAGAAATCCTATCCAAATTGTGCGAAAAGCATTTTGAAAATTGGCTGGCAAAAAAATTCGAAAATATGTCACTAAGAAATTTAAATTGTTGCCATTTTGACAAAATTTTGGCAGATCACCAAAAAAGTAATTTTCTTGAGAGGACCACGCAGAGAACACTCAACTAAATTTGACAGAAATCCGATCAACATTGTATAATTAATTTTCAAAACTGGCCAGCAAAAAAATTAATTAATTAATTATTACAAAATACTCCAGATTTAGCAAAATTTGAATGGATCGTAAAAAAGAACGTGTCAAGAGAAGAATATCCAGGGAGTATTCATGCAAAATTTCAAATCTGCAAGAATAAGCATTTTGAAAACTGTCCAACAAAACGGTTCTTAAATACCGCCATTGAGCCAATTTGTGGCCGATCTGCAAAAACAGTAACTTTCAAGAGATGACTACCAAGGGAACACTCACACAATATTAGCAAGGAATTCGATAAAAATTGTAGGCAAGAAGCACTTTCAAAATTAGATACCAACAAATTAAACAAAAAAAAAAAAAAAATGCCGTCAATTTTGGGCGGATCGGTAATGAAAAACAGCATTAAGGCAAAGGCATTTACACGAGATTAATAAGAATCCAAGCGGACGCGAAGCACATGGGGAGCACACAAATTGAAATTAAAAGAATAAATGCGTTTATATTGCAGACTTCAACAACAAGCTGACGGCACCGCAGAGGTTTTATGTATCTAATAATGATGTTTATGTATTTAAAAATGATATTTATGTAAATTTAAACGGAACATATTTTGGGTGTTGCATCACCTAGTGAATTTTAAACCATAGTTGTGACGTCACCCATTGTTTTTGCATGAGAATTCTCAGCCACGAAACCCCTTCTGATGACGTAAATTTTTAATTTCCATAAACACCACCTAAGGACTCCGAACAGTCTCTCTGTTCGTTTGATTGTGTGTCCGTTTTGGGTTTTCATAAGCTCAAAAAAAAAAAAAAAAAAAAAAAAAAAAACAACCTTACGGCCAAAAATGAAAACGTGTGCACTATTTGAAATCCTGTTTACACTTGTGCGTTTTTTTCTTTATTTCGGGACATTAACATATATGGCTATGCAACCGAGTCTTTTTATTAGAGCTTTGTTCATCAGACAGGTCAAACATCACAGCCTTTTTACTCTGTTCATGATATATAGAATTACCCACTCTAGTCCCTTGTAGCTTGGTTTTTCTTAAACTGAATTTTCAAAATCCGAATATCCTGTAAAAATAAATTCATCACTAAAAAATTAATCTTCTTGAGTACTGCTCTAAAATTTTCTTTTAGCATTCTGGAGAAGATTCTCGGGTACTTTTGTTAAACGGTGTCTCCACAGGAAAAGTAAAGGGTGGAATTCTGGTGAAACATTAATCTTTTCCTCGGAACCCAGATTTTAAGGGCGTGATCCCAAAGTTATCCCCACTCTTTTAAGATATAGCGCAAATCCCGAAATTTCAACATGATCCAATTGTTATCCGTTAATATATACAAATTCCGGTATTTTATCCTGGTGATATAAAGATATGGATCTTGAACTTGTTTTCTCTGGGCTTTTCCCAATTATCACATTTTTCTTTTATTCTGAATTTTTAAACTTACGTCATCATCAGGAGTTTCTCATTTTGACATTTTTTTATCAAATAATCAATATGCATGGGCTCTTCACCTAAGCTGGTCAGTGAGGCGCATCATTCCAATCTGCGAGCACTGTCTAGTGAAAATTTATGTGAAATATGAAGGCAATCCGATCACAATTGCGGAAGAAATGAATTTTGGAAAATTGGCTAAAGCAAAGTTAAAATGTCCCCAATTTAGCCATTTTTCGCGGATCGACAAAGAAAGTAAATTTTCAAGAGGGAACCACATGAGGAACAATCGTTCAAAATTGGAAAGAAATCCAATCAAAGAAGCATTTGCAACCCCCGCCCTTCGTTTTAAGTCAATGTTTGGCGGATTGATCATTTATGCGAAACTTGAAGGCAATCCGATCAAAATTGTGGGAGAAAAAGCATTTTGAAGACTGATACGCAACAAATTAAAATGACCCCATTCAGGCAATTTTCGTAAGATTACCAAAAAAAAGTAAATTTCAAGAGAGGACAGCTTAGTGAACATTTACGCAAAACTTAAAGGCAATTCGATCAAAACTGCGGAAGAAAAAACCTTTGATAAATTGGCTACAAAAAAAAAAAAATGTCAAATTGCCCCTACTGGGCTAGTTGTTGGTGGATCATCACAAAAGCAACCTGCAAAGACAAGACCACCTAGTGAACATTAATGCAAAATTTCAAGACAATCCGATCCATATTGTTTATGAAAACCTTTGGAACATTGGCTGCCAAAAAAAGATTGAACCCCATCACCCCCCCACCCCCCCCCCCCCTCCATTTAGCCAGTTTTCGCAGGATCGACAAAAGTAACTTTTGGAAAGGAAACAATCGTTGAAAATCGGAAAGAAATCAGATTAAAATTGTGGCAGAAGAAACATTTTGAAAATTGGCTGCTACATTTGTTTTAAAAGCCACCATTTAACCAATTTTTGGCGGATCGCCAAAAAAGTAATTTTTGAAACGCGGACTGCCTAGTGAACATTTATACAAAACGATCCAAATTGTGGGAAACAGCTTTGGAAAAATTTCTACCAACATCATTTTAAATTTCAATAGAGGCCTATCCAGTAGACATACGTACAAAATTTGAAGTGACACGATCCAGATCGTGAGAGTAGATGCTTTTTGAAAATTGGCTACGAAAAAAAATTAAAATACCCCCGCCCCCCTCCCCATTTGGTATATCAATATCGGCATGTAGACGCCTTTTGTGCATATATTCTTGGGGACCATTCCTGTAAAATTTCAAAACGATCGTACCAGATTTTTTTCAGGAAAGGTGTTTTTTAACAGAGTTAGGCGTTTTGTGTATACTTCAGCTTTCATAGAAACTGGGTCTAGTTCTTCCTGCAGACCATTTCTTTCAAATTTCAAAGCGATCTGACAGAATTTTAAGGACGAATAGCATTTTGTGCATTTTCTAAATTTCGAGGTTTCTCAGCCAATTTTAATGAAAAAAGATGGGACCGAATATATACGAAAAGTTGCATCTCCTTCTTCCCTCTAAAACCAAGGAAATTTTACTAAATACACTGCCATTCAGGACAAAGCGATCTGAATGGATTTGTGTAAACAGGAACACTATTGTGATTTTCTTCTATTTGACCGTTTTTTGGCAATTATTCTAGTCAAATCATCAAAGGCACGCCTGGTGGAGAAATTTCCGGGAAATAGTTTGACAAATACCAAACCGATGAGGCCGGATTTTTAGAAAGAGGGGCAAGCACTGTCAAATTTCAAAAGAATTGGACCAGAAATATGAGAGTGGCAAACTGTTTATACGCCCACACACACACACACAACAAGCGACGGATCAAACGAATAGTCGAGATCTGGTGAATCAAGTATCGAAAAGGCTTGCATAGTCACCAAAAAGTGGAAGTCATAGTTTAAAAACCGGTTACTGAAAATGTTTCAAAGGCCGGCATTTGCCTAATCTCTGGCGGATCTAAAAAAATGAATAACATTGGATTACGCCTAAAAACGAAAGCAATCTGACCAAAATTACTGGCAAAAGAACCACTTTGAAACATTCAAACGGCGGCATGAGGCAAGTTTTTGGAGGTGCGCAAAAAAGGTTAAGAAAACATTTCAAAAAGAGTAATATTGTGAAAGATCGAATAAATCCAATCAAACTGCAGCTGGCAAAGCATTTAGGAAAACAACAAGATTTAAAATGCGGCCAATTGGCCAGTTTTTCGCAGAATCGCAAAAAAAGGAATTTTCGAAAGGGAAACTTCCAGGGAACATTCGTACAAACCACTCTAAATTGTGGTAGAAGCATTTTGAAAATTGGCTACTTAAGTTTTGTAAAATCCCACCCCCCCCCCCACCCCCTCGCTCTTTTTAGCCTGGTAAACATTTGTGCAATATTTGAAGGCAATCCGATCTAAGTTGTAGCAGAAATGTTTCGAAAATTGGCTACCAAAAAATACCCCTCATTTAGCCATTTTTTGGTGGACCAGCGAAAAAGGCACTCCTCAAGAGAGAACTGACTTGTGAACATTTATGCAAAAATTGAAGGCAATCTTTCAAAATTGTGGAAGAAAAAAACCTTTGGAAAATTTGCTTAAAACAAAATTTAAATGCTCTCCAATTAGCCAATTTCTGGCGGATCGCCAAAAAGTAACTTTTCAAAAGCGGACCGCCTAGCGAACATTTATGCAAAATTCGAAGGTAATCCGATCAAAGACAGAAGTCGAAGCAAAAGCCTTTGAAAAATTGGCTACTAAAATTGTTTAAACTGTCCCCATTTGGCCAATTTCTGGCGCATCGCCAAACAATTTTTTAGAGAAGTCTACTTGGTAAACATTTGCAAATAAAGCTTTAATTTGGGCTATCATGCGTTTCTTTTGCTTTGGGGACATTTTGGCCATGAATTCATTTGAGGACCTTATGGACATTGTGGTCGGTGTAAAGCTTAGTAAATCGTTAATTTTAGTTATAATGCGTTTTTTTTTCCTTTGGGAAAGTTTTGCCCTAATTCATTTGGGGACACCATATAACCAGGAACGTTTTGTCCTGGATCCCACTACAAATTTTGCTTTGAGGACGCTTTCGCCCTAACTTCATTTGAGACCTGATGGCCAGGGTACAGCTTAATAAAACGTTAATTTATGTTATACGTTTCTAGGCTTCGGAGACGTTTTGGCCCGAAATTCATTTAAGGACCTCTTGGTAGGGACTTTATGGATGGGGATCTTATAGCCGAGAACGTTTTGTTCTGGATTTCACTACGACAAATTTTGCTTTGGGGACGTTGTGGTCCTAAATTAATCTGGGGACCTTATGACCGGGGACATTATAGCGCGGTACTTTATGACCGGGGTAAACCGTTAATTTAGGTTAAAATATTTTTGCTTTGTGGACACTTTTTAGCCATAAATTCGTTTTGGAACATTATAGCTGGGGTCATTATGGCCGGTGTAAAGCTCAATAAATCGTTCATTAAGATTGTCACACGTCCTTTTTGCTTTAGGGACGTCTTGGAACTAAATTCATTTGGGGTCCTTATGGCCAGGGTCGTTTTATCCTGAATTCCACGACAACTCTTGGCTTGGCGACGTTTAATTTCATTTGGTGACCTTATTGCCGGAGAACTTATGGCCGGGGTGAAGCTTACAAAGCCTTAATTTAGGTTATCACACGTTTCTTAGCTTTGGGGAAGTTTTGGCCCGAAATTTATTTGGGGACCCTATGGCCAGGGACTTTATGGCCGGGGACGTTTTGTCCTGGATTCCATTATAAATTTCACTTCCGGGACGTTTCGGCTCTAAATTCATTTGGAGACCTTATGGCCGGGTACTTTACGAACTTATAAAGCCCAATAAAGCGTTCATTTATCATAATTTTCTTTTTGCCTTGAGGACGTTTTGGCCCAAAATTTATTTCGGGACCTTACGGCCGGGGACATTATGGCCAGAGCATTTTGGTCGGGGATGTTTGTCTTAGATTTCCACAACAACAAATGGTTATGTGCGAAGTGGTGCGGCAAAACATCGCACAATTGCATAGTCCAGCCAAATTTTTGGCAATTTTTATATATATATATATACTTTATTGAAAACATGATAACTGTACCTTAAACAGTTTTTGAGAACTTTCGCGGGCAGTAGCATGTGTTTCTAGCGGACAGACAGACAGACGGACACGCGCGTAATGATATTCTTCGTTTACATGGAGGATAAAAATGTCCCTCATTTGGTCCTCTAGAGAGGCCTAAGCAGAGCGAATCGCCAAAAAAAGTACTTTTTAAAGAGAGACCTACATAGAAAACATTGCACACAGTTTAATAAAAAACCTGATCAAAAGTGGGAGAAGAACCATTTTGAAAATTGGCAACCAAAAAATTTCAAATGCTGCCCATTTGGTCAACTGTTGGCGGATCGCCAGAGAAAGTAATTTTTCAAGAGGCCTACCTAGAAAACATTCGTACAAAACTGAAAAGGAATCCAATCCAAATTGTGGGAGAAGAAGCATTTTGGCCAGTTATGGGCGGATCGCCATAAAAAAGGGATATTTTCAAGAGAGGCCTCCCTAGAGAACATTCGAACAAAATTTAAAGAAAATCTGATCAAAATTGTTGGAGAAGAAGCATTTTGAAATCGACATCCAAAAAAATTCAAATGCTCCCCATTTGGTCAATTTTTGGCGGATCGCCAAAGAAGTAATTTTTCAAAAGAGTTCTACCTAGAGAAACATTCATACAAAATTTGAAGGGAATCCGATCAAAACTGAAGGAGAAGGTATAAGTTTACATACGTACACACGTACATACATTATTGATATGCTAAGACCAGTCCGACAAAGTCGGCTGGTCTAAAAAGTACAACATGTAGAAGAAACATTTTGAACAAGCCACGGTACAGGGTACAGCCACCGTACAGGGTGCAGCCCCCGTACATGGTACAGCCACCGTACAGGGTACAGCCCCCTTACAGGGTACACACACAGTACACGGTAAAGCCACCGTACAGCCCCCGTACATGGTACAGCCACCGTACAGGGTACAGCCACCGTACAGGGTACAGCAACCGTACAGGGTACAGCAACCGGACACGGTACACCCACCGGACACGGTACACCCACCGTACACGCTACACACACCGTACACGATACAGCCACCGTACACGGTACCGGCCTAAGGTCCAGTTAGGGGCTAATAAAATAATAATAACAATATGAATAAAATAACAATTCTATCAATCCTTGAAATTTCGTCTCAGCTGGTAAATATACGATTTGTATATTATAATGAAGTGAAATATTCAAGAGCCTCATAATTATACAAGTTTTGGAGAACTGATCTCTATTTGTATGTATCTCTATTTGCGAATGCTGTAGTCACACTTTGTAAAGTCTTCATAAATTTGAAAAACTTTCGGCGTAGCACATTTTATACCATGTATTTTCACTATAAAATTCCAGAACGCATCGGAGAACGGTTCCTGAAAACTGGCGTAGATAAAATATGGTACTTCTATCTTGGACGGACAGACCAACACTACGTCCGTTCGAACGACGTTCTGAGCAGCGGATAACCTTGTATTTTGCAGATGCCTATTGACGATGGACGCACACTCAACGACACGTCCAGCTTTGACCACGTGACTGCCGAGAAAAAGATCCCAAACAAACCGCCCAAATCTTCAGATCAGGAGCGACACAAAATACTGTTGTATACGAATATGCGATCTGGTAGCTCATTCGTAGGCTCGCTGTTCCTTCAAAATCCAGACATCTTTTATGCATTCGAACCCTTCAAGCTATTGGAACAAGCCACCACTGTGCCTAACCAAAATCACTTAACACTAATCGCTGGATCGAACGATTTCAAATATCACCCATTGGTTGAAAAAGAAATGGCCAAATATTTGATACAGATATTTGAGTGTCATTTTGAGCCTCTTATTCGCGATGCTGAGAGATTACAGCCTGGCATTCGAGAAAGGAAACAACTACATGCTTTTTATCAAAACACATTTGCGAAGTCCAAACAGGAATACAGCGCACTACCGCCTGATATAGGGAAATTGACACACGTCTGTTTGACGAAATACAAACATGTTGCTGCTAAAGTGATTCGTGGTGAGCTGCTGGAACACATATTTCCCGTCATGCAATCGGGGGTCAAGGTCATCCACATGATACGAGACCCACGTGGTGCCGTGTCGTCACGGATCAGAGGCAAAAGGTGGACACGTGACAAGACGCAACAAGACGTGCGGCTTGAATGTCAACATAATCTACATAATATACGCTTTATTCAGCAGGCTTTAAACGACCCAAACAAAACTTGGGTATTGCGCAATAACTATAGGTTCATTCGCTTCGAGGATATCGCTCTACATTTAGAAGACCTTTCAAACAAGGTATATAATTTTCTAAACATAAATATGCCTGCAAAAGTCAAAGCGTTCTTAAAGGCTGATCCGAGTGTAGATAAATGGAAACAGCCCCGGGTTAGTGGAGTTATATCAGAAGGCAAACGGCAAATAAAGTCAAGGGCGATAATAAATAAATGGAGACGTAGCTTAAACAAGCCGATGTTACAATATATAGAGACACAATGCGCGGCCGTGATGAAGCTTCTGGGTTATCTTAAAACGGACAAAACGCATTCAAAACAAGACACCCGAATATTAACATTTCTGGACGATTTGCCTGAGGCTATACCATTTGCTTTACGCCCAACTGGGAATTAGACACTATTCAAACCAATTGGAGTTTCCGCTTTGGCTGCGTTTACCTGTTTTGTCTCTACGATATTTTCAAGCATTCGCTGCTCAAAGCTTTCTTCTCCGTTTTCTGTCTTTTTTTTTTGGGCGGGGGGGGGGGGGGGGGCAAGACAAAACTTTTTTTTTTTATTCAAATTCCAAGTGCATTTTTTTTCTTATTAATCTTTATAATACCAGAATTTCACGCTTGAAGTAAAATCTCCATAAAATCAATTTTTAACCACGAATTGCGAAACCCTGAAAACAGGACCAGGGGCTGTGGGACTGCGCTAGATCATTTTTTAGTGGGGACCATCAGAAACTTAGCAACAGTAGATTTGTAGTATGAATTGCATTTTTGCATGTAATCGTGGTCAATACTGAACAAACCGCTAAACAAAATACAGGCCTGGTGAAGTAATTAAAAAGGAACGCTCCTACCCATTTTGGCCACATCGCCAAAAAAAAAAAAAAAAATAGAAGACAGGTGCAGGACTATCTAGGCAACATTCCTACCAAATTTCAAAACAACTGAATCAGAAACAGCATTGCTGTAGCATTTTTAAAACAAAAAAATTACACATACACATAACGAACAGCGATAAAGGTCGGCCTCGACCCGGTCAAATTTCTACTTGTACTTCATTTTGGTTTAATTTAGAAAAAAAATATATAGAGCTAACAAAGTCCGATCTTCCTGGGCGTTCCTCATGTTCATCTGGGTCTCTCAAAGCAGTGGCTATTCCCGCTGCCGGATTTCGTCACTAATCAGAGCGGTGTGAGTAAGCAGCCAAGGGCTCCATACATCTGCCCATGCTTCACAAATCCGTACTTCATTGGTTCCTTCTGAAAAATAGATACATACCAGACATTGCACTGTGTTAATTATGTACGCAAATACAAATATAAATTACATATAAAATCTTTTATTTCCTTTTTTACATTTTACATTCTCCTCACCACTGGAAAAACAAAAATTTCCATTTTTTGTTTATTTATGGTATTTCTTGCTTAAACAAAAAAAAATCGGTATTCAGGCCGACTAGTTTATTTCAAATGCCAAAATAAATGACTTTCAGTATCATAAGTCTCGAAAGTTTCAAGGATTTACTTGGAATTGCTCCCCCCTCCCAAAAAAAAAGACATTTAAAATGAAACACTTTGAAAGATACTTTTATTTATTATACATATACATACTCATAATGTGACAAATACTCATAAAAAAAAACAAACCAAGAAAAAAGAAAGCGAAAAAAAAAAACAAAAAAAAAAAAAAAAAAAAGACTGACCCCTTTCGCATATCACACGGGTGTTTTTTTCACTTTACCCCACAAAAAGCAGCCCAACAAATCTTGATTATTTTTTTTTTTTCAGTTTCTTTTCGGCCTATGTGTCATGGCCCGGTGAGTTACTAAGAAAACACAATTTTGATGACGCTATCAACAATGGTGACGTGCCAAAAAATACGGTGACATACGGGAAAAACTATATCACTCCGCTTTCGAACTTTTTGATGGCGGAAGAAGGTGGATACATTTGGCTCCATTAAATCCAGTGTGATTCATAGACATAAACGTAAGTAAAAGCAGCAGCAGAAGATAACAGCGCAAAAATCCATTCATAAATTGCTAATATAATCATATAAATTGCTCAAACAGCACACTTGATGGGTTTTTCACGACCAAAAGACCACGAAAATTCACCCGTAAATATAGACCACTTGTTTTACAGAGCACGAGTACTACCCGACCGCATAGGCCTCACGTTGTGAATGGAACAAACAGCACAGAATGGTTAATGGAATGATTGTTTAACATAAGAAATACTGGCATTCAGTTTGGTTTACAACCATCAGCGTATGACTGAAACCCGAACTAGAAAATTCGTGGGTGTTTCAAAACACCACTTTTTACTTCAGGCACTTGTTCAATTAACTGCAGTTATTTTGTTATTTACTTGTAGTTTTTTATTTGTGTTAACAATACATTACACAACAGATACAATTAATATGTAGAGAAAGTAAAAAACGCGTTTACAACAAAACATCCGTTAGTGAAATTCTCTACTTCGCGAACAACCTCAAACTACAGAACACTTTGTTTCTAAAGTTCAACACAAAGCCGTTTTACTGGTCAAACCTGCCACTTTCTCGTTCAGACTGCCAAAGTGAAGCTCTTCATCAAGAAAAAAAAAGATAATTTCATTTCTCCAGTTTCAGGCATTTCAAGAAGTATTCTACGACATTCCTCAACAGTTCAATAATTTATCCAACTCCAGATTATCAAGATACAGATCAACAAATCACAACCACTGAAAAGCTTGATGTTAACAGTATTTTTCTGCATTGCATTTTGGCCCTTCGCCTCGGGTAAAGTACACCATATTCGCTAGAAAATCGGTTAGGTTAAACATGCATTGAGCCGCGCCCATGAGACATCGACTACCCCAAATCTCCTCTCCCGATGCCAACTGATGCCAGAACCATTAAGGCCAGGAAGAAAAATGGTCTTGTTTCTCATCGTATTTTTATTAGAAATACATTAGAAATAATTACACCCGACAGAGACCAAACTATTTTTTTTTCATTTTGCTATTTCAAAGCGTTTGAAGTGTATCTAGGACTAAAATGCGAGCATCGAAAGCTCGAGGACAAAAAATTTCTGGGATAAATTTCTCCTTTGAAAGACAAATTTTAGTAATTCTTGTGCCTTCCAAAACTTTTCTCCTTGAAAATTTTATATACTTCGTCCACCAGTCGATATTTTTTTCTCGATTTTTTTTCAGACCTGGTCGAGTTACTGTTCTTATTTATTTTATGGGGATGAGAAACCAGGTTATTTTTTTCCTCGCCTAAGTGCAGTTAGAATGATGGGAACGAATGTGGACCTTTTCTTCAGACATGGCTATTTTCCTTGTGGCTCCATCGGTCAACACTTGCCTCCCAGGCCAGTTTGCTGCAACAGAAAAGGCAAAAACATATCTTCTAATGAACTATACGTTTGAGAAAAATAACACAATTACGTGTAATAAATTCGAGAATTCCAAATATATATAAAAAACAAACTAAACAAAACATTAACATCATACGTACCTGAAAGCCAATGATTTCTTACCCAGTTTCATACTTATATACTTTTCTTAGCTTCTTGGGGGATTCGGAAGCTGCCCCCCCCCCCCCCACTCATTCGGCTGGCCCCACATGGCTCTACATCCGGGTCACTACAACACAGAAGAAATATTTGTGAAACAGCTATGTATCTGACAGCAAAAACACAATACATAATTCCACTTCATTTTCTCTTTCTTCTGTGGTTCCACCATCGTAAATGCTCCTAATCCCGCTTGCTAGAACAGAAAAAAGGAAAAATCTTCCAGTCAACGAACTACATGCATCACAAAAAATAAAAGAGCTGTAAACGAAAAATTATAAAACAAAAATCAGAATTAAACCCACATAATAGATACAGATTCCTTACCTTGTTTATATGGATAAACTGATCCTTCCTCACTTTCCACTTTTCTTCAGATTTTGACCCCCTCTTCCCCCGGCCCCGTAACGCTCTACATCCGGGTCACTACAACAGAGAAGAAAGGGACAAAACGCATTTGTCAAAGAACCACATATCTCACAGCAAAATACAGTGGATAAATGTGTGTAAACCAGCCCTTTTTCATGCGTATAAACTGATCTTCACTGTAGCGATTTTCTTCGGAATGGGTCTCGGAAGCTCTTCAACAGCATTCGTGCAGCCAAATTAGTCTGCCAAATTGAATGCATGAAAAATGCATGGAAAATATTTCAATAAGAATAAGAACGACTGGCTTAGTTCTTCGTGAATAGAAATATAATAGATTTCTGAAAATGTATCTAATTTGTTCATTTTCTGTAATTAACATCTTGAAATTTTTGAAACAGCTGTCCACTCAAACAAGAGTCGAATTACCTACAGAACTAAGGATTTGAAAGTAAAATTAATAATTTGACAGCAAGGAATTAAACAATGCGTAAAACGCAAAATATCGCGAAATTAGAAATCATACCAGATATATCTTTTACGGTTGCACTGCAGCACTTCAATTGCTCACTGTGAACACACTTATAATAGAGTCATCGGCATCCATATAATGAAAATTGTTTTCTTTTCTTTGTTATTAAGGAGGGGGGGGGGGGGGGGAAGGAAGGAGTTCAAAAATTATATCCTTGAAACTTCTGAGGACTACATACAATTTAAAGAAAAAAATTACCCATATTTTCAGATTTTATAATGCATGGGGGTGGGGGGAACAAATTCTGATGTTATTTGTGTTTAATGTCACGCGTGTTCTCGTGTTAAATCAAGGCACACTATTCTGACTCATCCTGTAAACACAAGACAGAACGACAGCCTGCAGTCGGACAACCTGGATGACTGTTGTGTCCTAGATCACTTGTATACTTTTAGAGATTTTCTACAAACCTTTTCCCAAATGCACAAACCTGTTGAGACATTCTGAACAGAGCGAGTGTTGCCACCTGTTGTTCAGCGAGTTTCTTCACATACTCGCTCGCTATAAACCCGCCTGTAAAATATACCCTCTTTAAGTCGTATATGTCAGCAATCCAAACAGCCATCTGTACGCATTGAAATACGTAGGAATTGAAGAGAGATGCCAAGACATCTTCTTTCTGTGGGCTCTCACCTGCATCAAAACAACCAATTTTACTAATTAACCACAGTAGTATTCATATACATTTGTACATGTCATATATGGAATACATAATTCTTATACTTAAGTATATAAATGTATGAAAGTACAAGCAGGTGAGTTATTACTCATCATCTGTATCTTTCCCAGGCTATATAAAGTATGGTCGTCGGGATAGCAGTTGTAGAGAGCACTGATGCTGTCCTCGCTTGGCTTTACGTGCGCCTTCGCATCACGGCCACAGTAATCAACACCTGTTATATTCCCCTTCTCCGCCTGACGAACGATTTCTGTAAAATCCTGTTAACAAGCGAATCAAAAAATCATTTACTTCAACATGACTTGACAAATTTAAGAAAAAATTGTTTATTCTTGTATTTTTGCTCATCTAATATATATCAAGAAAACGCACCTAACATCTGTTTGGCATCAAATTAACTTAATGACGCCAAAATTACAGCATTACTAACCATCTTTGGCATTTGAAATATTCAGTTCAGCTATGTTAACTCATGTAGGGACAAAAAAAAAAAACACAAACTAAAGTGGTTAATTTTTTATTTCCACAAATATGAACACTGTTTTTTAAAGGCACACCACAAGCTAATATAAGTGCAATTTGCTCAAAACATCTGTCACCATCTTAAGACCTCAAACGACTGTCACTGACTGGGTTTATACATATTGAATACACTTTATCTGTTCCAATATCTCAAAAAATATTCCTGTCCCATCTTCAAAGTTCACACAAGCACAAAACGGCAATCACTTAAGCAATATCCATGACTGAAGACATAGTATAGTTTTTTTCTTCCAGTTTTTGGTCAGTATCCAAACAACACGCAAGTGACAGTGGTACTTGCGCCAGGGTAACACTGTTCTGGATGCTGAATCCCACGCGGCATCCGCATGTAGTGTTTTGTATGGCTTTCATTTCTGTACTGCACAAGCTTCATGTGGTTCTTTTATTCTTGATACTAGATGTGTTGAGCCACCGCTGGATGTGTTGATCCACTGCTTGATGTGTTGAGCCACCGCTGAATGTGTTGACCATTCAAGTCCTCCCACAGAGACGTCTAAAAATGACAACTTTACTCCGGTGATACCCTCCTGTAACGAGAACTTGTGAGAGTAGATAACTTAAATACTGTCAATACCTTTTTCGAATGTCCTGAAATTGATAACACAATTAAAATCAGGGCTGACTATTTTTTTTTCAATAAAATCAGGACATTTTTATTTAAATCGATTTTTGGTGGTTTTAATCTCCAAAAATCAACAACGTCATTAATTATACAAAATATCCATGATTTAATCACGAACTGCATCAGTTTATATAACTGTTATGAACAAAACTAAGGCCTCAGAGATATCCAATCTCCCGTAACACGGATGACTTATGAAATCGGTGGTAAAGTCGGTTTGCAAAGTGCCATAATATTGCCGCTTTCATCACGTTTTCACAATTCTAATAGTTTTGTATTTTAAAAATCATATTTTAAAATTTTCGATATCTATCTGTGTGTGAAATTTTAATAAAAATCATCAGGACAGCTTTGGAGACACAGCCTGGACGGCGTGTCCAATTTCGCATACAAAATCATATCAAAACGCGAATTTTTACCAAATTTCAAAACACCCCCATTTCTTTTACAATTTTTCATGAATCCAACAAAAATACGACGGTGCGTACCTTCAATATGTGCTCTGTCTATGTGTGAAAAGTCAGACAAGTCTGCTCTAGTGTGCTTTAGTCCGAGCGGACCCTTTCTATCTTCCTAGCACAGAAAGGGTCACAGTTCCTGCAATAGAAATGACCATTGGTCTCGACTTTCAAGTCTATGGATCTTTCCGTGTACCGAAGTTCGAACTAGCATTTTTAAAGCACACTTTAAAGGCACATTATCAACGCCGATGAGTCTTTTTTATGCAGCATTTCTATATACCTTTGTCCCAACCGATTAGATCGAAACGCAAGAGTTTATTGGATTATAATTGGGTAAGTTATGTGATGCATCCTTTCTAAAATATAATCAAAATCACACTTTGGGAGTTCCGAAAAAAAGGCGAAATTCTGCGTTTCTAACACAAACCAACCATGCAAAAAATGAAATAATTAATAAAGAGATTTCGCCTAAATGTCAAATTTCTCCTGCACCAAAGAGCAATCGTGTCCTTTACAACCCATATCCTATTTAAAAAATTTTTAAAGTTTTAACAACTAATTTTAATTTTCAATTTCTTTTATGTTTCGAGTATGAGCTGTTTCTGCTATATTTATCTATATTTTTCTGTCATTTCGTACATGTATTCCCTTGGCCCTTGGAGGCGAAATTCAAAGTTCTTGGCTCGTGCCATTGGCCCTATTCGTGTGCCGAGACTTAGTCCCAGCGGACCTTTTCTACCTTCCTAGGACAGAAAGGAAGACCCCAAGAGTCATCTACAAGTAGGACTAGCCGAGACTAGCAAAATTGACATCAATGACAAGTTCAATTTCTGGGAGTATGACTCTTGCTGTCTCGGGAAGCCCACGAGAGTCATCTATGACTACGTTGACTGTAGTCCCAGCCGACCCTTTCTATCTTCCTAGGGCAGAAAGGGCCACTTTTGCTGTCGTGGGAAGACCGCAAGTCATCCATGCTTGCGTTGACTGTTCCCGGGCCTCTCAACCAGACCAAAAGAAGCAGCACCACAGTGTGACACCCCTGGGCATTATATACATAGAATTGCTGTTGAAATACACATCGTTTCAAAATGCATAAAAAGCACAACTGAATATTTCAAGAAGCTTGAAGGATTTTTACCTTTTTCGTCTGCTTCTCTCGCTTCCGGTAGCTATTCATCAGTCAGATCTGTCAAGCGGTCGTTACCAGAATTTTTAGGTTAATCATTATTCGAATCAAGTCGCAGGTAGAGAACGTGCTAAAATACTTTCTAAGCAAAACCCTGCTTCAGGAAATTTTTAGACGTATTAATAGCATATGAGCATGATCTAAATGTTTCAGTTAAGGTTTCATTAGGATTGAAAGCTCAGCGAATGCTGTTAAAACCAAATTTTTTACATTTGAGCCACATGTTCACATTAAAGGTATCAACATAAAGCACAATTGCTTCTTGTAAAAATCTGAATTATTTCTTGGACCTACCTTCCAACGTGCATATATCCCGGAAACGGAACCTTGTCACAAAGCTCTTCAAAACTCAACATGAGCGTTCCGACCCATTATTTTTTTTACTCTATCTTAACCGGATTTTTAGGTATATCAGCATAAAAATCTGATATTCAACATGTTCGACAAATAAGCATCATGGATTCAGAATTATTTTCTCGAAGACTATTTGTGATTATAAATTAATTTTCTGGGCAGAATTACACTAAACTATATTCATGTCTTGTGACTTCTCGATGCTCATTGTATCAATTTCCTATTTGTGAACTACGATAAAATATCAAGATTTCAGTAGTTATTATTTCTTGTGTTTATAATAATGCAAAAAAAAACAGATCAATTATATCTTATCTATAGCCTATAGATATCGCAAAATAATGCCAATCACTGGAAATTCTTAAAAATGCATTGAAAAATAACTGTAACTCGAACTATAAAGTCTGCTTTTAAATCACAATGATATAAAAAATCTTTGACTTTAATGATTTTACTTTGTTTCTATGTGTCAATTCTATAATAAAAATATTTCAAAACGGCAAGCTCATTATGTGACAATTTTAAATAATATATATAAATGTAATCAATCAAGAAGTAAATAGAATATGAACTTTCAAGAAAAAATACGTGCCAACTTTGAAATTGTTGTTTGGAAATTATGATCACCATTAAAATTTACTAAGCAGTAAGATTTATCTGGCTGAAAATAGAAATATTTATTTTACTTTTAAACAGATCATTCAATTCGAGTCACAAATTAAAAGCATAATTATGAAAAAGTGTCTGTGACTATTTTTATCACCTTGATTCTTGTTGCCAGTCTCGCTAAACCGAAGAAAAATTTTCCACCCACCGGTCCACCATTGAGTATGTGGTGCTGACCTTTCTCATCCACCTGCAGTAACCATCATGTAAGTTAATCACCATCTATCCGTTCAAGGTGTTTTGTGATAATATTTAAAGAACGCTTCGTCTTCTAAATCCTTACATCCACTAATGACGGCTTTAAAAGAAGTCCCGTGTATTGATATAAAAACTCCGTTTTAGGAGCTACTCTTGACAGAAACCTAAAAACTTTTTAAATATATCTCGTATTAGAATTAAAGTGATTAGTATCAAAATGATTTAATTAACTTACAAAGCTATATTTTTATTTTAAAAAGAAGGGAAAGAAACAAAGAATAAGAAATAAAAAGAAGACTCAACAGACGATGAAAAAGAAATAGACGGAGAAGAAGAAAAAGAAGAAGAACAGGAAAGAGAAAAACATAAAAAAGGAGGAGAATAATAAGAAGAAAAACAAGCAGAAGAAGATGGAAAAGAAGAATAAGAAAAGAAGAAGAAAAAGAAATGAAAAAGGAGAAAGAAGAAGAAGAAAAGAAAAAGAAGAAAAACAAGTAGAAGAAAACCAGAGGGACAGACAAGAAGTGAAACAAAATAAGAAACAGAAGGAAACAAAGCGAAAAATTTCAGAGTGAATAATGTTACCTTAATGAAACCATTAGCAGAACCCATCATAACCAACAAACAAGGAAACCTTACAATATCATTGCTTTCGTTACATATGTTAAAATTTATGGGTAATGTGCTGCTTCTGTTGCTCTCCTCGTTCGCTGAGACCATATGAGAATTTTTCGGCACTTCCTTTTGCGACGCTGAATGTTCCTGATTCTCACTTTTTTCATTTCTTTCTTCCTCTTCACATGGCATTGAAGTATGCAGAGCGCTTTAGAATTGTTGCAATGTAGCCGGCAAGAGAAGATTTTATTTAAGAGAAGAGACTACAGATTAATTGTATCTGAATGGCAAACCCGGTATACATATATACAATCATTTTATCAATATATCATTTTACAATACCAAGGAGAAACATTACCAAATATCTGCTGTACAAGACTAATATGTAGAAAATAATAAACATGACAAAAAGCCTGTGAAGTAGTGACTATGGTGAAAGTTTGTCATATTTTCCTGTAATTCTCTAAGACTAAGTGAAATTTGAAAAGTTGGAGTGCATAGGTCTCGACCTTGGCCGCATTTACTCCATAATCATCTACACTTGTTGAGGCAGGCGTTTACATCCTTTTCTATAATATGAAAGGTTGAAGGAAATCACTTCGAATTAATTTTCACGGAGTAATGAAACGATCTAAGTTTGTATTTAAAACTCATAAATTATTTTTGCAACAAACCACTTAACGCTTGTATTGTTTTCGACCAAGCCATGACAGCATTTACAGCCGAAATTTCAGCGCTTATGTCAGATTGCTTGAACACGACATCTGGTGGATATCTTCCAGCTAACTTGGCGATACAGAGAGCGAATGCACCTAGTTCGTCTATTAGTTGCAACCTGGTGCAAAACATTACAAGCTCTGCGACATTTTATACAGTTTAAATGTTTGGTTGAAAGGGTTTTGTACGGAATTCCAAGATGTGTTTGCAATACAATTTAAGGCAGCGATCAATTGCTTTAATGCAACCAAGTCAACCCCAGTGCCCAATAGTCTAGATAAACTTTAACCTCATCTTTTAATTCATTAAAACAGTGTCACGGTGTAGGAAATTAAAATTATACTGTTACATTACATTGTGTTTTAAAAATTAAAAAGAAAACATCTTACCTAACATGCAGCTCTTTCTCTAACTTCTTTTTATATTTGAAGGCATTTATGCCAGTAACACATAGTGTCTTGGGTGGTTCGCTAAGGTTCGGTGGGAATCTCTTTTGTAAGAACTCTATCAGGTCATTGACTTGCAATACGGAAAATGTTGTAAAATATAACCTTTGGACTCCATCCTATATTAAATATTTTCTGTACGTAAATTCCACTTGAGCATTTCTTAAATAAAATATTTTAAGAACCATGATGGAGCTTAGTCAGTATCTTAGGTTATGCAATATTTATTAGCATGAAATAAAGAAGCTAATTGACAAACATTAAAAACAACAGCAGCAACTTTACTTAACCCTGTCTTACGACTTAACTAAAGATTAACTCATTTAACAATCAAAGCATTTCCGAAATTCGCCTTAATACTTAGGCTTAGATAACAGTAATGTTGCAGTGTGTACTTTGTTTTCCTGTCTGTCGCAAGCATAAACCAGCTTTGACACACTACCACCTGCACAGGAAAAAGAAAAGATGCCTAAAAATAGGGTAACAACTAAAATATGTTATTATCTTGATTATAGTCAACAAGCTAGGTACTGATCAACGCTTTTAGCTATTCCTATCTAAGATCTATCATCTTCTTATATTAAGTCATGTTAAAGGTCTTTAGTTTGAATACTCTAATTATTTCATGAAGTCATGAAATATTCCACTTTAGCGAAAGCTTACCCATATCAAAGGAATATTTCTGTTGCTTAACATCTTCTTCTCGTACATTAAGGAAAATTTCGTTCCCTTTTTCTGTCATCTAAAATATATAATAAACATAGAAAATAAAAAATTGCAAAATAATTTTTTAATCTAGTAATACTGTGTAAGTAAGTTTCATTATTTTTGTAGTTTTCTATGCTCTTTATATATTATTAACATTTGAAGTGAATATCATATTTCTTATCCATTCAATATACAGCTATTTTATCCTCAGATAACTATAGCAACATAATTGCAGTAAATTGAAATAAATTATTCATTTTACAAGTTCTCTTTTCTACAATTAGTCCTTTATGAATAGCTTTACCTTTATAAAAAAAACTCGCCTCTAACAACTGCAATCTGATTTAAGCTGCAAATTTCTGATTTTATCAAATATTTGCTAATTTAAAATAAAGTGTATTAATTTTTCGAAATTAAATAAAACTTTATTTATTTAGAATTATTATTAAACCTCAGGTACTGTTAAGATGTTAATAGTACTCTGAGTTTGAAAGTAATGTCCTTCATTTTATTACATATGCTTTGTCGTGTAGCTCAAGGTTCAATATGCACGTTTCGCAAATCGGTCAAGTTATAGCTGTATGAATTCATGCCTCTGTTTCAAAGATTATTGGTCATAAGTGGACAAAGTAGAGTACATGGTACTTGTATATCCGATAAGGTAAAGTACTGGAGTCACAATCACATTTGGATCTGCATGCAGTAGTATTCCATCCCTTTTACCCAATGAATAAATTTAAAATTGTCAATTTGCTAAAAGTAACACTGATAGTTTTGTCATCTGCTCTTCTCCATTAACAAGATTTTCTGAAGTAAGTTTAACTTTGCTGACTGGAGAGGGGAGCGACTTAATTTCTTCGCCCTGTAGATGAAATAAAATTGAACAGAGATGCCAAGAGATATTCTAATCTGGGTTTGCTGTCATCTGAGGAAACTGAAGTGACAAGACCTAATATCAACACTGACTTCCCGTTTTGATTCATTTTTAGGACGAAAGTGAAATAGTGCAATATAAATGTATTTTAGTATTTTATTAAAGAAGCAAAAAAAAAACAAAAACAAAAACAAAACAAAACAAATATAAAACAAAACAAACAAAAACAAACAAAAGCAAAAACAAAACACGATAACACTTTTTTGCAGCATTATAAAGACATAAAATCTTAAAATGTTTAACAAAAACTATAGGTACTCAACATGATTTAATTGATTTTGTGGAATTTCTCAAAACTTAAACAAAAATACATATAATGTGTGTTAATTACACATATAAGTCTTTTGAAACGCCTTCCCGAGTGGTAAATAAATAATCAATAAAGTACATTGAGTACAAAGTACATTATGTTATGTTATACCACAGAGTAGTTTTAAAAGTAAAGAATATCAGTTAACGTAAATATCAAACATAAACAAACCAAAGAGATTGTTAAATCACTCCAGTCACTTTGTTCGTATAAAATATAGTTAGTATTAAAATCAAGTAACAACAACACAAATTACACTAATTGGCAAGGTATTAAAAGACTTTTTGTCATATTCTCATAAACAGTAATATGTCTGGCAAAATTTATATGCTTACATTGATAAAAACTTTGCTATTTGGGATGTTCACAGTAATTTTAAAGTTTTGAATACCCTTAAAGCATATATTCAAGTGAATAATGTGTGTTATTTTTTTACTCAGAACTGCTTAAATATGTAAAAAAAACTGTAATAAAATAAAATGCTGTATGACTGGTTCACGGTGTGAGTATAACAGAGAAAAGTCATCCAAATCTTGTAATTGGTTGCATAACCCTTTCAAATTCGGGCCGTGGTTGACAAACTTTCTGTACATTAAATTCTTAACAGTGAACACGTACGATGTCCACCTCATACGTTTTGTCACGAAAAGCCTTGTGTTAATTGGGCAAGTGCCTACAATCAAATAGTTGCTGCTAAAAATAAATCAATCTTTTTTTACGTTTTATTCAGCATTCACAGCCATGTAGCAGCTACATCAAGTTCTGTCCAGTTAAATCCCCTTCTTCCCCTTTAATCCTGAAATAAGCGTATGTATGCCATGTTATTTTGTTATTATGGTTTAGAGTTTTAATTTATTGAGTTTAGAGGTTGTTATTTCTTGTCTTGCACGCTTGTTTATCTATAAGCGTCTTAGCGTATTTAATTATAAATTACACCATTGTTAGCCTCCTCCCTTCTCTCTGCTTTGTCGCATTAGTTGTGTAGAACATACATGTATGTCATGTATTTGTCATGTTTTCTCTTTTTTTTGACACCCCAACCCACTTCCTTCTGACACCCTGCGTGTGATCTATTTGTTAAAAGATTACATCAAGTTGTTTTAAACGGAATAACCACCGACACCGAAACTTTGCAGTTCTTTTCAAAGACAAACATTGATCAATTTGGCACCCACATTAAATTGTAATGAAACAGACGCATACTCGGTAGTCGGTATAAGGGCGTTATCTTGGTGCAGGGCTTGAACTCGAAGATGCATAGACTTTATCAATCTGTTGATTCGATATTGAGAATATCTGGGCCTTTCCTCGATTAACGTCTGTCGCAACCGGGTGTGATGTGTGGTGCCTGAATCCTGTAGCACAGCCTTCTATAGTCTCATAAGTGTTCTATAGTGTTCATACGCTGACCATTCCACAACTAGAATATTATTCGCTTACAAGTAAGCCTGACAAAACTGCGCAACATGTGGCCGCGCATTATCGCACATAGAGATTGCATGCTGATTTTGCTGTATGCAGGAAATAACTTGTGTCTTTAGAAAGTTGTTTGTGTAGCGATTGCCGGTCAAATTTCCATCGATAATGACGAGCTGCGAACGCTGAGTAAATCTCTTCGCAACCAAGATCATTACTGCGCTTCCTCCAAAACGGTCCACTTGATTTACTCAACATGAGGCGCAGCGTTGGCGGCCATCATCATTGTATAACTGAAATCTTGACTCGTCGCTGAATACAATGCATCGCCAGTTACGATGCTTCCAAGATCCTTGTAGTTGTTAGCACAGCGCATCCTTTTTACGAACCTACGCCCATTCACTGCCATTCCAATGCGGGATCAACGCCTACACAATCCGATTTCATGCACAGACCTTTTCTAATCACCGTTTTTACACTTATTCCATCATTGCTGCGCCCAGGTGTCCCCGCTGCAGTCAGAATACGATCACGGAAGTAAACTAAACGAACAGTATATACCGCCTTTCATGTTTGTATACGGTGCTTTTGCAACATTCAAAATGTCTAGCAATGTCGCGCTTCGAAATCTCAGCCTCTAAAATGCCGATCGCTTTCTTAATGCACGCTTGTATAAAAGCAATCACTGCGTCCACATATGCAGCTAAGTTTCGACTATACGTATGGGATTACTAAATGTTTAAACGATCAAAAGATAACGACTCAGATGGATTAATATGCCATATTGCAAACCTCAATAAACCCTTTAAGGGCAAGCCAGGTTGTATAAAATCAGGTCAGAATCTGGTTTAAAAATGTTGACTAAAAATCTGTAAAGTTTAAACAGTATAGTTTGTTGGTGTTGGACTAAAATTGTTTTCACATTTTAAGGTCCTCTTCTGGTATTTTTATGTTTTCTTCAATCGAGAAAGAAAGCAGCGAATGATGCAGTTTACCCATAAACTTCCTACTTTTATTCGAGTTCAAATGATTGTATTTTGCCGGATTCTGTGCTAGAGAGGTGATTAAGTTATTAATTTACGGTTATTACCGTAAACAGAATATATTATTTTGTGTAGTAATTTGAAATGCTTTTCAATCCAATTGTAAACAAATTTGTGAAAAATATTAAGTACAACAGTGGTCTTTTTCATACCCATACCAAATGAATAGTTCTGGGTTTGGACATCTTCTACGTTTAATTCAAGGTAACCTTCGATGTTTTCTGTAGCTATCTACAGAATACAACATCCATCTACAGCTTTCTGTTTATGCCAACTTTTAAAATAATCATCACATATTTGAACGCATTAGAGGTGGTTCTTTTCGTTTGGCTTGTAAGCGTTTAAATATTCAAAATTTGAGAGGACTTATTACTGGCATCAATATCAATACATTCTAACGCTATAAAATACTAAAACCACAAAACACATTATATACATCATACAAGAAGATAACATATATATTGGAATAATGTCTTCAATGTTTATTTCAACACTTAAAAACAAACACTCTCTTGTTGATGTTAGCTCATTATGACCACATATTCAAACTGATATTTAAAAAACAAGCATAATTAATTATTTACAAATTATTATGAAAAAAAACGACTTAAAGCATAAAATAACATCAATCATTTTTTATTTTTAAACGTTATTTATAATATATGTAGCTACGAAATATTCTGAGATAAACCTTATGTCATCTTAAATTCCTTAGCATTTCAGTTACGCCGTTTTACTGTTCTCGGCAATAATTCAGTAGACATACAATATATTACCTACAACAAAGTCCTCCAGCGATACCTGAAACCTAGAGCAGGGCATCATAGCATAAAACAGTTTCCATCTGCTTTGCTATTCGCATGAGAGTGATTTGATTTCACTTCTTTCATTCTATAAGTGTAAGATATAGTCGTTTTAGTTCTATTACAAATATTCAATTTGGACTCAAAAGGTTTCTTAGGATAAAGCAAAAGCCAACCAGACTTCATTAATATAACTTCTGTGTTCACCTTCGCAGAAAATATGCCAATGTTGAATTTTCTTGCAACGCTAACTTTCAGATAATGAGAAATTATCTCATTTGTTTTTAGTGACCCACCCATCATTTTCAATTTGCTATCGAAAGGATACAAAGGAATGATTTGTTTAGATATTGACTTGAATTTAGGGCGTTCAACTCTCTCAACGCGCAATGTGATGGAATTTACTCAAGGGGCACAACTGCGAAATAACGCGGCTGCGCGTTTTTTATAGTCTCTGAAAAATGCAGATATCAGTTACAGCGTCCCTAGTGGTAGGATAAATTTCAATGGAATGGGCTAGCTGAGTTGGTCGCAAAAGAAACTTTTAGTTCAAATTCGGAAAAAGTCAGTAATATTGAGGTTCGATTACTACAGAGGCAATTGAACTGAAAAGAAATGTCCCTAATAAAGAGACAGTCAACAACAACCATTCCTTAATGTCTGATTAATTCGGTTGTGAAACAAATTTTTCACACCTTGCTAAACAAGACGGGGGGGTCAAAAAGAAATCTTGCTAAATGATCGGTATGCTAATTGTTTGATTAAGTGGCAATATTTTTGAAAAGTAAAAGTAACAAATGAATTCATTGTTTATGGTTTCAACTTGTACGGGAAACATGAAACTTCACCCACTATGGCGAAAAAAATGTGCGAAAATTTCTACCTACCTAAATCACCCCTCCCCCAAAATATGTCCAGACATATGCAAGGCACTGTAGTATAAATATAAATTAATAACAATAAAAATGATGTAACAAAATTTTAAAAATCCATCTTTTTGGAAAGGACAACCATTTCAGTTTAACTAACTAGTTTAACTGCTTTAAGATGTTTGTTACTTTAAAATATTTTAAATGTAAAGCAAAGAAATAAAAACTTCATTTGAATCGTATATAATTTTGAAAAATGTTTCTGAAATTTTCTGACATTTAAAGCTTGCTTTCTGAATTTATTGTTAATTAAAGAATCTGAATTAAAGATTTTTTATTAGTTTTTTCCAACACAGCACACATTTGTTGAAAATATATTCAAAATAATTATTAAGCAATAAAATGGTATTTTTTTACATTTCTGATCTACGTAAAATAACAATTATTGCCAAACAATTTAATGACAGCGAAGTGGTTGATAACTGTATTTCATATTGCCGAGATTAAAATTATTTTCATAAAATTTGCTTATAGTTCTGCACATGTCACAATTTTTACGTTCCAATTGAGGTTATAATTTGACATGTTGCCAATAAAAGAACAAACAAAAACTGATTCAATAGAAAGAGACAAAAAATTCTGGTTATTATTTTCATTTTACATGACATGAACAGATGAAAACTACAATGTCAACTTTTCTCTCAATCGCAAGTGTGGGATAATATCAAAAACTGAAGATATGGAAATTTTTAAGCCATGAAAAGAATAGTCTATATTCAATAAAGTATATTTTGCATTATCAATCATGCTGCATGGCACAAATTCAAAACTTTGTTTCTTTACTAAGCCAGAATATCTTAGCTGCTGACTTACTTTGCATATGGAGATATATTTTGAGACGGGTAAATTCAACATGTAAATTAAACTTATAATAGCATACACCGAACAAACCGTATTTTTATCTTGTTATCGGTTGTACCCGGTTGAATTGTTTGTCTGTTGCCACTTCGCGCAAAATTATTTTTCACATTTGCGAAGACCTTACAATTTATGTTGTAATGTTAAATTCACTGACGTTTAAATTATGTTTATGTTTCATGAACCCGTTCTCTTTTATTTAAATTATACAAAGAAAATAGAATAAATAAAAAAACTGTAATGGAGTAATTGTACTTAATTTTCTGTTTGTAAGAGCAGAAATAGTAACTTAGGTAAGTCGTCTTGTCATTTTATTAAGAGTTGTAAAATGTGTGATGTTTTAAAATTATTTCAGTATCATTCGATTAAGCCACTATTCGTTCGTTTTATTTCCATCCATATTTAAAAACCAACAAAGATTACGTACATTTTACAAAGTGGCTTTTGAATGAACAACTGTAGCATCGTTTTCAAAATCTGTGACTCAATGTTAAAATAATGCAGTGAAAACCCTATATTGTCAATTTTTTACTCTTTTAAACACCCCACTCGCTATATAGCCAATACAAATAACGTAAGTGCCCGGATAATGTAAACATTAGAAGTTTGTGAGTGTGAAGGACCGTGTTCTACAATATTTGCGAGGTTTTTTGCATGTCTGCTTACAGTTTGGCAATAACCGAAGAAAGACGTATTGCAAAGTTTGAAAAGGAACATCATATGGTAAAGAAGTTTATGTATTGTTACCGTGCGTGAGTCTGTGATTCGTCCCTACTAGCAGTCAGTGAGAATAGTCTCAACGGACCCTTTCTATCTTCCTTGGACAGAAAGTTCCTGCAATAGAAATGACAATTGATCTTAAATTTCGAGTTTCTGGATATCTCGGCGCACGTTCAAGGACACCGAGGCCCAACTAGCAGGCTTTTTCTTTAAAAGCACACTGAGAAGTACCCTGGCGCATTATTAGTCCTACTTGTAGATGACTCTTGCGGTTTTCCTACCAGTAACCCAGATTGAACCCGCCTGTGCCTGTAGCATCGCCACCTCCCGAAAACAACAATTATCGCGGAAACGATATTTTTTGCCGAGCCTCCCGACATCTCCCGCTGGTTCTCGAATGCAAAATACTGATCTGCTATAAGAAAACTTAGTATACACATATGAAGTCCGGTTTATACTCACATGTAATCCTTGCAGCTATTAACAGTCATTTTGAAGAGCGAATTGATAGTCTTACAGTTTGCGCTTAACATTTGTATTTCGGGATGATAGAATAAAGTGGCGAGTTGCAGCTCGAAAATCCTGCCCGAAAAAAATACATCGGCCTGGCATTTTCGTAAATCGTGACATTCAACTTCGAGCATAACGGAAAACTTGTGTAAAATCCTGTATTTGCTACATACAAAAGCATATCCTGATCGCGTCTAAAACACGAAAGCGCAAAAACCATTGAAAAGTTGCGAACGGTCCTAGGTTACTGGTATGTCATAGGAAGGCCGCACGAGTCATCTAGGACTAAGTCACTGACTGAGCGCATAGTCAGTCAACATTTCAGACACTAAAATAATGCGCACGAATTTTGAGTGCACTGGAAGCGGGTAACAAATGAAAGAAATGATGGAAGAAATATACCGTAGAATAAATAAAACAAAAACAGCTCATACTCAGAACATGAAAGAAATTGAAACTGTTTGTTGAAACTTTTAATAAATTTTAAAAATAGCATAGGGTTTTTTCTTTGGTGCAAGAGAAATTTGACATTTGGGCGAAATCTCTTTCATTTCTTTCATTTTCAACGGGTTAATTTGTATTCGAAATGCAGAATTTTTGCGCTTTTTATTCGGAACAGCCAGTGTGTGGTTTGGCTTATTTTGGTATACTTCACATCCGCATCTGGGAGCTTCTTTAACCTATCATTTTTTGTGCCTCCTGTACGGTATACAGCCTATTCCCAAATTTTCGAAGAAATGCTTAAAAACTGGTTTGACTGCAAACCAGCAGGGTAAAATTACAGAAATTACCGTTACATTTTTGCAAGTCATTTTAACAACCTTGATGCTATTTTTCAGCAATTTTTTCTTTTTTTTCATGACATTCTTTCTACAATTTGTTTCATTTTTTTAGCCGACTGGCTTGCAGTTGAGATGCAGAATTTCCTTGCATTTATTCTGAATATCCAGCCTATCACTAGGCTTACGGCGGTCGATTCACAGTCTGCATCTGGATTGTCAGCTGAGGAGGTATAATCAATCTAACGGGTTCGGTAACTTATGTGTTGGAGTTTCTTGCAGTGGTCTTCTGTGGAGGCACTGTGTATGCTGAAACCCTCCTGGACACTCCTATTCATGTTCACTCGTATTGCAGGCCCACTTTTGCAATATTACCAGATATTAAGTTATTTATATATCTTAAAGTGTTTAAAAATTTTCTGGTTTGACACGCCTTCGTTATAAGAACATACAAGAAATAGTAAAATGTCAACATATGTCTCCTGGAATATTAGACACCTGATACGCTGTGTGTGCACAGTGAAATATATTCGAAAAATTACTGAGAAAATTAATTGAAAAAGGTTTTCATGTAGTTTTACCTGA
Source organism: Protula sp. h YS-2021 (assembly GCA_949752745.1). Classification (NCBI taxonomy): domain Eukaryota; kingdom Metazoa; phylum Annelida; class Polychaeta; order Sabellida; family Serpulidae; genus Protula; species Protula sp. h YS-2021. The sequence continues at coordinate 39,546,370 of OX457030.1, read as the reverse complement.
GAGCGCAAGTGGATCACGCCGCAGAACAAGTTAAGGTTATGCAGCATTAAAGATTCGGAACTTTTGGCTGATGAGTGAGGAACAAATTTTCAACCTGCACTAAAAAGAATCTGCGCCTGTTTGCCAAAGGCATACTATGCACGAACTTTTATTATATACGCGTATCCCCCCTTTTGTCGATTAGTGCACAGGTTTCATGCCTCAAAAAAGATACAATGACTTTTTTATATGGCTGAAACAGTCATAAATAACGAGTCAACTAAAGAATAACTAACTTTTGTGCAATTCGTGTGTATGAGCAGGGTTGGTGTTGTTCCCGGAAGAAAGATATTTCTTCCCTTCTATGAGAAGAAATATATGAAGAAAGGGAAGAAACCTTTTTTCGGGAAGAAATGGAAGAATGTGCGAAGAAACCTATTATTCGATTGAAGTATTGGATGTTGAAGTGTCATTTGATTTAGGGACTATCTTTTTCTTCTCCCTTAGAAACAAATGAACGAGTAAGCTAATACTCAATGACCGTTTGATGCAGTGAAATTAGTGATTTGATAGATCCGCTGTGACATTTATCTTTGTCAATCGAAAAAAAGCGAAATTGAGAAAGTTGTCCAAAAAATAAAAATCTGTGCTTCCCTGGACTACAAAACAAAGCAGCTCCCACAGGATCTTTCATCAAAGTAATGGAATCTAATCCAAGCACTGCCTTTTAAACAAAATTTTAAAAAATCTCGCCTGCAGCCATGTTTTTTAAAGAACAGAACACTTGAACTTAGAATTGTAAAAGAAAATATATATATCAGAGTTATGAGGGACATCTAAATTTAGTAATAGGCGTTCTTACCTTGTAGCCAAATATAGATTGGCGTAGGGTATGATACGTATGAATCCGGCCCTACCAAGGAAACGAACTTTACTTTCAGCCTTATAAAATGCTCAACATACAGAAAACTGGTGGGGAAAGTTAATACGTTCGTACTTCAAATTCCATAAAATGTTTCGCTTGAGACAACGGTATGTGAAGGTTATGCCCTCCGTCACCTCCCCCCCCCCCCCCCCATCGTTCCCCGTTGTAAAAAATGTTGGGGTCGTATGCCGAGTTTAATTTGTTTTCGTTTGAGAAATTCTTAATTCAAACTACTGTACAGATATATCGGTAAATCATATCTTTTGGAGTGTAAACACAGGTCCGTGTTTCGAACATCAGTGACATATACTTATGTCAAACGTGTTCATGGTGAATGAATTATGCTTATGTTCAAGTTGTACAACATCATATCGCTCTTAAAAAAAAATAAAATAATGTCGAATTAAATTTAAAAAAAAAGGCAACAAGATTTGTGAGTTTCTGGGTCCCACATTTCTTCCGTTTCAATGAAAGGTTTTACAATTATCATATTCAAATTTAACCTAGGCATTATATCCTGGAACTTTTTTTTTGATATCGACAAAAGTAGGGGAATAAGTTATTGAAAATAAGAGAATGTTATCGATAACAGATAGAAGCTTGTACAAAGCTTTTCAGTGTGATAGCTTCTAAGTTAGCTTGTCTTGACGTCATTTGAAAAGAGGTCTATCTTTTGTATATGCTGGTATATTCACTTGATAAACCAAAGGAATAGGTTAATAAATATGACATTTTGACCACATTTGTGTAAGTAGTTTGAAAACTCTTGGACAAAAGTGATAATATCCTGACTTTATACTTTTTACCGATTGCCTTTTAAATGTTGTTTTAAATTACTTAAGAAATTTCCAATACATGCAAGTATTGTATATATTTTTTTATTTTTGTGCTGCCCATAATATTGCTAAATGTTGTTGTTTTTGCAAAGTTTAAGTGTCAACAGCTGTTTGCAAACAAAATATTACTCATTTTCCCTAAAGTGAGACTTTATAATTGAATAGGAACTCTTATAAATATTGGCTGGCGCACAAAAAATGCAATTATTCAGCTGCATTGTAAGGTCCCCTTCCTAATTATTGTTGTAAACTTTTTTTTGTTGCAGTGACTGTTGGCACATTAAAACATTTCTATAATCTATTCGTGTTGCACGGTTCAGTGTTCTTTTTCAATACGCACATTCATTTCCAAGTATTTTCGGAAAGTAAGAATAAAAAACACATTCACGATAAAAAAAATAGTGCTCGGTAATATTGTCATTAGTGTATAAAGCGGGTCATATAATTTTCGACAGTTGATTTTTGTCGCTCTGTTGAGTCTGTTTCATTTGGCTTGACTGTTCGTTTTGTGTGTTATATTTTTTGACTGTTTGTATCTTTATGTTATCCCAATAGAATATAGTGTAAATGCCATTTTCGGTCAGTTTATTTTAATTTTCCCGAACTGATCACTTAAGCATGGACCGTTGTTTGAAATCACCTGGAGCTTTTGGCAGGAAACAGAACATGAAAGATAACAAAGAATATTTTTTCAAAACATGGGAGTCGGGAAGTCACGTCACTTATATTTCTGTAAGAAATTAGAATACTTTTTGCTAGAACATCTCCGATAACGAACACCTTAAAATTATCTGCAACATCCAGTGGAAGCATTCTTGAACTTTAGAATGTTCGCCATTTTTCAAATTAGTTCATGCCTTCAAAATATCAACCCAGAAGCTTGTATAAAATATACAGTAGACCGTCGTCAATTAGGTCCGCTTAATTCGATTCGTCGCTTAAATTGAACCCAGAATATGGTCCCACGTATTTTATACCTCTTATCAACCGAGCAATTGGTGCCATATTTGCCTCAGCCCCGAGAAATACGAAATTAATGACGGACTACTGCAAACAGAAATTTAGCTCTCACAAACAAGTGTTTTGTCATACAGCCATTTGGTCTTGTCCCTGGGCGTCAATTGGGGTGCTGGTCATAATGGTCGACCCAAACAAAAGCACGCAGCCATTTTTGCTTGCGGTCAAGCGTTGCGTTTGGATGTATGCTGGTCAGATGGGTTTTGGGGAATGGTTTATTCAGACGGGAGATGTATTTTCCTGCGTGTGGCAATGATCAGCGTGTGGAAAATATTACTTAGGAGGGTGACGATCAAAGTGCATGCTTTAAAATGTACAAAATTCATCAAAAAAAAAAGATAATAAATAAATAAATAAATATATAAAAAATTCAAGCCTGGGTTAGAAATGTCGGCTTTAAAAAGTTAAAGGTGTTTTTGCCTATTGAAGGTCTTGTTTACAGAGCGTGGCGGAGACCATGCAAAATATGGGTGATTTTGAAAAGAGTTAAACAACTTGACTGAAAAAGGAGAGAAGAGCTTTAGGTCAACGGACAGTTTCTAATTTCTGCCCTTGAATTTATAAACTGTTATCAGGGTATGTGGCAGAAAAAAATACATTATATGTGTGGGTTGAACAGCAATTTCGAATCAACTAAAGCGAAATACGACTGATAAGTTTATCAGCCCGGTGCAAGTCTTTGACCTTGTTCAAATTCAGGCACGACTAAACCATTTGTTTCACGATGGCTTTTTTTTTTTGCTAATTTAGAAAACTGATTGCAAACATATGGGATCGAAGCACAATAGGGGATATTCGCCCGCATCAAGTGGAGATCTAGTTCCTTTTTATGCCTTGGTTTATTGTGAATGCGTGGACTTGTTTTGACGTAAACACACAATAACAAAACAATCTGCTTGACGATTTCGAAACTGTCCACAACTTCTTGTCAGTCATTCAATAAAGTCAAACTTGAAGAATGTAGTTCTAGAAGGATAATTTTCGTAAAAACAAGATTCAATAAAAGTTTTATCTTGACGTGTGTGGTAGAAAAAAGAGAATCAATATGCACTGTACATCATTGAAAAAAAGCTCGTGAAAAGATCGCTGCCACACAGCAAAAAGCAGTTACACAGTGTGCTTGAAATAAATGGCAGTTTTCGGATATTTCCATAAAAAGCGCTGTTAGGTTCAGTAGATAGATTGAAACGGATATTCTTCATTTTTTTTAGTGGAAACGTATTAGCATCAAGAACAGCAGGTTTAATTTTGGATTACAGTTTGACGCCCGGCGTATTTTACGGGTTTCTATTTTTAGACTGGTGCTGCCTGAGGATGGATCTGGGGAGTTTGAGTAGAAAGTTGAACCTGAACCACCTGAGTGAGGAGGAGTGCGAGGCCGTACTGAAAGTCATTCAGCGGGACTTCAGCCTCCGGCAACAGGAAAAAGAGCGACTAGGGTAATTGATTGCGACTAGGGTAATTGATTGCGGCTAGGGTAATTGATTGCGGCTAGGTTAATTGATTGCGGGTAGGGTAATTGATTGCGACTAGGGTAATTGATTGCGGCTAGGGTAATTGATTGCGACTAGGGTAATTGATTGCCGCTGTTCTTATGAAGATCTTAAAAAAAAACTTTCTGGTGTGGTAATTGAAACATACCTTTTTTGCCGGGGGTGGGGGCGCGAGAGTGGGTTGGCCTTAGGCCTTCTGCTAACTGTTCTTTCAGATCAATCCTTGAACCTTTTTTTTTTATTATTATTATTATTTTTTTTTTTTTGCACCTTTTTCATTTCTTTCATTTTTAATGCTCGTAAATATATACTGGCTTAAGCAAACAGGCACTGGCGTACTGCATGTGGAAACGGCCGTCTTGCAGTGCCAAAATTTCGGATTTATTCTTGGGGGAGGTGGGGGGGGGGGAGTGGTTGGCGTTGCTGAAATCAAAAACTGTGGGGGGTTTCTTAATGTAGTCGTGAACCTATGCTGTTTTTCACCAGCAGTTCACCTTTTTTCATTTTCATAGGTAAAAAGCGAGCTGGTTTTTATTTTCGTTTCATGGCAATAATTGTGAGTGAGATAATAAATGCTTCATTCATATATACGAGTATAAGCAGCTGAGCCTACCGTCTGCTGTGGAATCGATGTTTATTCCCAAAGAATAGCGCCTGATGTGGACATGTGGCTGCATTAGGCATTTTCTGAAACACTGCTATGTTTCTACTGGGAAATATATGATAGCTCAGTGACTACCCCGCAGCCAAGAACGGTTTTTTTTCTCGATGTTCATCTGCTAGTCGAAGTTAAAATGTCAACAACAACAAAATATTAGTGTTTGGTGATTTGCCTTTTTTCCCTTGCCGCTTCACAAGAGAATGTAATTTGAATTAGAGCAATTTTCAGTGGAAAGTAGTTCTATCTGCCTCCCCTTCTCAACCACCCCCCTCCCCCAAATCAAATAACATTAGAAATAATTAAGTGAAAAAGACAAAAAAAAAAAAAACATTCTGCTATGTAAATTCCCAGTTTGGTAACAAACCATAATATTCCATAATATTAGGTGAGAAGATTGACCACCGCTCTGTGTTGTCTCTAATTTCTGTGGGAAAAAAGTTTTGGAGATTTCTATATATTGTTTTATGAGATAGCTGAGGGATTTGCATGGTTTTATACATCAATAATAACTTTTGTTGGGGATATTGGGTCTTAACGATACGTCTTGTCAGATTAACTTTACAAATGGGCTATGCTGGCGTGATACAGAGGAACTTGAATGGGCTTGCTTCCGTTGACTTTTGATTATATGAGCGGGGGGAGGAGTGTAACGAGTTCAGTTCACACCCATCTCTTCCCCCCCCCCCTCCCCCCCCCACCCTCCCGTAACTGAGAGACAGGTTTAGCAGTTTTCATTTTCACTGTTTTATTTTTGTCATGATTACATGAGAAATTCTGGTTATGTAGTCACGTTTGGGTACCTCTTTACACAGCCACCACATATTCGAAAAGTGTCTTAGACAGCAGTGACTTGAAAAAAAAAAAAAATTTGCAGACATCCAGGAGGCGCAATAGTGCAATTTAAATTTTAGAATCCTGTCTCATCGTAATAATACCAAGAGAATTACCATGATCTAGAGGTTATATGACCTTTTTTTGTGGCCACGATAACAGGTGAAATCTATTTTTAGAAGATCAACGCATTTTTGAAAAAAAAAATCACGGCTTGTAGTTGCATTGGATGCAGGTGGCGTTTCGGTAATCGATAAAAATACAGTTATGCAAGGTTTGTAAGACGCTTCTATTTTCCCCCTTAACATCGTATGGACTGAAAATATTTTTTTTTCGTTTTTTAGTCCCCCGCCGTCGCGTAGCGCGGAACGGGGGACAATAGTATTCGGGTCTGTCCGACCGTCTGTCTGGCGACACTTGGAAGCACAAATTTGTGCACACGATATCTCAGCCGCAATTCAACCCTGGCTTTTGATTTTTGCTTCAGTAAAAATATATATTGAAGTTGTGTGACGACGCATTATTTTTCGATTCGACCAAAAAATGAAATGGCGACTTATTCAAAATAGGCAATATTTTAATATTTCTGCTGCCTACAGTGCAACTTTGTGCACGCGATATCTCAGCCACTATTCAACCCCTGGCTTGTGATTTTTGCTACAGTGAAAATATATATATATTAAAGCTGTGCGACGTCGCATTATTTTTCGATTCGACCATAGTTCGTGGCAGGGGACATTCATCAGTTTCACTGATAACTTCTTTTTATTGATTGGTTTTCCTCTGTGTGGGGTTGGTTGTTTCCGCTGTCGTTTGCCCATACCATTGTGGAGCCTACCCCGAGTTTACGGGAAGTCTTGTTGACATAACGAATTGTGTGAGAAATGCGAATGCATTCAGATCAGCTAAATACAGTCCTTTTGCTCTTTGAAATACACTCTAGACCCTTGTTATGAAAACAAATGAGTTCTGGGCCACTTTCTGCAATTATCGCTCAATAGGGTAAAACACGCAATGCCTCCTAATTCCACCTTTTTTTTATTGAACCCGCCCGCCCTCCTCCCCCCTTCCCTCCATAATGCCGACTTTAGGCGGTGATGTAATCACTTTAGGATTAGAATAATCACTTCAGGTTGTAATCCCAGAGTTAATAACTTAATAAATATGCCGGCACTGATGAAGGAAAGGTTTAATTGAGAGGAAGATCTTGCCCACTTCTGAAAGCATTTTTCGCGTCTGATTTTCACGCCTGTGTCAGCGTCTCTTAAACAGAGATTGTCAAGTGGATAATTACATTCCGAACACTCTGACGTGAAGTTGTTTTGGCTGAGGCTACTTGAAAGTCACTGCATATACGACCTGATAACTCAGGCAAACACTCAACATAATATTATACTCTATTCAAATACCTTCCTATTTTATGGCTGGTACGGGATTTGGACATCGCTGATAGGGCAGTTCAACGAAGACCAGCCCTTCCATATCGTGAATGGGAGCAGGACAATTCCTGCCCCCCCCCCCTCCGGACTCCCCCCTCCCAACCTCCCCCCCCCCCCCATCCCCCCGGACAATCTGCTAATGCGACGTGTTCTACTTACGGGCGTTTGGGACGGGGGACGTCGAATGGTAGATGCAGGCCGAACCCAGAGTGTTATAATATGAAGATTCGCATTTAAGGGACCATGAGGCTATTAGCATAAGTATGCAAAAATTTTTGTATTTGTTTTAAATTTGTTTTAATATACAAATAAAATTTATTGGTCAACTTTCAAAAGTTCTCTTTGCTACATCAGTTAACGGATTCTGTTAACTGTGCAGTCACTTTATTGTGAATACCGCCACAGATAATAACACCTTGGAAAATAAACCTGAAAAAAAATTCTTTCTAAGGCCACACTGACTCCACCTTAGAAACGGAGTCTTCAGTTTGAAGGCGAAAATAAAAATTCCGAAATCACCTGTCTACAAAGTCGAAGTACAACTTCAAATTTGCTTTGCACCCATACATATTTGACAACATTGATAAAAATGTAGTGATTCTAAATCTAGGTCATGCGAATAAGAGGGAGGGCCTTGAAAAATTTCGACTTCAAATATGGTTATCTGTTGATATGAGAAATTTTGTGCAGGTATTTCTTTGATCATTATTGCGACATTGATCTCGTGCTACTTGTCTTTTATATTCATGATTGCCATACAGAAATGATCACGTATAGTGTATAATTTCAGTTGACCAAATAAGAATGCTGATGTCAACTTCTTAACGTTGAATCTTGTTAGTTCAATCAAACTATGATCAAAACGGGCAAAGAAATATATTTAAATATCACGTCACCTAGTCTTATTTGTGTGATTGCGAAATTGCCAAGCCAGTACAATATTTTGAGCAGTTTCGTTTGGTTATGAAAAATAATTAAAACAAAACGAATGTTAATCCCATACGTATTATGATTACAGTCTTTGGCTATCAAAAATCGTCACACAGAGGTTTTAATTAAGGACAGCATTTTGGTACAGTAAAACACCTTAAGGACTCTGTAAAATGTTTATGATACAGCGGTGTTCACAAAAGATAGTAAAGATGAAATGTTCACCAATCCGATGTTGTTCACTAAGTAGAGGTGTACACTGACAGGTGTCGAGGTGTACGCTGACAGGTGAAGAGATAGACACTGACAGGGGTAGAGTGGACACTGACAGGTGTAGAGGTGTACGCTGACAGGGGTAGAGGTGTATGCTGACAGGGGTAGGGGTGTACGCTGACTGAGGTAGAGGTCGATCCTGACAGGTGTAGAGGTGAACACTGACATGTGAAGAGGTGGACACTGACAGGTGTAGAAGTGGACACCTACAGGTGTAGAGGTGGACCCGACAGGTGAAGAGGTATATACTGACAGGTGTTACTGTCTCTTACCTACCAGTGTGACCGCATCCAACGCACCAGAAGACAGCCAAAAATCTGTCCCGGGCCTGCACTTTACACATGGCAAGTTGGCAGAAAACAATGCCACTGGTATTCGAAAAAACGTGATCGATAAAATGCATTACTTGAATATAGCTTCAGGTTGTCGATAATTTTTTTTTTACACATAAAAAACTTAATTGTTAGGAGAAAAATTACCAACTGCGCATTATATATGCAACATATGGCCTGTGCATTGTGATAGCAGTCCGCTTCCTCTGCTAATAGAGGAATAGAATAAGTCAACTGTTTTGTGGTAAAGAGCCAGGGGGGGGGGGGGGGCGAAACGAGGTGAAATTCCAGCCTCGGGAATTAAAGATAATAGCCCGTGCCCTTCCTCACAAATGTTGCCGCAATGATACCTTTTATCTATCGTTTCTGAACAATGCCGCCCCGCCCCCCCCCCCTCCCCCCGCCCTCCCCTCAGACACGAGCAAATCAGGGAAAAAAAGCCTATCAAATTTGAGTAGTCTTGTGTAATGCACTCGATCCTCCCTTATCTGGGATCTAGGGTCGTACTTAGCCGCCTGCGGATCTGTGTCAAGGTACACTCCTTCGCCCTTTATATAACGGGCTTAGGTGAATGTTCTATTTTTAGCATGCGTTTGGTCTTTTATTCACCCTTCAGCTATGTATCCCCCCCATTCTTCCTATCGGAAAAGATATTGTATTCAGTTTTTGAGGGGGGGGGGGGGGGTAGGCTGGAGGAGTTTTGGGACAGACCCTATCGGACAAAATATTGCACTGTATTTTTTTTGTGGGATGGGGAGTTTTGGAACATTCTTGTAGATCTTGCAACCAGGAGTACATGTCTGCGATAGGAGGCTAGGGGGTCTGATCTTCTCGGTACTTCGAATGCAAGAGAGCATTGGCACGGGGTTTTGTAGAGGGCGATCATGGGTGCCCATGGAGCCCGATTTGCAGGGTTAACAATGATAACCTAAAATATTATCTTACATCAATATTATCAATATCCAGAAAAAAGGTATCACTTAGGTGTACAGATTTGGTGGTAATACACCGTACGTTGGTCCTTTAAAAGGGTCTTTGTCGAAGAGGGGCATTTAAATTAACAAAAGCCGCTTCCCCCAAAAAGTCCCGGCATCTTCATCGTGATGTTTATATTTATAACACACGTTTCTTGTCGTTCTTGATTGTCACTTCTATGTGGAAATCTATAATTGTGACGTCACGCGTCATTGTGTTCATGCATTATTGACATCAGTCATTGTTGCGTCATCAGAGGAATTTTAATAAGTAAAGTTGCATAATAGTTTATTTTGGTTTGCCTGAGGCGCTGTTCACACATGTACTCAGAACGGATTAAGCCAACGAATGGTTCTGTTCTTGCCAGGCTTTTATTGATGCAGATCTGGCAGAAAATCGGCAAGGCTCGAAACTCACTGAAACCGGCCAACTAAGAAGTCTTACCACACGTAAAGCGTTGTTACAAAACAGCTGACCTCTAAGGAGATCTATCTTTTATGTATAAATACAGAGTGGATGGATTTTTAAAAAGTAGTTCCTCTCTTTCGCGGAATCCCTTGGGGGGGGGGGGGGGGTCTGCGGAGTAAAAAATTATTGTTATACACAACACGCGAGACCGCCGTAGAGGTTTGCTGTTGAACAACAACGCACATGAAGGGATTGGGAGGGTTAATTGGCAGCAAGGGCCGCTTGGAGGAAAGTCATGACAGAATTTTAATATTTAATCATTTTTAATATTTTAATATTCTGCGGCCCTGTGATGTCAGTTACTAGAATTGTAGAAGAAGGTGCTGTCAAGCTTTATTTGAGCTATGGCCCCCATTTTTCAGTGGGCTGTGAGGAGTTTTACTATCCCTGCAGTTTGCATGTCGGTGTTCTCTAATTAAAAACAAAATGCACTTCTTATCCGGTTCTCGAAATGCATAAATTCCCTGTGTAATGTAATGAGTTGGCTCGCTGTACGGCTGTGAAAATGACGTCGCTGCCCGCTTGTAAAAGATTTCAATTAGTGGTTTTCAGGTTTAGATTAATGGGGCAGCCAGTCGCTGTGGTGTTTACAGGCTGTCAGTACAATGTTTTTTATCCCGGTAGATGGAGTCTTCTTATTACCCGCTAACGCTTTCCACCAGTTTTTATTACGCTCATAGTGAAGTTACCCGTAATAAATAATAAGTGGAGATGTGATGAGATAGTCCCATTCTTGTCAAACCCAGGACACGACTTAGTAATTTGTTAAATTGACCAAAAAAAGGACACAACTAAATTCGTAGCTACCCGACTTATAAAACATACATTATCATTAATCACTCGGCGTAAATAATTATCTGTTGATTGATATCGCTACGTTTGTGGATATTGCACAGAACTCTATGAACAGAGCTTTCATTTCTTTTGCACACGACACATAAACAATTAAATATTTGTTTCCCATGCATTAATTCTGATATCATCTGGCACATATGATAAGAATATTCTAAAATAAATAAACGAGAAATCGAAAACATATTCCATTAGATCACTTTTTTTTTATTCAAAAAAAAAATTGAGCCGGAATAGAATCGGAACAAAAAAATTAAGAACGATAATCAATGAAAACTGGGGCTCCTATTTTATTTCGGGGTTTTGCTGTCGGGAGGGGGGGGGGGGGGGTGCTGTGGAGATTTCAGTCTAGCTTTTACTATCTAATATATACAGCCAGCATCATAGCAATGGGAGATCCTGTGGTATTTACTGAGGAAGTATATTTGGCGGTGGGGAGAAGAATGGGGGGGGGGGGGATCTTGCTCTCGGGATTTCGGCCTAGGTGTTGCTGCCTTATATTTACAGCCAGCTTCAAATCATACCAGTGGGACGTCCTGTGCTGTGTGCTTAGGACGCACATTTGGTGGTTGGGGACGGTGGGGGGGGGGGGCTTGCTATGGGGACTTTTACTGTTTAATATATACAGCCAGCTTCATACTAGTGGGGGAGGGGTCCTGTACTGTTTGCTCAGGTCGTATATTTGGTGGGGGGGGGGGGGAGTGGGGGCTTGCTATCGGGACTTAAACTTTCTGATATACAGAGCCAGCGTTACACCAGTGGGAGGTCCTGCGCTGTTTACTGAAGACATATATTAGCAGTGCATTCGAACATTACTAACCGCGATCAGTGTTGTCTTGGCGTTATTGACATGCCAGGGGTAGTGTATTTTCATGTTAACAAATGCCTGCACTCAAAAACGCTGATTTGTGCGGATCCGTTTGTATAAATTAAGCTATAAATAACATAGTCATTTTTTTTTGAAAAGTTGTCTGAAATATCGCTGGTGTGACGAGATTTTCAGGTACAATCGATTAAATACTCGACACGGGCGTCTGTGACGTCATTCAGTGCGAGTCCGCGTGCCTGTCTCGGAAGCTTGCGTGTGACGTCATAGTATATTCGTGTTTGGGAGCATTCACTCCCTTTTGTACAACCGGATTTCCTTAACAAGTTCATTTTCATTTCAGACAAATTTTGTAAACATTTAACCTTGAGTGTCAATTAAGTAGGTCACATTTTCCTGTGGGTAGACCGAACCCGTTGATGCGCAGATATTTTTGCTTATTAGTTGGGATTTCGCTACGGTTAAGATGAGTATTTTCATGACGTAATGTCCCGCGTAATGTGACGTACTCGTGTGGTAAGCGCAGTACCGCGTAATGTGTTACGAAATTACGATTATTAGTTGAGATTCCGCTACGGTTTAGATGATTATTTTCATGACGTAATGTCCCGCGTAATGTGACGTACTCGTGTGGTAATGTGCCCAATGGAACATTAAGGCTTTACACAAGTGCTTTTTTTTCTGTCACTTGTGTTTTCAATAAAAACCATAAAAAACATTGAATGTCTGATGTATAAACAAAAAAAAAAAAAAAATCAATATATCCTGTACCAAGGTATAGAAAATGTCGAAGTTAAAATCTTGTGCTTGAGATACAGTCTAAAACTCTCTTGACCAAAAAAAAAAACAAAAAAACATGTTACTTATAAAATAGGGTAAATAAATCCGGTTATGATTTGGAGTGCGCATCTGTTGGTAGTTTTGCCGCTTTTTTTTTTTTGTGTGTGTGTCACTGTATATGAAGCAATTTTTGAGTGATGTTTGAGAAAACTGCTTTTGAAATACTGTAGTTATAATATACCCGGTTGAAAGAATATATCCCCCACTTGTCATTTCTCTCATACATGTTTTTGTGCTCTCTCTCTCTCTCTCTTTTTTTTTTTTTAGCTGTAACTGGTACTGTTTAGTGAAATAAAAACATCCGGTTTACCTATTGGATTTCGAAGGAGTTGATATTTGTTTGCGTGTGCAAATGCTAAGCATTTGTGTGTCGGTTTTATTTTTTTGGGTTGTGAAAGCTCAGGATGCATTCTCTGGGAACAAATAGTCCACTGTTTACGGTTCAAGTGCGTTATGACGACATGAGTGGAAACCAAAAAAAAAAAAAAAAAAAAAAAAAAAAAAACAATTCAGCGCTTCAATTCAAGCAGTAAGTCACTGTAACCTATACCATAACGCAGGGGGAATCCTGAATGATTTTGTTACCGACGTTTTTTCATCTGTCCTTTTACACCTCATCAAGCCTTCCTCCTCTTCCCCTCTCCTGCCCTTCTGGACAGTTCTGTGTCTTACAAAAAAGCTTAACTCCCCGCCTCCTCGACAGTACTGGAGCAGGGTTCGCGTTGGCGGCGTTTTTGTCCACTTTTTGGGAATTTTTTTTTACGAAATGGCTCACTTTTTCGGAACCCACCGAGTCTTTCTAGACCCATTTGAGTCACACTTTCCTTTTTTGACTCACTTTCCTGAGAACCCAGTGCGAACCCTGTGGAGGTTACAAGAAAGCTTAATCCCCCACCCCCCGCCCCCCGCCCACCCCCTCCCCCCTCCGAATCAAGGAATAATATCATTAATTTGATGATCTGAGTAAAATCATACAGGCAAATTTGCAAACATTAATTTAAATAACCAGTTCAGGACAAACGCATGAATAAAATACATTTCATGTAAATACGTCTCCTTTTTCGGTATCTTTTTGTGCAGTAAAATTGAAGAAGAAATAGAAGAAGAGGATAGCAAAGCCGACATCTTGGCCAAAGAGCAGAATTTCAATGAGAACTGCTGTATGCGATGCTTCAGTCGCTTCTTCTTCATCTTCAACGCCAAAGTAAACAAGAAACAGTTTCTAATTTCTTCCTTCTTTCACGTTGTTGTCCAACAACCAACCTCTGCGGCGGATCGGTCTGTTGTGTGTTGTCCAACAGCCAACCTCTGCGGTGGTTCGGTCTGTTGTGTGTTGTTGTTCAACAACCAACCTCTGCGGCGGATCGGTCTGTTGTGTGTTGTTCTCCAACAACCAACCACTGCGGCGGATCGGTCTGTTGTGTGTTGTTGTTCAACAACCAACCTCTGCGGCGGATCGGTCTGTTGTGTGTTGTTGTCCAACAACCAACCTCTGCGGGGGTTCGGTCTGTTGTGTGTTGTTGTCCAGCAGGCAACCTCTGCGGCGGTTCGATCCGTTCTTGTCCAACAGCCAACCTTTGCGGCGGTTTAGTCTGTTGTGTTCACTGGGGATTCCGCGAAAATAGTACTCATAAAGAGAGGAACTGCCTTTTAAAATATCCACCCGCTCTGTGTTCATACATAACAGACAGATCTCTCTAAAGGTCAGTTGTTTCATAACAACGCGTTGTTTCATGACTAAGTGCGGGACTTGTTTTTATAAGCTTTCTGTTTTTTTTTTGGGAGGGGAGGTGGCGGTGGGGCAACATTTTAATTGAGTTTAATTGGTGTTAGTTGATTCAAAAAGATTAAAACCTACAATAGAGAGATATTGGATAATTAGCCGTTTGTTTATTTTCAAAGACTGTTCGTTGTTATTTTGGTCGCACTGTGTATTTCTTGTTGTAGGTTCAATGCTTGAAATGCAAGTTTAACGTGTGCAAAAACTGCAGTCAGTATGACAAGGAAGAGAAGGGTTACGTGTGCAGAGTTTGCTCCAAACAGAAGTGAGTCAATCACTTTTTGAATTTCCAGTAGCAATTTGCCTATTGTCGAACGACAAACAAAATAAATAGTAGCTTGGCAAAAAAAAAAAAAGACATATCAAGAAAAGAAGTCAGCAATAATATTTCCACCTTTTCTCTACAAAGTGCGTTAAAAATACTCTTGCCCCAACCCCTCCTTCGCACTAAAAAAAAAAAAAGGAAGAAAAAGTAGGACATATCTTTGTGGTTTATAAAATGGCATCTCATCTGGCTCCCCTTTTCGAAATCCAAAACGTTGACTGCACCAAGGACTGTACCTAAATTGGAGCATTTCCTAAACCTGTCTTTTTTTTCTTTTTTTTTTATGGTTCTTCAGGGATCTGTCGACCAAGGCGTGTGACTGGTTTTACGCAGATGTACAGCAGAAATTCAAACGTTTCGGAAGTGCCAAAGTGGTACGGTCTCTTCATAAGAGGAAAACGGAGTGTAAGTTTTGATATAAAAAAAATGGTTAAAACAAAAACAATTAAACAAACAAAAAAAAAAAAGGCGAGATTACCAAGCAAGGTCAGAAAGGAAATTTTATCATAACAATGTACTGTTATATGTAAAACTGCACGTATATCATGAAAGGACTTCTTTTTTTCTTTTCTTTTCTTTGAAGATATTTTTCGCACGGAACCTCGAGAGCTGTCGAAACTGAAAACATTGTAAAAGTTCTCGGTCTCTGCCCGTGTTAAGGAGGGGGGGGGGTCCTAATCCTTTTACATTTTTTTTTTAGCTTTGTTGTAGAAGTTGTATGCACGTGTCATCTGTGTTTATTTGGTCTGTCTCTCAAATGTACTGCTTATACTGTAACAAGTATATAAAAAAAATTAGAAGCACCTTGGAAATGCATGTTTCATAAAATAGTACGTAATTAGCAACAGAAAAAAAGTTCTTACGTTACTTTCTTTTCTTCGTTGATTTGTGGCTCTTGATTTTATGTCAGCTGAACATTGACCATTTATGTCATGTATTTTTTTTTTTATTTTGAATGTAACTTCAGTTTATGAATGAAAGCTATGAAATGCGAATGTATTTTAGTTCATACTTTTAATCCTGTCAACAAAATACTTAACTTTTGCTCTGAAAAAAATTGCCAGATGAAGAAAAAAAAAAGAAATTAAAACCATATAATATATTTGAAGAGCTGAGCAATCATGGTTGGTTACATAAATAACTATACCTCCAGCATCCACCCCGCCTCCCTTCTCTCCCGTTAAAAAAAATTCATAAAAGATGTGTATTACTTTGTGCATGTTGCAACTCACTTTAATAATTGTGCATGAATGTCATTGATCAGTAAAAAAAAAATATATATATATATGAAACGAAACAAATCAGTAAAAAAGGCGGAGCACACACACTATTCCTCGAACTATTTTCAACCACACACACAGCGGAAGAAAGTGACTATGCTATGAGTGATTCGGCCGTCTTTAGCGCCCCCTCAGCACGCATCAGGCGCGGTCGCCATAGCAACCAGCTGAGCGGCGTCTTCTCTATGGACCTGGATGAAAATTCCATGAATAATTGTAAGACATTTCCACAAGCATAAACTTTCCTTTATACTATTTCTCGTATTTATTTAGTTTCTTCTCTTTTGTTATTCTGTTTTATGATTAGTGTTATGATTAGTGTTGAAAAAGTTGTAGAGAAACTTTGACATCTTAATTTCGCTGTTCAGTTACAATGCTCGTGTCATTTATTTTAATACAGTAACAAATTTACATTTATCAGTTTGCATTGCATACTTCTCATAGTGGCATCATGGCGACTAAATGGGTCTAATTTTAACCAAAGCTTTATGTATTTATTTTTATTTATTTATTTATTTATTTTTTTTTGAATGTCGCTAATTTTACGTATGTTACATCAGTACATGTATTTATTTCTCGATTGACAGTACATGTACAAAGGAAACAGTAGTATTTTGAATGGTAAATACGCCCTGTCGGTACTCAACGCTCTTCCAGTATCGAAAACGTCACACTATGCAGTACTGAAAGTGTGTACTGGAGATCGCCATAGCAACGTAACTACGCGTCAGAAAGCAACGCAGCGGAGTGCAAAAATTATCTAAATTATAACAGGATATATTTGTACCAAAAATCATGATAATAAAAATAAAACCATTCTCGCGTTCGGACTGATCCGAAAACCCTCCCTCAGCTGTGCGCAGTGTTTGCATTCGCCTTTCAGATTCGTGCTTCAGGCTGCGGGAGGGTTTTTTTTCGGATCAGTCTCGCTGCTCGTGTGGTTTTTATCATTCGATGCTTTTCAACATGCACGAAATTGTAATGTTAGTTTACGGTCATTTCTCGAAAATCCGTGTAGTGTGAAACTTCTCATATACCGTTATACCTCTAAGAGTACATAAAATGAGGTATTGACAACAAGTACTGGGGCATAAAAACATGATAGTGTTATAGAACCAGTGTTATTGCCACACATAACACGAGAATTGGAACATTTTCGGTATGTATATATGAGAAGGTTCAGGGTTAGGCGATGCGAACACCGGTGTCACACTAGATCTGCATGTACAGTAAATATGTCTTTGGTTTAGTAGACGCTTTCCCGTTCACATCTTATGTGTACAGAGAAAAATATATAGAGAACATATATATATATATATTATATATATATGTTTTGGAATATTGACTGTTGTGTTAGTGGAGAGAGCGGCCAAAGAAAGAGAGGCCAACCACAACGCGACGGTGGACAGACAGTCTTGTGAGTATGCTCACTTCTCACTTGCCTTCTCTTTTTCGGACGTGCAAGTCATGAGTTCCCTTAATATCGCTAAATCATTATAGTAAAGGCATTTAAAAAAAAAAAAAATGGTTTGAGGTATGTGGTACTGAAATAAAGGGATTTAAAACAATACGGAAAGCAATGACCGTCGTTGCCATGGTTACAGACACGTGCACCGTTGCTAAGGACCGCGACTCGTACGAGGCCGTGCGCGACGCGGAACTGAAGCAGTTCGACGCGCAATTCACGAACGTCATCATGGACGTCAAGCGCGTCTTGCACGACGTCAGAGCCGGCCATCCGTCGCGGACAGGTGCCCTGGTGACGCGGCACGAGTGTGAGTACCGTCCCGAGTACCGGGAGTACTGTACTGTTAAAAAAAGTAGTACATTGACGGACCACAGAGGGAATTTGGTTTTGGAGGGTTGGCCTTTTTTGCGCGGCTAATTTGTTAAGATTTTGCAGCATCAGCGATTTTTCTGCAAAAAGCGATGCTACATAACAGCCCCCCCCCCCTCCTCGCTTCAAAGAAGATTCGAGGTTAATATTAAACGCTCTGAGTCGCAATCACAATGCCGTGAAAAAAAAAACAATATGATTTGTATTATCGCGTCAAATCTAAAAAACGTAGGCAAAAAAAAAAAAAAAAAATAATTGCAATTTATGAATATTTACGAATTTGTTCACTTCTTTGACAGATGAAAAAAGTGTGGACAACCACAAATTACATCTAACCTCTGCTCTTTCCAACTTATCTCAAAGCCTGCACATTGCCTTAGACAGTAAGTGGCGATTTATCCGACGCAACATTCAATTCTTTCTGACAGTTACTTGTGTGTGGATTTTAAAATCAGATACAATATATTAGCCAATGAGAACCAAATGCAACAAATTAAGGTCAAAGAACGAGAGTGCCAAGTAATAAATAAAGTGACAAAAAATAAGTAACTTCTTGGAAAGCACAAGTTGTACGCTTTGCAGAACTGAAATATCACGTTGATATTCTGTTGTTATTATGACACCGTGATGTCGCCGTTGTGAATCATATTAGATCAAGAAGCCTCGGACCGAGTCCGGAATCCGGATCTCCCCAAAACAACGACAGCCAAACACGAGCTTGTCAAAGCAACGATCCATAAGCAGGTGGAGAAAATCTGCAGGTGCTCGCTCGACCTCGTGAGTCCCTTTGTTTGTTTGTTTGTCTGTTTTTTGTTTTTGTTTTCAATTTATGTGCAGTCCCTGCAAGATTCTCATGGAATTTCGGTTTAATTATCCCTTTTCGTCGATAATAGTTATTTTGATATTTGGGTATATATATATATATAAGCTTCCTGTTTTTTCGAACATATTTTCTAAAAATAACTTGCAGCCATTTAGGTTGCACGTAATAAACTTTGTCTAGTTTCAGCACTGTGCGGGCTAAAAGCTAACTAATAAGTTTTATAAGTTGACAGCAGCACGCGTTTTAAATTGAATACCACAAGTTTGTAAACGACTTGAAATAAATCTGACGATCTGTCGCGTAAATCGCGTACCCGTCTCGCTGTGTGTGTGCAGGATGATGAGAGAACGTCGGAGTACGGGTCAGACAACAGCAGTGATATTAATACGCGCCCTTTTGAAGACCTGCTGGCGCGCGCCGTCATCCGCCAGGTAAATCCCCGCGCCGTTATCCGCCAGGTAAATCCCCGCGCCGTCATCCGCCAGGTAAATCTCCGCGCCGTCATCCGCCAGGTAAATCCCCGTGCCGTTATCCACGGTGTAAATCCCCGCGCCGTTATCCACGGTGTAAATCCCCGCGCCGTCATCCGCTAGGTAAATCCCCGCGCCGTTATCCACGATGTAAATCCCCGCGCCGTCATCCGCCAGGTAAATCCCCGCGCCGTCGTCCGCCAGGTAAATCCCCGCGCCGTCATCCGCGAGGTAAATCCCCGCGCCGTTATCCACGATGTAAATCCCCGCGCCGTCATCAGCCAGGTAAAGCCCCGCGCCGTCATCCGCCAGGTAAATCTCCGCGCCGTCATCCGCCAGGTAAATCCCCATGCCGTCATCCGCCAGGTAAATCTCCGCGCCGTCATCCGCCAGGTAAATCCCCGCGCAGTCGTCCGCCAGGTAAATCTCCGCGCCGTCATCCGCAAGGTAAATCTCCGCGCCGTCATCCGCCAGGTAAAAACCCGTGCCGTCATCCGCCAGGTAAATCTCCGCGCCGTCATCCGCCAGGTAAATCCCCGTGCCGTCATCCGCCAGGTAAATCTCCGCGCCGTCATCCGCCAGGTAAATCTCCGCGCCGTCATCCGCCAGGTAAAAACCCGTGCCGTCATCCGCCAGGTAAATCTCCGCGCCGTCATCCGCCAGGTAAATCCCCGCGCAGTCATCCGCCAGGTAAATCTCTGCGCCGTCATCCGCCAGGTAAATCCCCGTGCCGTCATCCGCCAGGTAAATCCCCGTGCCGTCATCCGCCAGGTAAATCCCCGTGCCGTCATCCGCCAGGTAAATCCCCGTGTCGTCATCCGCCAGGTAAATCCCCGTGCCGTCATCCGCCAGGTAAATCCCCGTGCCGTCTTCCGCCAGGTAAATCCCCGTGCCGTCATCCGCCAGGTAAATCCCGGCGCCATCATCCGCCGCATAATTCCCCTCGCAATCGTCCTCCAGGTAAATCTCCGCGCCATCGTCCGCCAGATAAATCCGCGCGCCTTCATGCATCACGTAGAAGATCTATACCACCTTGCGCCATGTAAACGCGCTCCAGCCTTAAGGCTTGCACGCCATGTACGAATTGCGTGTCTTTTACAATATAAACTTGGCTCATATTGGGGATTATTCAGAATTATTAGCTACAGGACTGTTCTAAGCAGATCTAGATAATTACTGAAGCCGGAAATTGCGCAAACAGGATTGCAAAGGCACAGACACATATGGTTAGAAATACCAGACTTGATGCGGTGTGTTTGCTGTTGTGATTTCAGTTGATAAACGAGCAGTTTGGAATGAGCCGGTTGGAAAAAGAGGAGGAGCAAGATCACGTGACGTCATCTACCTCAGACCTGAGTGACAGCTCGGAAGTATATGCTAACAAAACTGACAAAACCTCTCCACAGTATAGTTCCTATGATGAGGTAAGAGCAGAGTACTTTATGCATTAAATTCCCCTCCCTCTAACTCCTGCATTTGATGGAGAAACGCATACAATGCCGGATTGTCGCAGTTTTAATTGAAATTAATAAGCTTCTAATTTTTGCATTTAAATGTTTCAGGTGAGTGGAGATGAATTAGATGAGATAGTAAAAAGAAATATGAAAGCAGATCGTTCGTCTAGGACGGAGACTGCAGGCCACATAAACAATATACATAGTCTGGATGGCGGTGGCGGTGGTGGTGGTGGCGGCGTAAAACATAAACAGTTATCGAAAAGGGAAGCTGTGTCAGCCAGTTCTCGTGGCGAGAAAACGAACAGTCGGCCAGCAGAGGCAAATCACCTGGAGAGTGGGCGTGTTGTGAACAGTGCGGAGAGAGCACTCAGTGTGGAGATTGAACGTGCGGCGGAGAGTGTCATGGAGAGTGGACGCGTTGTGAACAGTACAGAGAGAGCACTCAGTGTGGAGATTGAGCCTGCAGCGAAGAATGCCGTGTCGACGCGGAGCAGTGAAAAAGAGGCGCGCAGTCCCGCGCCAAAAGGGACGAAGAAAGACTTAAGCATGGAAGAAAGAGGAGATTCAGAGGTAAGATTTCGGTATCTGTAAGAAAGCAGAATATTAAATAATAATAATAATAATAATAATAATAATAATAATAATAATAATAATAATAATAATAATAATAATAATAATAGAAGAAGAAGAAGAAGAAGAAGAAGAAGAAGAAGAAGAAGAAGAAGAACAAGAAATAAAATAAAGATGGATAAATTAATAAATATATTACTAATTGAAATAATAATGATAATAATCTTAATAAGGATAATAAAAATGCATTTGGTGTTTACTTGTAGGTCAAGCATGCGCGTCCTGTGCCGTCTCCGCGAGTGCGCCACTCCACGCCCGTCAAACCGGAAGTTGTGGCTGAGGTCAGCGAAGTACAAGGTAAATCCCCATGATCCTGGCTCTTCCGCCAGTGCCATTTAATAATCAATCAAACTATCGATCTTCAAGTTTATCTTTAAAAAAACTGTAAATCCAAGTACACTGTAGCCTCATTGTTAGGACATTGGATAATACGACATGGGATATTACGACATAGGATAATACGACATCGATTATTACGACATAGCGCTAGTAACGACATAATTGTTGTTGTCCCCTGTAAGCTTTTCGCTGTTTGAAAGTATTGGTTATAACGAAAGATCAGACATATCGACTAAATGTGCTAGTCTGAGTGTGTCGCTTTAACGAAGTTCTGCTGTATGTTGCAAAATAAGGAAGAAAAAACGCATAGTTTTGAGTATTCTTTAAATGCTGTTTGAAAGATTCTGTTTTAAAATGCGGTGTTTTGTTTTTTTTTTGTTTTTTTTTTTTGTTTTTTTTTTTTTTTTTTTTTGGCGTTGTACAGTGTCGCCAGAAATTGTGGGAGAGAAACCGGAAGCTTCTCCGAGGCCTGCGCCAAGGACACCCAAGCCGGCTGACGAGACTGGTAGGCTTTTCCGCTGTAAGGGTGTGGGAGGGTGTGCTATTAACTGATTTCTTGAGAATAGGGGTGCGTGGGATCGGGATTGTAAAACTCGACTCTTCAACAAGCGTTCGATTGTTAAATGTTCGATTTTTTTTTAGTACGCTCTGTGCGAGGTCATTGTGGTGATTATGTAACGGTATGATGGACAGGTATTGATGATGACGTCACAGAAGAAGACCAATTAGCTGCTTTTAAATTCGCGCAAGAGCACACACCTTCACTGCCGAGTTTCGAATTCGAACCGGAAAGTGAACAAAGCGAAATTACGGTAGATCTATCGGAAGATGTCGATACGGATGGATCTATTTTGATGGCGGATGGAGACATAACCTTCGGCAACAGATTGAGTTCTTCGAGCGGACTATTTCAGGACCGTAATATTATTTCGGCTTACGACAACTACGGCCAGAAAAAGGTAAGACCGAGAGTGATAGAAAATGAAAGTGAAACTTCACTCGTGGCCACCGTACGTTAATGTTAAGGTTTTTCTGCTCAAGTTCGCTCAAACATTAATCTCGTTCTGGATCAATTTGGCCTAGAAAGCCACCCCCCTCCTCCCGCCGCCCTCACCCGCACCTCCAAAAAGTAAATATTGCACTTCAAGTTTGGTTTATTTTCTTGAATATGATTTTGCCATGTTTTTCACACCGCAGGTGGGCAAGGACAGTAAACAGCCCACTTTGATGATGGTACCCAAAGGAGAAGTGGAAGAAAATATTGTGCCCAAAGTCGGAGACCAGTAAGTGCCCTTACGTGCTGCCGCCCTCACCCCTCCCCAAATCCCCCCCTCCCAAAAAAAAAGCATCCTACAGAAGTAACCATTTTCAACTATTTTATTTTGACAGATGAAATTTCTGTGGCTATACAGCGGTTTTCGAAAAAAAGGAAATTATTAATTTATTGATTAATTTCAAAATTAGAGATCATTTTGGGTGATATTTATTTGATATGAAACCTAATTTCTAAAACGCCAGCGAGATATTTCATCTGTACTATAAAATGTGTTAACCCTTTATTAAGTATGTTGGTGTTGTTTGTTAGTACTGGTTTTAAGCTTCGCGTGCACTGTTGTATAAAGCCTCTCCGTTGTATAGTCCTGTGCTTTGGAGGAAATGTATATAAACAGCTGTATGGCTAGTTATATGCAGGGGCGTTGTTGTCCAACAGCCAACCTCTACGGTGGTCCGGTGTGTTATCGTTGTTGTCCAACAGCCAACCTCTATTGTCGTTGTTGTTGTCCAACAGCCAGCCTCTGCGGCAGTTAGGTCTGTTGTCGTTGTTGTCCAACAGCCAACCTCTACGGTGGTCCGGTGTGTTGTCGTTGTTGTCCAACAGCCAACCTCTACGGCGGTCCAGTCTGTTGTCGTTGTTGTCCAACAGCCAACCTCTACGGCGGTCCGGTCTGTTTCGTTGTTGTCCAACAGCCAGCCTCTGCGGCAGTTAGGTCTGTTGTCGTTGTTGTCCAACAGCCAACCTCTACGGCGGTCCGGTCTGTTGTGTATAACACCTTTTTTCCTCCGCAGACACACTGAGGATTCCTTGAAAATAGTACTCATAAAGAGAGGAACTACTTTGTCAAATATTCATCCGCTCTGTATTTATGCATAACAGATCTCCTCAGAGGTCAGCTGTTTATAACAACGATGCATGGGGATCGGCAGTGCACGCGTGTGCGTCGGTCTGCTGCCGTTTTTTACGCTCCTTACTATACCATGTGCATTGAGAATAGCAGTTAATTGGAGGGCCTTTTTAGGGGTTTATCAACGATCCCTACAATGAGCATTAAATTTACGTAGGGCAACACTGAGATTGGTTTTTGTTTGACAGCGTCCCATGACGTGATTTCATTCATATTCTAAAAAAGTTCATTCATCTTAAACCAAAGACTGCAGGATGTAAATATGGAAAGAGTATATACAGTGTAGAATACACCAGTAATACGCAGGGCAAAAACAAAAACAAAAAAAAAATAATAAAACACATTACAAGTTCGATATCGTCTGCCCACTCTCAAACTTCAAGTGAAATGTATGGCAAAAAATGTAAACTAAGACAGTGAGAGCACCCCATTAATTGCGGTAATCCACAGGGCCCGTATTTCTAAACGGGCTCTGTTCTATATTTCTAGTGTCTACACACTCTGTAGTATTCATAAATTCTCTTGGGTGTTCGGGGTGATTTATCAATACGGCCCCCTTATTTCTGTGTTGACATTTAAGAGTCGTATATGAAGTGGTTATTTAGATAATGACCCCGTGGCTACTTAACGCCCACTCGGCACAAGGAGCGAGACCATTGACAAATTGTTTCATAAGCAGATAATGCACTTCAGCTATAAGTAAAAAAAAGTACTGTTGATTTGATGATAGGAGTGTACAAGTGCGTCGTGGGCTGTAAATCCATGCCCATCAATTTTTCGAAAAAAATAATGTATAGTTGTTTGATCCTGCGTAGGCCTAGGGCAGACTAGACATTAACATGTATAGAAAATCGATTTTTTGAAAAATTGCTGGTCCCTTTTAGTTTTTAAATTAAATTAAAATTTAAATTAGTATATTAAGCGAAAAAGCGAAAGTCAGTACGTCATCAGTTTCCTTTCAGTGCGTTTTTCATTCGGCTGAGATTAACATCGTAATCGTCATCATCAAAAATGGCTGCACTGGAATACCTTTGACGTTCTCCATGTTTACATCATGCCCGTGGTTACACGCACACTTACATACACCTTCCCACAACTTCACATTCAACGTTTATATATTTGTACTATCAGTATTCTTGACTTATTTTTACTATAGTACTATCAGTCACTCTGGACGTAACGGCCCAGCTCCGTTTGTATCACGTGATGTCAGAGCATTGCCGTGTTGCTATCTTCATCTGAACCATGCACCTGTAGAATACCTGGTACTGACGTTCTGTTGCCCTTATCACAAAGAACATCTGAAAATATAGCTTAAATCACTGTCCTAAGTGCTGTTTTAAGATAAAAAAATAAGGACATGAGTACCTGATGGGTACTTGTGTTTATAAATAGTTAAGTATCCTCATTGATTGGAAATGTCAACTTTGAACACATGAACAAATGTGCAAAAATCAACATTTTTGGTTGGAGTTCAAAGTATTTAAATGAACTTAATTGGACTAATGTCAAGGGATTTCAAAAATAGAATTGATATACAAACGGATAGGGAAAGCCTTGTGGATATCAAAAATAACACATAAAAATAACACATTAAAAATAACACATAAAAATTAGTATACCGCTGCATTAGATATCGACTTTAGGCTTTAAAAAATTGTATCAGGTGTTAGTTAATTACATAAGAAAGTGTATTTACTATTGGAATTGCTCATTTGCTAAAAGAGAGGAGTGGCCCATAGCATTTCAATTGCGTTCTTGTTTTAATATTTAAAGATTGCAAGGCCATTCGGCTTCTACGGTGGAAAAATTACGAAACGAAACTATGACATCTTTAGTGCAAGACGAGTGGTTGCGTCTGTACCCGGCCTATGCTAATCTCATAGATATAGCACTTGGTGGCCGGTATGTAGGGTATAGGTAGGTGCAACCCGTAAAAAAAAGTCACAAGCAGCAACGTGCGCCTGCTTAGAGGCGCAAGCAGCTAATCTGCAGCTTTATAAAGTGACAAGCAGATGATAGATTTCCGATAGATGTCGCCAAGTGACAAAGCACCTGTTGCATGTGGTCGTTTTTCAGATGAACATTACTTAGTCACAAAATGTGTTTTCTTTCATGAAACATATGAAAAAAAAGGAAAAATTTAGTGCGCGATTGTGTCGCTGTCATGTGCCCTTTTGGCGACTGCACTTTTTCAGCAGCTAACAACTGTAGAGCTTTTGCATGTCACGCTCTGTGGAAGCTTTTGAGTGCCGGTGTCAGGGGTAGCAGTGATAACTGTTTGAAAAAAATGCAGCCTGCGGAAGTCGCACGTACAGAGAGAGAGAGAGAGAGAGAGAGAGAGAGAGAGAGAGAGAGAGAGAGAGAGAGAGATGGATTTCACCACGTGGTGTTGTTTCTCTGCCTCCCCCATCACCGGCCCTTCCCCCCTCCCCCTCCCCCCTCCCCCCACCCCCACCCCCCACAAAAATCAAATGGCTTACCTCGTTGTCTTACTGCTTCCTTGCGTTTTTATGCACGAGTGCAAAATACAATATATAATTTTTTCAGTGAATTACTTTCTTTTGTTGACTTGAAAACGTTTCATTTCTTCTGTACTAATCTTTAGTGAAAAAAAAAAACAGGCGTTAAATTTTGTCCTTATGCTACACTTTGCATGTTTCTTTAAAATTAAAGTAGCGATCTAATTAATTCAGTAATTGTTTGGCATCTGCAATAAGTATTTATATTCTGAAATGAGAAAAACAATAAATTAAATAAATTAACAATGTCTTGGTACTTAGAAATATAAAATCCACAGATTATTGAAAACACCTTGGTTACTGATAAATGTTCGGTTTCGCAGAAAAGTCCGAAAAAACTAAATGCGTTTCTTTGGTTTTCTTAATTCAGCTGGCGCATTCGGAAAGTTCAGTAGTTTTATGTTTACAGAATATCAGTTTCATTTGTGTTTGCTAAAAAATTTAAAAAGCGTAAAGATGTTAAATTGAATTGTAAATAACTGAAATAAATATTAGCATTGAATATATATTTTACTGTATTTGTTATATTTTTATCCAAAGAACAAACGGGTTTCTCAACTTACATGTTAACTATTTTTGTTGCAGGTTTTACTATGTTTGATTAAAATGCATTGTCTTAAAAACAAACAAAGTTGAAATTGGATTCACTTCTGCTGAATAATTTAAATTTAAATTATTCAAATTTATATCCTAAATGTTTAAAAAATTAACGCTGAAAAATTTTGGGGTGTTCAAATCTCGCGAAACGAAAAAAAAACGAAAAAAGAAAAAAGGGGAGAAAGAGCAAGGTTCATATCCTGTGCGGGCCGAAATTTTTAGTACTTTCGCTTCTAGTTATTTCTGCAGCAGAAGGCCAGTTTCAACCAGTTTTCACAGTTGCGTATGGTAGAACTGTAGACCTAAATAACAACTGATTTTCGTTTTTCAGGACACCAGTATTTAATATTTTGTTGATGTTGAAAACAAGATTCAAAAAAAAACTTTTCAAGAAAATTTATTTCTACAGAAATGCAGATGAATTGTCGGACCTGTCTGAAAACGAGGCTGCCTCTGATATATCATTAGAGGAGAGCTCGTCCGAGGATGAGGTTGACCTTGAAGATGTCGAGGAGGAGGAGGAGGAGGAGGAGGAGGAGGGCGAAGAGGAGGATGCGGAAGATGGTTTCTTCAATCGCGAGGGTCACTTTGTGGTCAACGACCGCATGAAAGCTGCGCATGTTGGTAGTGGAATGAAACGGCCATATGCTCATTCTGAGGCACAAACTGTATCAATTTCAAAAGTGACGTCACGTGCTAGCGGGCAGACCAGTCAAAGTCAGGCTAAGCCGGTATCAGTACAGACTGACCTTGAACTCGTGACCTCTGCTCAATCAAAACAACACAGCGCGAAGCATGCCAAGAGGAACCGTGATGACATCGATGTTCCGCCTCCATCTCCGGAAATCCCCGATGTTGACCCGAGGTTTGTCGTCAAACCGGAAAAGGTTGTCACAGTGATGGAGGGAGAATGTGCCAAATTCCAAGTGGAGCTTGAAGGAACGCAACCAATAGGTAACCACCACTTTTTGTTAACTATGTTTCAATCAGCGCGTGTTTTAGTTAGACGGTGGTAGAAAAATGACGCTTTTAGGAAAAGTGGATCTGTTTTGAAGCTTTTCCTTCGACAAATTAAAAAAATATATTATATGTACCGGTGTTATTTTGCAATTTGCTGAACTTTAGGGTGTATGGACATCACACTGTGTGTATTTTGAATAGTGCACACATGTACAGTATTGTCAGTGTGAATTGCTTTGTCCCCTACTCTGTGCAGCATTCGAATATCTTTATTTGGTAGCTTGTACGCTGGCTTTGTTAAGTATTTTTTGAAAAAAAAAATCAATAGAATAGTTATTACTAATAATAGCAACAATGACACTGATTAGGCACTTGCGAAAACTAGTCTAGTATTAATAATACAGTGTTGCCACATCATCCTTTTTTAAAAGGATTATCCTTTTTTTTGAAAAAGCCCGATTTTATCCTTTTTTTATCCTTAAATACTTTTTTTTATACTTTTTTTTAATTTTCATCCTTTTTTTATACTTTTTTTTCGCTTTTCATCCTTTTTTTTTTTGATACTTTTTTTTTTTCAATTTCTTTTTTCGTTCAAAATATCATTTTTTCCTAATTAGTTATATGTTTTTTTCTGCAAAATTTTTTCTCACCCTAGTCATAACCCATGATTAGGCCATAACAGTAACCGCGCTTACACTGTATGTGTATGTAATTTCCAACTTTTTTTGCAGCGTCTATTGTTAAAATCAATACATCTGTAGAGAAAGGGTATTTTTTTCATGGAATTGAAACATATATTCTGTAAACGTATTCAGTGTCTTATCACACTGTAAAATATCCAGTATTCTAAATGATGTTGAGTAGTTTTTAGGCCCCAACCCTTCGGATTGGGGCCTATAGGTTTGGGGTGTCCGTCTGTCTGTCCGTCCGTCAGTCGAGCCGTCCGTCCGTCATCGCTTTATACCCCTATGAATTTGGGGGGCGGTTGGGGCCTGCGTGTGTTTCACAAATACTTACTTCTTATTTCTTGAATGATTTTCAATAACTTCATTCTGTAAGTTTGAGTTGCATGTCCCTAGGGGCCTTCGATAAAGTACGTACGCACCTTTTTAGCCCAGCTTACGTAAGCTGGGGTATTCCTATCGGTTTGCGGGTGGCGTCCGTTAGTTAGTTAGTTAGTTGTTTATTTAGTAAACTTTGTTTCAAAATACATCTCCTACAATTTTGATCCGATGTCATTTATTTTTGGTGTGAGGCACCCCTAAAGGGTGCATACGGCTTTGGCTTTTCTAGTCGATCCGATGATTTTTGAATTTTTGGCGAATTTTTGAAGAAAAAAGTTTAAAATGTATCTCCTACATTTTTGACCCGATGTCATTTATTTTTGGTGTGAGGCCCCAAAAGGGTCGTGCATAGGGCTTGTGCTTTTTTAGTCGATCGGATAATTTTTGTATTTTTGGGGAATTTTTTAAACAAAATTCTCGAAAATAATTCATAATGCATCTACTCCTACAATTTTGAGTCAATGTCATTTATTTTTGGTGTTAGGCATCTCGAAGGGGTCATGCATACGGCTTGTGCTTTTCTAGTCGATCGGGTGATTTTTGTGTTTGAATTTTTTAAGCAAAAATCTCGAAAATAATTCAAAATGCATCTACTCCTACAATTTTGAGCCATTGTCATTTATTTTTGGTGTGAGGCATCTCGAAGGGGTCATGCATACGGCTTGTGCTTTTCTAGTCGATCGGGTAATTTTTTAATTTTTGGTGAATTTTTGAATAAAACATTTTAAAATGTATCTCCTCCTACAATTTTGACCCGATATCATTTATTTTTGGTATGAGGCACCCCTAAAGGGTCATAGATAAAGCTTGTGCTTTTTTAGTCAATCGGGTGATTTTTGAATTTTTAGCGAATTTTTGATGAAAAAATTTTAAAATGTATCTCCTCCTACATTTTTGACCCGATGTCATTTATTTCCCGATATATGAGGCACCCTAAAGGGTCATACATACGGCTTGTGCTTTTTTAGTCGATTGGACAATTTTTGTATTTTTAGGGAATTTTTGAAGAAAAACTTCAAAATGCATTTCCTCCAACAGTTTTTATCCGATTTCATTTATTTTTTGTATGAGGCATCTTTAGGTGGGTCGGGCATACGGTTTGTGCTATTTGACTCAATTTGACTCCTACAGCGCGTAAACACAACGTAAATGAACTTGCGCAGTAGTCAGATTTAACAACCGGACATCGACGCAAGTTACATAAACATGCGCAGTAGTCCAAAATAAGCACTGCGCATTGATGCAAGTTCAATAGACATGCGCATTGGTCCGAAATGTGAACCGCGCATCGACGGAAGATAAATAAGCATGCGAACTGGTCCAAAACAAGCACCGCGCATCAACGCAAGTTGAATAAACATGCGCACTGGTCCGAAAAAAGAACCACGCATCGAAGCAAGTTGAATCGACATGCCCAGTGGTCCGAAATGCGAACCGCACATCAACGCATGTGCACTTTGTCCAAAATAAGCACCGCGCATCAACACAAGTGAAATAAACATGCGCAGTAGTCCCAAATGCGAACCGCGCATCAACGTAAGTTAAACAAACATGCGCACTTGTCCGAAAAAAGAACCACGCATGGACGCAAGTTGAATAGACATGCGCACTGGTCCGAAATTCGAACCGCGTATCAACGCAAGTTAAAAAAACATTCGCAATGGTCCGAAATTCGAACTGCTCATCAACGCAAGTTAAATAAACATGCAAACTGGTCCGAAATGCGAACCGCGTATCAAGGCAACCTAAGGAAACCTGTGCACTTGTCCAAAATAAGTACCGCTCAACAACGCAAGTAAAATGAACATGCGCGTTGGCTGAAATAAGAACCGCGCATCGACGGAAGTTAAATAAACATGCGCACTGGTCCGAAATAAGAAACGCACATCAACACAAGGTAAATAAAGATGCGCACTGATCCGAAATCAGAACCGCACATCGACAAAAGGTAAATAAACATGCGTGCTGGTCGGAATTGTGAACCGCGCATCAACGCAAGTGAAATAAACATGTGCACTGTTCCATAATGAGAGCCGAGCGTCAACGTAAATTGAATAAACATGCGCACTTGTCTGAATAAGAACTTCGCATCGAGGCAAGTTACATAAATATGCGCACTGATCCGAAATGCGAGCGTTGTTCGAACGTATCTATGGCAGACTATCCAGTCTACCAGAGATACAAAAATTTGTTTCCCATTTTTCTGGGAAACAAATCTTTGTATGCATTTATCGGTCTATGTTCTGGTCCGGTGCTAAGTCAATTACTGAGCTAGCCTTTTGCCGTCTTATCTTTTGAAGCCCAAATTTTCAGGGAAATTCCCCTGCTTATGCACGCTGGAATTGGCCTTATTTCTTTTCGTAAGCTGGGACTTTGTCTTTGGACAAAATTGTTTTTTTAGACCAGCCTACCATGTCGGGCTGGTCTTATCACATCAATAGAGGGGTATCCGTCGTCTGTATGTACGTATGTACGTGTGTAAACTTTTAATTAAATTAAAATGCTTCTTCTCCTTCAGTTTTGATCGGCTTCCTCTCAAATTTTAAACGAATGTTCTCCAGGTAGGCCTCTCTTTAAAAATTTTTTTTTTGGCGATCCGCCAAAAATTGGCTAAATGGGGGGCATTTAAAATTTTTCGTTTGCCTTTTTTCAAAATGGTTCTTCTCCCACAATTTTGATCGGATTCCTTTCCAATTTTGAACATTTATTCTCTAGGTAGGCCTGTCTTAAAAAATTACGTTTTTTGGCGACCCGCTAAAAATTGGCTAAATGGGAGCATTTAAAAATATTTAGTACCAATTTTCAAAACTTTTCTTTTGGCACAATTTGACCAGATTCCTTTATAAATTTGTAAAGTACAATCGGGTATGCAAACATTTTTTAATCGCTGTGAAAACGAGCTTTATAAATTACAGGTTTCGCGTTGGCGGGGTTTTTGTCCACTTTTTGGGCATTTTTTTACGAGATGACTCACTTTTTTGGAACCCACCGAGTTTTTCTGGACCTAACTGAGTCACACTTTCCCTTTTTGACTCATTTTCCTGAGAACCCAGCGCGAACCTTGTAAATTACAAAACAAATGATACAATATGATTAACATTAATGTTTTCTCGATCTTCAGCAAAATATGAATTATCCTTTTTTTCATACTTTTTTTTCTCAAATTTATCCTTTTTTATCCTTTTTTTTATCCTTTTTTTTCTTGACGACGCCGTGGCAACACTGATAATAGGAATATTAGTGACAATAATCAACAGTAGCGTGCAGTGTTAATAAATTGGTTGAAATGGTAAACATTTATTCTGCAATGCTACAGTGTTGTTATGGAAACGTAAGTGATTTCGTGGTGACACACTTAGTGCAATGAACCATGGGGAGCATGAATTTTTTGACATGCGTTTCAGTGGACTAACTAGGCCGTGTCACCGATTTATTTATTTGTTGTTCAGCTGTTTATTTTCGTACAGCTTTATTTTTAGTTTAAAAAAACACGTCTTTGTTTTGCGTACATTGTTGAGTATCTGTGTACTTTCACAAGTATTCAGTGAAATACTTTCTCGGTTTTTTTTTCCAGTATCCCCAGTTTCTATCTTGTATGCAGGGCACTGTTATCATGCCATCCTAAGTGGATGTGTAATTAGGATGTTCCCGTACTAAACTGCTTTGTATTGCTGTAAAAAAAAAAATAATAAGGTCAAAGCTATTTTTGTGAATACTAAAAGCTGTTCGTGAAAGCAGAGTAAGGTATACCATACTTTTGTTGTATTTTTTTCCTTAGGAAACTATCGCTATTTAAGGTTAAAGGTAAGGAGAAGAGAGGGGAAAAAAACACAAAGAAAAGGGGGCGGGAGGTGGGGGCGTGGGGAGGGGGGGGGGCAGTTATTGATGGTCGTTTAGTGCGTTTTCATTTGTAATGCTATGTAGGAAGCTGTTAACTGATTTTATAGCCGCTGTTAGTGTTATTGTGTTGTTCAGTGTTTCAGAGAAGACAAGAGGTTTTTTGTTACGGTATTCCCCTGCGTAAACGACGTCGTGGTTTTGGCAAACATGTCTGTACTGTGCGTTCGTCTGTCTGTCTGTGGCCACCCGTTCCGTCGTTATCGTCTCTTGTCGTTTTGTGAACTTCAGAGCGATCGTCCCGCGGTCATCTCTAACCTTTGCTTACGCACACAACAACCCCTGCCCCCCGCCCCTCCCCCGGGAGATTACTAACGTAACTGCGTGAGCTTCATCCGCTTATAATACATATGTTAGCTTTTTTGAGGGACATGCGATAGGATGGAGGGGGGAGGGAGGAGGGAGGGCGTACTATCAGCGGAGGAGGGAGGGGCTTCGGGCGTTGGGATGGAATCGACATACGGCGGGTTGGTGGGGTGGGGGGGGGGGGGGTACCATCAACGAATGAGAGAGGGAGTTCGGGTGCGGGGATGGTATTATCACGTAGATGAGTTAATTGAAACAGAAAAATAGGTTATTTTGAGGGCTGATTTTGCACCAAATTACCGTAAAACTTCAGTTGGTAAAATGCGGAGGAGGGAGGGGGTTCGGGCATGGGGATGGTATGAACACAAATTACCAATTTACCGTCAAACTTCAGTTGGTAAATATTTGCACTGTTATGAGTATTCTCAATGTGACCAGTAAATCAGTTAATTGCACAGCCATAATTGCACTTCGCCATTAATCGCAATTATCCGTTAAAACGCAGGTTTTTGGTCAATCGGAATAGATTGCTTCAAGTTTTTCGGCTGTGCAATTAATTGGTTTCTACGGTGATTCGCTGGACGACAGGTTTACGCAGGGGGATTCGTGGGCGTTTGCTCGGCGTAGTAGTACTGTCATTGTTTTTTGTTGTATTATCTTGAATTCAGTTTGCTGTTTGCCACGTTCGTTTTTGTTTTCCATGCTAGTATGACGTAAAAAGAGATGATTCGCTAACTCATTCTGCGTACCCTAAAACAATGAACTAGTCTTCTCGCTTCCCTGGTAACAGTACCCTCCTACCTCCCATAAACAACAGCAATGAAAAAAAAACTTTAACATCGGACAATTAATACGTAAGCTTAAGAAATGAAGGCCTTTAAGGGAATGCTCACTTCAAATTATATTTGTCTTTACAAAAATATTTTTGTCAAACAGTAAACCTTGGTAAGTAGAATTAGCTTGTTGACGTAAATAGCCCAAAGTTCACTCGGAGGAAAGTTCCGTTTCCCAATATCTTGAAGACTTTCTTATGTAATATGATATTTTCTAAACTTTGAAAACACACACACACACATAGTCAAAATACGTTGCTACCAGACGCCTTCCAAAGATATCGGTTGTTGCGCATATTAACATCCATTGAGCATGACTAAAAGTTGTTCTTTGCTTGATTTTTTTTCACAGATGTGTTCTGGTACAAGGATACTATCGGTGTGTACGACCTGGCCGATGACGACAGGTGTGACATCACGCAGTCTGACACCTGTCGGTTCACCTGTCAGATGTACGGCGTGACGCGGCAGGACCAGGGCCAGTACCTGTGCATAGCCATCAACGAGCGAGGTCAATGCAGTCGTGCCTTCAAGGTCAAGGTCACGGGTGAGTGAAGAATGAGCTGTCAGCTGAGGAGGCTTGTCGTTCTTCTGTCTGTTGTGTCTGAAATACACTATACACTGTAAACACTTAAAAAAAACAACAACATCTACAAAACAGCAACAACAGCAAAAAATAAATAAATAAATAAATAAAAACAAACAAAATAAATAAATAAAAATGAAAAAAAAAACTCTTTGAAGTTTGGTAAAACATTGTGGCTACTATACACCAATATGTTTCAGAATATGAAGGAGAACAGGCACCTGCGGAGTTCATGAAGACACTGCAGGATATTGAGACGCGAGTCGGGGAGAGTGCGAAGCTGCGGTGTAAGGTCAAGGGCAGCCCACAGCCGAGGCTGGCCTGGTACAAGGATGGCAAACCCATCACCAACAACGACCATTTTAGAATAGGTACAGCAGAAAAGTCATTAACTCGAAAATTGATTAAATGTGACTAAAACCTTGAGGGTTTATCAGAGTTCCTCTGTGGGAGGGTTTTTTTCAGATCAGTGGTTTTATCATTATACATTGACCTTTTGACCCACCTGAGTCTGTGTCCACTTTTCATGCGATTTAGCAGGATATTTTAATGTTCCATAACATTTAAGAAATTTGAAAATAAATTGCGACACTTTTTTTGCAACGTGACGTTTTATTTACAGAGAAATTTGGCAAGCGCGATTACATGTTAAGCATTGATTACGTCACTATGGCTGACGATGCCCAATTCACGGTCGTGGCCACCAATGCAGCGGGGCAGGTCAGGTGCTCGGCACAGGTTATGGTGGACCCTCAGGCGCGAGGTAGCTAGTCTCTCCGTGCTGTGACGTCACGCGAACGGGTCACGAAACAAAAGATGCTATTATCCGTGTAATGTGTCGTTATGAGAATATCGCTTCAACAATTTTAATTTAAAAAAAACCGACTATCGAATATATAAAATGTTTATATGATGTATATGCCAGCCCCACCCCCTCCCAACCCAGTCTAAACATGCTACGGGTAATAGAGCATATTGTGCACGCGGGGATTTATTTCTGGCTGTCTTATTTTGAGAAAATATATTTTTCAGATGAAGCCGAGTCAAATTCAGGTGTTAAAGGCGGAAAACATAACCCCTTGCTGACGTCACCAGACTGTTACCCGGATACTGATGCCTTGCTGCGATTGGCGGAACAAGTCCAGAATCAAAACGTCGAAACACAAAGGGCAACTGAAGATATGATCCATTCAGCTTCCAGGGTATGTTATGAATGGATTTGAAGTGATTTAATGCATGTTATCCGCACAATTAGGTGCCGTTTTCACTTTGTATATATGTATGCAGTACTCATTCTCGTTTCTTTTTGCAGTGGGCGGTTTCCTTGGATTTATCTTGTTGCTTCTCACATCTTTTTTAGATTGGAAGAGAAATCACTTTCCAAATCCCAAGGGTCTGATATCAAGGCAGAAGGAAAACACCGCATTGCTGATGTCAAAACAGTGTTTTTTTTCAGTCGTTTTAGCTTTTATGAATAACGGCCAGAATGAAGATTGAAGCGGGTCTCTAGTTTTATTCAGGTGCAGATTTTTCTTCTTTTTTTTTGTGTTCAGGTAGAGTATTAGATACAAGAGTCTGGGGTGAAATGTAAATTATGTGCTAGTTGTTTGTTCTGCTTTGTATAAAACAGTGCTATTGTGGTTTGAACCTGTATCAAGCATTAAAAAAAAATGTACCTGTGTATTATAGTCACTGTTAAAAGAAGCACATTACGAAATGCATAGCAACCAAGGGAATTGATTCGGAGACCGGGCAAATAAATAGCGTAGTTAAGGGTTAGTAAAAAAATAAAGAAGTAAGTAAATAAATAAAAACACAAAGAAATTCCGGATTAAATTTGCAAAACTAGTAATGGTAGAAATCGATCTCGGATCACACTTCTGTGTGCGAATTGTTTCAGTAACAACATTGCTTCTGCAGAAAATGAATTTTAATGCCATTGAATTGAAAACAACCGGAAGTTCTTTGTGAATGCACCGTATCAGATATAGATCCGTGGACATATAAACTCGTGTGGACTCCATGACGATGTGTAGAACTATGATTTGCATGGCACCCCTATAGTAATTTCCCCGAAAGGAGATAAATAAATAAAATAAATAAATAAATAAATAACCTGCGGACTTTATGGCTGATTTTTTTCTGAATTCTGCAATAAAAAAAGTCGGCATTGCGCACTCGATGTGTGCATTTTAGATGAGAATAAATATTTTCAAAGATTTTTTTTTTTTGTCCATGCTATATTTGCTGTGTGAGTCATGTTTTACGCACCGGAAGTCGTTTGTTTCAAATGTAAACAAGGCACGGTTTGCTTCACATTCAAGTTGAAAGGCTATAGCGCAAAACGTAAGCAAATATAAAAACCGGACGCAAGATGTAAAATGCAAGGAAACTGTGTTGTTTACGTTTCTGTTCTAAACCCTTTCCTCTTTAAATTTAAACACAGCATCATTTAAATCTATTTTTAAATTATGGACATTGTAATCTTTTGCTTCTGCTTTGAATTCAAATTATGAATTTATGAAAAATGAAATTGAAAATTAAAATTAAAAATTCTCATTGCGTGAAGTTTACACGTGAATCAAACTAAGCTTTGTACGTTATTGCGGTTCAGCAGAGCAGCTTTGGAATCCAAATTGTCGCTTATTAGATGAATTGTGAAATATTAATTAGCCGTGGGTTATTAGATCTCAACGACGCTGTAATATTAGTTGAGCGCTAGCACCGGAAGTTGCTTGTCATGCCATTAGGAGCCATGTGATTGGTTGAATTCAAGACGCAGACGGGAAATGGGTTTAACAACAAATTGAATGAGCTGAAGCCTTACCCTTTTTATGAAGCAAATCCGAAGTTTTTTTTTTTAATAAAGGGGAGGGGGGTTATACTGCATGGGTTAATCAAAAGTGTATTTTAATATAGCCATCCTGGGAAAAACACTGCTTGATCACAGATGGTGCTTGACCCCCTCCCCTCTCCCCTCCCCCACCCCACCCGAGCCCCGGCCAAGCAAGTGTGTTAACCTCCGCTTCTTGTAAATACCGCACAAAGGTGAAGGTCAGGCTGTTTATTTCTGATGCTATAGTTATCGACCATACAACGGGACCTGGATGAGGCGACCTCATCGCTAGACCGAAGCGAAAAAGAATTGGTTACCATGGATACCAACAATAACAAAGGTCGTCATAATGAAGATGGAGACCTGGTATGTCGTTGAAATTCATCGCGCACGTTTTCATTTTGTGTTCCTTCTTCTTTTATTTTTATTTATTTTTTTCTGCAAGTCTTCGTCACGAAACTAACCTGTCTCGTAATCATCAAATTTCACCATATTTAGACAAAGGAATTTGGAGGAAAAAATTCGTAAGCGGGAGATTAATCAATTTTGACTGACTCGATTTCGAATTCAGATGAATTTCAGCACAGTTTTTGACAATGAACATTTCTCCGAATATATTGATCCGTGAGTAACTAAAAAAAAAAAAAAAAAAAAAAAAAACGTCAAAAACAGAACAGGCCTAAAAAGAGACAAAAGGGAACTGCTTATGCGACATTTTTCATTTAACAAAAAAAGTCTTTAAAATTCTTTAAAATTTTTGTTTGCTGTATGACTGTTTGTAAAATCAGGTGATTGAGTTTTTCAACAAAAATGTATCAATGACTTTTAATATCAGAGCACAGTTCTTCTTTCCTGATAAAATAAATGAATAAGTTGTTAATTGGCTTGGGTTTTTTCCACTCGGTTTTTTTTCCACTATGTTTAGTTTTCTTGTTTTACATTTCAAATCAGAAGACGGATGCAGCAAAAGTTCGCAAAGCTACTGAAAGCGCACTTCGCATCTTGAGTACTTTAGAAACAGACAGTTCTTTTAACTCGGCGCAACCGCAAGACAGAACCGAAACTGAAATTGAATTGAACTTTACGTACGAACAATATGACTTGTTATACCGGGCTGGTTTAATCTCGCATGACCAAATACGGAAGGGGACTGTCAAGGCCAAGCATTATGAGAAGATCAAAGAATTTTTTGAAGATGAACAAAGAATGGAGGAGGCAATCGCGCGTAAAATTTCCGAAGAGGAAGGCGCGCATGACGTCATAGTGACGCCGGAATTCCCCACAGTGTTGGATTGTGGGTTAAAGCGGGTGGATTCCAAGCGCTACGGCAAGGACTATGTCGTGAACAGGGGCACGCCGCAGCTGAAACGGCGCGTGTGGCGCGTGCGCACCAGCTCCATGGACGGGGGCGAGGTGGTCCAGGCGACGCCTGCAGGCGAAAGGGAGATTGTCAACACGGAGCAGACCAAAGAGGTTTGTTGTTATGCCACAGAAATCTTCCCTCCTTAAAACCAGTAACCAAGTACCGTAAAAAAAAAACAGAAGCAAAATTTATCAATTGAAGATTGACATAAAAAAACCAATTATTAGTTATTGACTTAGTTTGAGTCAACGTGAAGTTGTATTGACCAATCACTGGTCAAGAATATGTCCATGTTGACTCGAAATAGGTCAACATCTGCTTTGTTACATGACTTAAGTGACTTTTTAATCATGCAACTCCAATATCTTTCGGCATTTGCGTTAAGTCAACATTGGCAAATTATTGGCTTGGGAATCGACCAATCAGATTCCAGCATTTACCAAAGTCATGTAACAGTCGAAAGTGATTATATTTTGCGTAGATAACACGCTTCATACAGAATTTAGAACTTAATTTACTTTCTACGAACTGTCCTCGTGTTAAATAGTCCTTCTTTTTGAATATGTATTTCAATTAGCTTTCATCTTTGAATAATTGCTTCGAAATTCTTGATCTAACAATTAATTAGAACCCTGAAATGTGTTTAAAAAATATTGCAGTCTCGTTTACAAAATGACCAGTTACAAATAGGTTAGAAGTTAGTCGTTAGAATATAATCCCAGATTGCTCATGTCGAAAATAATTAGCTTGAGTGTTGTCTCGCGTAGGAATATAACAAATCTGTGAGCGATAATGAGGTAAACTGATTATTTTCTTTCCCGATCTCACTGTTGGAAAAAAAAAACGTTTAGCATTCTGTCGATTTCAAAAAATAAATAAATAAATGAAGGGGTCCATGCATAAACTTGATAACTGCACTTACCAGCAGTGGAGAAAAACGCTTTTAAATTTTGAAATTTTAGTAACAAACATAGGTTTTTCTCACCGCATTTTCCTAATAAATGCCCACTTGTAATCGGTTTTGATGTGTAAGACTTTCATATATGATAGAACAGAAGCCAAGAAATGCTGTGGTGGTAATAGTGCATTTCACTGATAAGTGGAGTTATCAGGTTTATGCATGGACCCCTTCATTAATATTTGTATTTTAACTAAGCAGCAAGTTCATGGCAGTGCACTTGAGTCCCCTGTTTGGCCAACCTTCTGAATTATTTTGAGCCAGTTCGAATATTAATTTGCTTGTTCACTTTATGATGACTTGTAAAATTAAGCGAGAAAACGCTTCCAGCAAATTTTTCCCACCTCAGATAATTTTCAAACTGTAAAAAAATTACGACTTGCTTGAAACTTGAAACTTATTTTTGATAGCTCAAGAAGCACAAGACTTGTTCGTTTAAAAAAAGTCTACAGCGTGCGTAGCGTGGAAAGAAACCGCATTAAAATCATAGCGTTTCACGACATGAATGTCTAAAACTATTTATTTTTCAACAGTTGGAGATAGGGGGGGATATATAAAAAGCTTTTTGCGTCATTGCTTTTCTTCTTTTTTTTTCTAGAGGAGTGGGTGCTTCTAACAATCATGTAATATTTTTGTTAACAAGGGCGCAAGGCTTTAAAAATATGCGGGTTGTTGTATATTTGTGCGAGCTTTATGTCAAAGGCCAGGTAGTTTTAAGTGCATTTTATTTGCTTCGTGGTTCATTGGTTCTAAAGAGACCTTTAATATCTATAATTTCTGTTAAATAGGGCAGACTTTCAGTTCGTAATCGGACAATACATTTCGATTTTATAAAGGAAAAGAAAACAATTTTCTCTTGAAAAAGAGGCATAATTGTTAAATCAACCTCAGAGGCTATATTCACAAAAGTTAACTGTACAGTTAAATTCCGTTATCTGCTCTGGTTGCTAAAAGAACCTTTGAGAGTACATTGATAAATTAAACTGTGATATTAAAACATATTCTTGCGAAAAATGTTTTTGCGTAATTGAGCTAAATCACCTATTTCCGCTGTATGGTGTTCGTTTAACTGCACAATTAACGTTTGTGAATATAGGGACAGGCAAACTCTTTTTAGCAAACTAAAGTTAATATTTCACCCCACGAATAAAGTACTTAACTCGGCGGAATTCCAAATTACGAACCTCTCGGGGAAACATCAAGTTACATTTTATTCAGCCCTGATGCGTCTGTCAATTCGAGCGAAACTGTGCAATAGTAACCCGGCCGCTCTAGATATATAGATTTGGTTTCTTTTAACTAGAATTTTTATATCAATTAATCCATGCTCCCTGCCCCGTCTTTGCTGGCGCCGCAGGATGTGCAGCGCCTGAGCTGCGGCGCTCTCTCCGCGTATATCCTGCACATGCCCGACACGTGGCGCCGCTACGACGACGCCGTGAGGGAGCTACAGCGACGGGCTGTCAACACTCTAGAGGAAGATGTAAACACAAGCAATTGTTTTCGTTAGCACGGCATGTCGGCTGTTTATTTTATTTTTTATAAACTTGCCTGTCATAAGGAGTCAATCTACTCTTGCATCTATTTTTGTTCCTCATCTTTAACTTTGTATCTTAACTGTGTACTATTACAAGGAAATTGTTTAACGTATAGCTAGAAAAATATCTCCACAATCCACATTTACTAAAGTTCACCATAATCTAACGCCCTGTCCTCCCAAAAATAAATAAATAAATAAATAAACAAATTAAATAAATAAAATGAAAATAAAGTAAAATAAAAGTAAAACATATTCCCAGACCGAGTGAAAATTTTTTAGCTTACAGGTGGCAAAACATCTCTACAATCCAAATTTACTAAAATTCACCATAATCTAACGCCCCCCAAAAAATAAGTAATGAATAAATAAATAAATTAAATAAATAAAATAAAAAGCTGTGGCTCATCTTCCAGAACCAATGAGCATTGGCCTGTCAGGGTGGCATATTAACATAATATAAACATGCCATTATGGCTCATTGATGTTGACCAATAGACACTGCACAAGAAACGCACACGCGATAGTTGTCAAAAAATATATTTAAATATTAAAGTGGTATGATATCAATACCATAGAATAAAAAAAATAAATAAATAAAAATAATAGTTATAATACTATTAAATAAAAAACGCATTTTTACACGATACAATCTGGCTGAGATATTTGCCAAATCGACAGTGCAATTTTGGCATGCTATCTTTGCTATATTATTAACTCTTGCAATTAGAGTTTGGAACTGTGGCCCCACAATGGCAGAGAATGTATTTTTTTTTAGTATGCGTATCCTTGATTACGTGTATCTTAGTACGTGTGTTTTTAGTGCGTGTATTTTTGAGTACGTGTATCTTTAGTTTTTCATCAGTATTCAGTGTGTAGATTCAAAGATATATTTTGAATCATAGCTTCTTGTATATATATATCTATATGGGAACAGGACAATTCCGCCCAGTCAACTCCCCCTCCCCCCGACAATTCCCCCCCCCCCGAACAATTCCCCCGTAGGACAATTCCCCCCCGAGGACTATCCCCCCTCCCCAAACAGACAGATTGTTGACTATTTGCGTGGAAAAGCCCACAACACCAGGTTTTAAATGGCATAAAAGACTTTCGTTCTAGACAGAAGAATCTTGCATTTTTGATTTTAAGGTGTTTTACAAATAAAGAAATGAGAGATACCTGGTTATTTTATTCTTGTTTTGGCATTCAAAGTAAAATTAAGTGGGAGGGGGGGGGAATAGTCTTCGGGGAGAATTGTCCTACGGGTGGAATTGTCGGGGGGAGTTGTCTGGGGGGGGGGGGGGAATTGTCCTAGACCCATCTATATGTATATATAAATATGTATCTGTATGTATTTGTGTATCTGGTCGTTGTTGATGCTTGTGCGGCTACTGGCATGGCCTGCGGTGTGATTGTTGTATCTGTTCCTTTATAAGCGAAGGGCAGAGTCGCATAATGATCTTAACAATAAGCATGGTTGATTTTTCTCCTTATGCCTTCTGAGAAAAAAAAATAGCGCACTGATGTATTTTTCTAGCAGGAACTTAAAAAGTAGCATGTCTTTAAAATATATTTTTATTCATTTCACTGAGTTTAAACGCTTTTAAAAAGTTTTTGTGGTTGATCCATTTAAAAACATGATCTATGTGAAGTTTAGTAGATAAACCAGTGTATTGATTAATTATTGGAGCAGAATTTATTGATTTATTGACCAAATGAAAATCGAACCCGTGATTTGTGAAGTCGGACAGCTCCGAGATACTTCCCCTTTTTTCTTTTTTCTTTTTTTTTTTTTTTTGTATACTGCACTGAACTTTCAGATAATACAGTTATAAAGAACTAGCGTATAATTTTATTGGTGTGTCGCTTTTGTTTGTTGGTTTTATTTTTAAAACGTTGTTTCTTTTGTCAACCAGGTGTACATAGCGGCAGGGAAGGCTTTTCATCTGGAGGACCAGCTGAGAGGTCTTGAGGAGAAAATAGAGCGCCTTGACGAGGCATCTGCGACAGAGGAGCTAGGCAGGCTTCAGGAGGAGATGCTGCAAGTCTCCGTGCAGGTTCACCAGTCAGATAAGCAGGTGACTATAAACAGGTTACCCACTCCCCTTCCCTCACCCCCACCTCTACCCCCTTCCCCTCCCCTGTACCCCCCCGCCCCCCGCCCCCCAACAATCAGAAGATCCTGCGAGTCTCCGTGCAGATTCATCAGTCAGAGGAACAGGTGACTGTAAACAGGTTACCCCCCTCCTCTTCCTTCACCCCCACCTCTACCGCCTTCCCCTCCCCTGTACCCCCCCCCCCCCCCAATCAGAAGATGCTGCAAGTCTTAAGTGCAGGTGTACCAGTCAGACGAACAGATGATTATAAGCAAGTACCCACTCCCCTTTCCCACCCCTTCCCCTGTTTTTGAAATGTCGAAGTTCATCTTGAAATTATTCAGAATATGTTCACTCGAAATATAGAGATTGATGGTGTACATCACGTTAATTTTTAGGTGTGTGGGATTGAAACAAGACTGGAAGAAACCAAGGCAAACCCCGAGCAAAAAAGCAGAGATACAAAACCCAATGTGAGCTCAATTTCTGCTTCAAATGTAGCAATGCCGCTTGACAATGCACACGAACATTTATTGCGCACTGAGGCTGGGTTGTCACATAATTCTTCAACAAGTCTTACGTCACCTTCACGTGATGAACAATACCCAATAACAGGCCAAAGAACTAAACGTGTAGAAAGTGCTTCAGTGCTGAGGAGCCAATCAGAAAGTGCTTCAATCCCGAGGAGCCAATCAGAAAGTGCGTCAGTGCTGAGGAGCCAATCAGAAAGTGCTTCAATTCTGAGGAGCCAATCAGAATGCGGCGTTTTAGAAAGTACGGAGGAACACGAGATTGAAACCGAAAGCAAACCCGACGAAGATGTACGTCTGCCTTCTGTGCAAAACTTGAGAACTATGTTTTGTCATGACGATACGTCCGCGCAAGAAGCGGGAGTGAAACGTGTAAGTAGTCCGTATGAATCAAAACACACTGTGAGTGTTGTTCCTGTAATCACTGTTACTGCCTACAAACCGTGCACCTCTTTCCTGTTATACATCTGTTCTCTCAAACAAAAGCCTAATTTTAGGTCTCACTTAGAGGAAATGTATAAAGGTGGTATTTGTGTGTTCCATGTACTTATTTTTCTTTCTGATGCATTTTGGTTCAGTGTTTTTCACGTAATCAAGAGAATCTGTGAATTAAATTTAAAAAAAAAACATCCTTTTGCTAAGTTTTATATACTATAAACCTGTATGAAAAAAAATACTGAAGTCTTTGAACTTTAACTTATTAAGTATTAGGTATTGACTTTTCTCGACGTGATGCCAGGAGAAATTAGTTTGCTATTT
This sequence comes from Protula sp. h YS-2021, assembly GCA_949752745.1. Lineage (NCBI taxonomy): Eukaryota > Metazoa > Annelida > Polychaeta > Sabellida > Serpulidae > Protula > Protula sp. h YS-2021. Next base: position 39,501,725 of record OX457030.1, on the reverse strand, counting down.
TAAGTAAAGTTTTATGTGTCTTTTTTTTTCTAATTCAACCAAACTCAACTGTGTCCTCAGATCGACGTCTAGTAAGTGTTTCTCTGCGCAATCTTTTATTATTATTATTATTATTATTATTATTATTATTATTATTATTATTATTATTATTATTATTAATATTATTATTATTATTATTATTATTATTATTATTATTATTATTATTATTTATTTTAGTTAATTTAGTGCTTTACTGTTGCACCTCTGTTAATCCAAGCTAGTGACATTCTTTTCCCATTAATATGCTTTGAATTCTAGGTGTATAGTTTAACCGGTCGCGATATTCCACGCTCGGTGCGGGTAAAACTGAAACTTAACCAACGCGAGGCTGCTAGTCACCCGCACGTTACGACCATCTTTCAACCACACACAGACTCTAACAGTAAGCCAGACACTCTGCATTCGTCTCCGGAATGCGAGAAACTCAGTCCACTTAGTCCGAGGAGTGTGGGTAGCCCTGAGCCGAATTCCCCTGCGGTTGCCATGGCTACGCCGTCTCCTGGCAACCATATCGTGCGCCGGGGGAGCGGTGTCGAGGGCGGCGATAGTAAGTCGCAGCGCCGCAGTCGTAGCGACAGTGAAAGAAGTGACACGTCCGGCGCCAGCGTGGCCAGCGCCAGCGGCGCCAGCAGCGCCAGGCGCGAGAAGAGCTCGGCCATTTTGGCGCGGGCGGCGTTTTGGGATCGGCGCATCCTGTCTGGCGAGTCGGATGACGCAAAGGTCAACATCCAGGCGTTTCCAGACTTTCCAGAAGAAACTCTGCAAAGGTAAAAAATAAAATGCAGGCGGCCAAAAAAAAAAAAAAAAAAAAAAAGCTCTTCGTCGAGTCGAAAATTCTTTGTTGTGTTTAGTGTTGCTCCTTAAACTGTGTGTCTTCGCCGCATTGTACGATGCCGTTGTGTTTGATGTGCGTGTTTCAAGCGGCTAACACTTGGCCTACTTTTAAGACAACATATTGTATGAGCTTCTTTCTACGTATTATTTCTTGTTTTTCTTATGACAAGTGTAAATTTTCTGCGGTCGTATTCACAGCAGTTAACTGTACAGTTAACTGACTCCGTTAACTGCTCTTATAGCAACCAGAACATCTTATACCAGAAATTTGACCAGTTTAACAAAATAATTTCAGCTAAAAATTGTTCTCGTGAAGTGGCCTGATCAACAGATTTTCTTCATTAGGAGTACAGTTAACTGTGCAGTTAACTTTTGTGAATACGGCGGCTGATAATGTGAACTAGATCCGGAATACACAGCTCACATTAGGAACGAAATCGCCCAAATAACTTTATTTTCTTGCTGTTGTCATTATTTATTTATTTTTCAGATACGAATGTCGTACTTGAAATAGCTTTTGATATTAATGTCCTGTTATTTGTGTACTTAAACCGATAGCCCATTCTTGGAGCTTGCGTACTTCTTTTTTTTTTCTTGGGTGGGATTTGATTGATTTTGTTTTTATTTAGCGAAAAAAAAAAGAATACGCAAGCTCCAAGAATGGGCTATCGGTTCAAGTACACAAATAACACACAAAAAAATGAATTGCCTCAATAACAATAGAAGCCCCGGGGCTTCTATTTGGTTTCAATATGAGAGTCTTATAATGTCGATTTCTCTTTTGGAAAACTTCCGGTACTATTTTTTTTTATCTCTTGCTTGTATCGGAAGCAGACCGCCGTGGATTTCACAGAAATTCCCAGCAGTGATTAGGAATGTTCGGTAATTTAACCAAAGCACTCATTCTTCAAGAGCACCCGTCTTTCAAGAGCACCCGTCCTTCAAGAGCACCCGTCCTTCAAGAGCACCCGTTCTTCAAGCTGTGAAAGAGCACCGTTTCTAGGCTTGACTAACTCGATCTCTCGCACGGAATTTGCACAACGGGGCTTCGATATATTGCTCTTAACGGACTAAGAGAAATACCCCCTGACACTTGGTGACAGTATGTACGGTTTCTATAGAGGGAACAGACGAACCAGGCTGTTTATGGAGATGTTTTCAAACTTGTTTTTTTTTTTTTTATTATTTATTTTTTTTTTTGTGGCTACATGTCTCGCCAAAGCTCGGAGAATTCGCGAGGAAAAGAAGCAATTTTGGCACTGCAAGGTCTACTTAGTCACATGTGCGGTGAGGGGGTGCGGTGGTGTCTAGTGCTGTATGTGCGCAAGTGTTATGATTCGTGGCTGACGTCACAAATTTTGCATCTAACGAAGAGGTGTGTGCATGGGGGGAGGAGGAGGGGAAGGGGGAGAGTTAGGGGTAAAAATACAAAACTTTTACTTTCTCATTTTAAAAATTTCAAGTTAAAATTAATCAACAATTTTACTTTATAAACAATTCTGTAGAGCTGTTCCAGCATTGACATTCGAAAAACGAATGCCCTCTACTGTAATCGGGTAATCCGTGCGTCCGTCTGAGAGCTGTACGTTATATTTCACTATTATCCGCAGGTTTGCATGGCGTTTTTGACCTTGTTTCAGGGACACTGCTTTACAGGTCGAGGAAGAGCTGCATGTGCCCCTGAGCACACTGTGCACTTTCAGCGTATAGTATGTCCCTCCCCCCCCCCCCCACCCCCAACCCCCCGTCACATTAAACTAGAATCCTGAATGTTCATTGGTTCGGATTATGTCCAACCAGTGATGTTGGGATGTTACGCTGTCATGCTACAATCATGTGATTTGGCCCTAAAGTTTGAGGAGGGGGACATGGGGGAACAAAATTTCTTATTTCTTCTCACCTTGATCACAATCCCAAATTTGTATTGGGATTCTTTTGAATGTTAGAAATAGATAAAATTATTGCAGAACTTGGGTTATTCAGAATTTATATCTGCCCGTGTTTTGATCGGAGTTTTCAGCAATATTTCTTGTAAAACATTTACACTTGGGCAACGCAACATGTAGCGAAATCAATGAGCTTGTAGTACAGTGACAAAGCATTGTAGAGTAATTATTGCAAATAGTTTTACATTAATTATTGCAAATGAATAAATAAATAAACCTGAATTAATTTTGCACAAACATAAATTTTTCAAAAGGCACCAGTAGAATAATGTGTAATCCATAATCAAAATAAACAATATATCAAAATAAACACAACCTCTTGAAATTATCTTCTTTAATTTTAGTGATGTTTTCATATATGTAAACATAATATATATAGAATTATTAAACTGACATGCAGTTATTTCTGGGTAACATTTGTGTGTTTAATGGTCTTTAAGTGGACCAGAGAAACGGAAAAAAAGAAGTACATACATGATCGAAAGAATTTAGTCCACGAAAGAAAAAAATCATAAACCGAAACAAGATACTCACTTGGACTACTGTGACGTCATTGCTTCTTATGTACTGGAATATGGGCTTTGTTATAGCGTCTTGTTTTGTTTTTTTTTTTTTTTTGTTAATATATATATATATTAAAATGAGAAAGAAGCAAAAAATTATGACACATCTCAAATTCACAGAGCATTCACGTAAGGTTTTTGTGGAATTTTTCATAGATGTCGTTGTTTGTTTGTTTTGCCTTTGTGAAAAGGAGTAAACAAAGTCCATGCTTACGGTGTTAACATGATTCATTGTTTATCTTTAATCCAGCTCTTCGTGCTTCAGGACAAGTAGAGTTTTTTTATGGAGAAAAAATAACTTTTAACCAAAAATAATATATTTAGTTACTTATTTAAAAATACAAACTTAGCATGTAAACTTGGTTTATAATATTAAAATTGTATTTAATTGAAAATCTTTAAATCATGTCCAGTAGTTGTGTATCGATACTAACGCGACAGTTATTTTTTTCAGCATTTTGACAGGCGATTGTATTGCACTGCTGTGTTTAAAATGTTATTTTCTGTAGCTTGTAGTATGTACGTTGCAGTTTAAGTAACCTGTTGAAACATTAGAACTATATCTTAAAGAGAAAAAAAAAAGACGAGGATATTGTGATTTAAGAATCTTAATTTTTAATTATAAACTCATCAATAATTTCGGTATTTAACTACAACTGTTTGGAAATCGTGTAACCAGATTTGTGTAGTTCAGTGGCATTTTTATGCAGTATTTTTTTTTCTCTAAATCTAACTCAGCAACAATATTTTAGGCTTCCCAAGTGTGAAAATTAAGTCCAAACCAGTTACAAAAAATATTCAAACTCAAAATACTGATGTCTTTATGAGATTCGTTTTACTCTTTTGCAGAGGACAGCCAAAGGATTAAAAAGTCGTGAGAAATTATGGTATTGAAGGAATAGGGGCAAAGCAGTGGCAACTGAGGATTACAGCATCGGCAAATAGAGAGGATTAGAACAACACTAACAACCAAACACTGACATTCAACGATGGAACATATAGAGAGGTTTCCTTCTAAGATAACAGCAGTCAGTGTAGTTTGTAGAGAGGACGAAAAGTCGGAGAACTTACCCGCTCTAAATGCGGTTTTCTTCTGACATATATTTTTTTATTGACAAGATTTTTATTTTCTTTTGTGAGAAAAAAGAGAAAATGAAAGAGTAGAGAAAGAAATTAGAAACGGTGTCGGGATTTTTTTTTTCCTTTTTTTAAGCAGAATTGTGTTCTTCTTGTTTTGATCCGTTAATAACACATACAAGTAAATAAAACAACAAAGAATAAATAAATAAATAAAACATGACAGCTTGAAGTGAACCAAGAAATGTGTAGGGCTCGTATTTACATCTGATTGGCTGTTTAGAACCATCTGTACTATTTTCTTTGTGTGTTTTTTTTTAACAAAACATTGTCCAAAACACTATAAATGACGTATGTATGACGTCTTACCTTAAATCTCTTTGTACGTGTGTGCGTGTTTTTTTTTTGTTTTTTTTTTTTTTTTGTATCATTACAATTTTAAAACCGTATTAGAGATGATGTACTCTATCCTGCAGTATACAGTGAAAGATAATACTTTGTGATACTCGGCAGTATTTACACTGCTCAAATACATAAAGGAGAATTGTAAGGTCTGTCGGTTGTTTTGCGCCATGGATTAAACGAGTGCCGAGAAAAGTTTCAGCGATACTTGTGCCATGGAAAATGTGGTAGTGTTGTTTGGGCAAACCTTAGCCTCGATTTTGCAACTGTGCGTTGTTATACAACAGCTGACCTCTGAGGAGATCTAGCGGTTATGTATAAACACAAAGCAGAAAGGGATTTTTAAAAAGTAGTTCCTCTCTTTTTTTGTGGAATCCCAAGTGGGTCTGCGGAGTGAAAAGGGTGTTATTATACACAACCGACCGAACCGCCGCAGAGGTTGGCTGTTGGACAACAACGGACCAAACCGCCGCAGAGGTTGGCTGTTAGACAACAACGTGCGATTGAGCTTTAAACAGAACCCATTTACAAATATTTATTTTGAGCAACAGAAATTGTAATATATCGTTTGACAGAAAAAAGCGTATCGGGTCGAAGCTAATTGCTACTAATTAACCAGTAGTAATAATTGACCAATATTACGACACATTCCAAAAAAAAAAAAAAAAACTATAAAAACCACCAATTAAAAACAGTGCCTTCTGAATGAAGCCATAAATTTTCCATGGACGAAATGTTCACATAAAACTGCAAGGATGCTTTTCTGTTCTCTTCAAGTGTACCAGATCAAATTGTTTATTTATATTGGACTATATATGTCTCATGTGCTTGTGATTTCAAGATCGCAACACTTCAAATTAAATTCTGTCCAATATTAAATGAAACAATATTTTTTAAATTAAATAGAACTAGAGCTGTGAAGTAAATTAATCGTATAATCATACAAATAAACAAACAAATATATAATATAAAGAGAGTTATAGATATAAATGTGGGAATAAAAAGTTTTCAACTGTTGCTTCTTTGGTTTCCTCGTTTGAGTCGTGCACGTAGGTAGGTCTTCTTCATTATGTCATGAAAATACGTTAGAGAAATATCTGTGAGCAGATTTCTGAGATTTCCTTCAGTGTATGGGGATACGTCTGTGTATGCGTTTGAATTTGATGCCAGAAATACGAATTTTAGAATAGGATTAGAAGGCTACTGTGAATCTTCTCATGGTTATAGTGTTATGCATTTAATTAGAAAACTTACAATGTGGTCACTTCCTGAGTGAATAAGTGATTGACTTCATGTAGCCTGCATACTTCTTCAACGAAAGCACTTATGAACGGTTTAATGATTGCACTCTACTAGTCCATATTACTGCTGTGTAGTTGAGTTTGCACTTTGGGCTCGTTACCCATGATGCAACAGTGATATCATTTCCTGTGCAATGTAAATTGTAAGCAACGCTCCTATAACTTGTGATCAGGTCTTTTGGTATTGTAAATAATTACACATTGTTTCGCCCATTGGGCTTTTTTTTTTTTTGTATATATTATGAATTTGTAGTACATTTCTCATGTATTTGTTATTGTAGACAGAAAAAAATGTGGTCTTTTCAGGTGCTCACGTGCTGCAAGAAACCCGTTGTTACATTGCAGCGGCCTGTTTGGGAAATGTTTTTTTTTTTTTTTTAAGAACCTGGTGGTTGTGTAGAGTGATGTACATAATGATAGAAGCAGATATTTGCCACAAAAATATTTGAGCTTTAATTATCTTTGCTGATCCATAAAAACAACATCATTCTGCATGCGACTTGACTTCAATGGAAATATTGTCGATATCATAAAAGTTTCATCAGACTTAATAGGATTTGAAGTAGGGAAAGACAGCTTAGAGAAATAAACATTTGGGCGTTTATGGTGGTGTTTGTGGTGGAGCCCATACTTCAAGCAGGTGCCTCACGTGACCTAGTCAGCTGACACGTTGTTGTGACGCCACTTCTGATTTGACGTCACGTTGGTTTTCTCTGCACACCCGGAAAATGCTAGCTTTGTGTGTTTTCATGCGTGAAATGTCCAACTGTGACTGACCTCTAATTCACTTCCAAATGTGACGATAACCTGCAGGTTCTGTTATATCATAATCAGATGACGTCATCACTAGATCACGTGTGTTGCACGTGGCTGTATCGCGGGAGCTTCCGCGGTTGTTTCAATAATTTAGTCTTTTCTTTCAAGTAGTAAAGCCCAAATTGTAGCTAGTAAATTGAGCTAATTTAAAAATAACAACTATTAATATATTAATATAAGGATGAAATTCGATTACTCACCAAATTACATTTTCAAGAAATCAAACGTGCAGTTATCGATCAAAAAAAAAAAATACACGCAATTAGAAGTTATTGAACCTCAGGCTTTATTCAAATTATAGCATGCAAAAAGTTATCGGGGTATCGAAGTTAGAGTTATCGAATATCAATTGTTGAACATCAGTCTCTTTTTTATTCCCTGTATAAAGTGATTTTTTTTCTGTGGCGCTCGTTGTAAATCTGATGAAAAAAAAAACTTATTTTTGGTGTCGTGAATCGAGTCACAAGTGTATTAGAAACCTTGTATATTGCTCAGTTGGTACCTTAAAAAGTATTGATTTTTTGGCTGCATTGTTTGTATATTATTTAGAAGCTTGCTTTTCACGTTCTTTTTGTTTTTTTTTGTTTGTTTTTTTTTTTTTTTTTTTTTTTTTTTTTGGCCAAAATGGTTTGAATGGGTTTGCGCAACACCGTGTCACTTTTCTGTAAGGTTCATAAAAAATGGTTAAATAATGAAAAGCGATGTGAACTATTGGAACCCCTGTCTCGAAGCGTGGGAGGAGCTGTCAAGCTGAATGGTTATTGTTGTATCTAGCCAATGAAATATGTATATTTTCTTACACAGGAACAAAAACACTCGATATATTTTAGGTTTCTTTAAGCAAATAAAATCAAAGAGAAGGTTTATCGTGGTCTTTTTCTGGAGTATTAAGTGCGCTCCTTCTCAGCTGTGTGGTTACTTCTCGGCTGTGTGAACCACAAAAATAACGCACCAAAAGTACAGGCCTATGCCTAAAGAATCTCACATTTGTTAAAATGCTCCCTCCCTCCCCGTCCCCTCCCCTCCCCTCCCCCTCCCTCCCGTCTCACTCACCTCTCCCCTCCCCCTCCCTCCCGTCCCCCTCACCTCTCCCCCCCCTACCGTCAGTTCTCCCCCTCCCTCCCTCCCTCCCTCCCTCCCTCCCTCCCTCCCCCCTCCCTCCCTCCCTCTTCAGCTTTATATACATGTGTACGTATATGTGTGTGCTTTACAGGCCATGACCAGGCTATTGTTAGCCTGAAAAGACCAGGCTATCCATAGATAGCATAAGTCTGAAAAAAGATACCTGTATTCAAGCACTTCAGGCTAACTTTGTAATTTTCAAGCTCCAAAACCAGCCTATCTATAGACAGTCTGACTGTTTTCAGGATATTGTTAGCCTGATTGACTTGGGCCATCGATAGATAGCCCAGGGTTCGCGCTTGGTTCTCAGGAAAGTGAGTCAAAAAAGGAAAGTGTGACTCAGTTGGGTTCAGAAATACTCGGTGGGTTCCGAAAAAGTGAGTCATTTCGTAAAAAAATGTCCCAAAAGTGGACAAAAACCCCGCCAACGCGAACCCTGGATAGCCAAACCTTTTCAGGGTAATCATGCCTGCAACATGCAGTATATGTGAGGCTATCGCTATGTAGGTTTTTTCTTCTTCTTTTTAGCCCAGCTTACGTTACACGTAAGCTGGGGTATTCCTATCGGTTTGCGGGCGGTGTCCGTTAGTTAGTTAGTTAGTTAGTTAGTTAGTTAGTTAGTTAGTTAGTTAGTTGTTTATTTAGTAAACTTTGGTTCAAAATGCATCTCCTCCTACAATTTTGAACCGATGTCATTTATTTTTGGTGTGAGGCATCCCTAAGGGGTCGTGCATACGGCTTGTGCTTTTCTAGTCGATCGGGTGATTTTTGAATTTTTGGCGAATTTTTTAAGAAAAAATTTTAAAATGTATCTCCTCCTACATTTTTGATCCGATGTGATTTATTTTTGGTTTGAGGCACCCCTAAAGGGTCGTGCATACGGCTTGTGCTTTTTTAGTCGATCGCGCAATTTTTGTATTTTTGGGGAATTTTTCAAGCAAAAATTTCGAAAATAATTCAAAATGCATCTACTCCTACAATTTTGATTCGATGTCATTTATTTTTGGTGTGAGGCATCCCTAAGGAGTCGTGCATACGGCTTGTGCTTTTTTAGTCGATCGGGTGATTTTTGAATTTTAGGGGAATTTTTAAAGAAAAAAATTTAAAATGTGTCTCCTCCTACATTTTTGACTCGATGTGATTTATTTTTGGTATGAGGCACCCCTAAAGTGTCGTGCATACGGCTTGTGCTTTTCTAGTCGATCGGGTGATTTTTTAATTTTTGGGGAATTTTTGAAGAAAAAAATTTAAAATGTATCTCGTCCTACATTTTTGATCCGATGTCTTTTTAGCCAACAGGGCTATACAGATGGGGGCAAGTGTTTTTAACCTTCTACTGCATTAGGAAATTTTTTTATTTTTTGGTTTAAACCATTTTTGGCGATTTTATTGCCAATTTGGGCAAAATACGAAAAAACCTATCTAGTCCCTCATTTTTCATCGGAAGATTCCGAAATTTTTTATGAAGAAACTAGAACTAAGGGGTGAAAAAAGTACTTTTTTCGATTTTTGAATTTCGCCTTATTTTTGAATCTACTGAGCTTCAAAGTTTGCAACTTCTAAAAATTGGCAAATTTCCATTTTTTTATTCTTAACAAAGTAGTTAAAGTGGAATATCTTTTTTATTTTTCATCCGATTCGTACCAAATTTTAAACGCGAGTTTTTAACCTTCTACTGCATTAGGAATTTTTTTTTATTTTTTGGTTTAAACCATTTTTGGCGATTTTATTGCCAATTTGGGCAAAATACGAAAAAATTTATCTAGTCCCTCATTTTTCATCGGAAGATTCCGAAATTTGTTATGAAGAAACTAGAACTAAGGGGTGAAAAAAGTACATTTTTCGATTTTTGAATTGCGCCTTATTTTTGAATCTACTGAGCTTCGAAGTTTGCAGCTTTTAAAAAATTGGAAATTTCCATTTTTCTTCTTAAAAAAGCAAAGTTTCAATTTGCAGAGGGGCACAATATGTTACATGCAAGTACTTCTGGTTGGACTTTTCAGTAATTTTGTTGTCAGTGGGTCATTTCTATGATATTTTCAAGTGGGCGATAATAGGGAACATTGGGTGATAAAGCAAGAAAGTTGTAATTTTCGCTTTAAAAGTGCAGGAATCAATTCTATGTCCCGAAAATATGATATTTTTCGGATGGGCGATAATAGGGAATATTGGTCGATACTGCAAGAAAGTTGTAATTTTCGCTTTAAATGTGCAGGAAACAATTCTAGGACCCGAAAATATGATAAATATAATATTTTTCGGGTGGGCGATAATAGGGAACATTGGGCGATAATGTAAGAAAGTTGTAATTTTCGCTTTAAAAGTGCAGGAATCAATTCTATGACCCGAAAATATGATAAATATGATATTTTTCGTGTGGGCGATAATAGGGAGCATTGGGCGATAATGCAAGAAAGTTGTAATTTTCGCTTTAAAAGTGCAGGGATTGATTCTATGACCCGAAAATATGATAAATATAATATTTTTCGGGTGGACGATAATAGGGAACATTGGGCGATAATGCAAGAAAGTTGTAATTTTCGCTTTAAAAGTGCAGGAATAAACTCTATGACCCGGAAATATGATAAATATGATATTTTTCGTGTGGGCGATAATAGGGAACATTGGGCGATAATGCAAGAAAGTTGTAATTTTCGCTTTAAAAGTGCAGGAATCAATTCTGTGACCCGAAAATATGATAAATGTGATATTTTTCGGGTGGGCGATATCAGGGAATATTGGGCGAAAAAGCAAGAAGGTTGTAATTTTCGCTTTTAAAGTGCAGGAATCAATTCTATGAACCGAAAATATGATAAATGTGATATTTTTCAGGTGGGCGATAATAGGGAATATTGGGCGATAATGTAAGAAAGTTGTAATTTTCGCTTTAAAAGTGCAAGAATATATTCTGTGACCCGAAAATATGATAAATATGATATTTTTCGGATGGGCGATAATAGGGAATATTGGGCGATACTGCAAGAAAGTTGTAATTTTCGCTTTAAATGTGCAGGGATCAATTCTATGTCCCGAAAATATGATAAATATGATAGTTTTTGGATGGGCGATAATAGGGAACATTGGGCGATAATGCAAGAAAGTTGTACTTTTCGCTTTAAAAGTGCAGGAATCAATTCTATGACCCGAAAATATGCTAAACGTGATATTTTTCGGGTGGGCGATAATAGGGAACATTGGGCGATAATGTAAGAAAGTTGTAATTTTCGCTTTAAAAGTGCAAGGATCAATTCTATGACCCGAAAATATGATAAATGTGATATTTTTCGCGTAGGCGATAATAGGGAATATTGGGCGATAATGTAAGAAAGTTGTAATTTTCGCTTTAAAAGTGCAGGAATCAATTCTGTGACCCGAAAATATGATAAATGTGACATTTTTCGGGTGGGCGATAATAGGGAACATTGGGCGATAATGTAAGTAAGTTGTAATTTTCGCTTTAAAAGTACAGGAATCAATTCTGTGACCCGAAAATATGATAAATATGTTATTTTTCGGATGGGCGATAATAGGGAATATTGGTCGATACTGCAAGAAAATTGTAATTTTCGCTTTAAATGTGCAGGAAACAATTCTAGGACCCGAAAATATGATAAATATAATATTTTTCGGGTGGGCGATAATAGGGAACATTGGGCGATAATGTAAGAAAGTTGTAATTTTCGCTTTAAAAGTGCAGGAAACAATTCTAGGACCCGAAAATATGATAAATATGATATTTTTCGGGTGGGCGATAATAGGAAACATTGGGCGATAATGTAAGAAAGCTGTAATTTTCGCTTTAAAATTGCAGGAATCAATTCTATGACCCGAAAATATGATAAATGTGATATTTTTCGTGTGGGCGATAATAGGATACATAGGGCGATAATGTAAGAAAGTTGTAATTTTCGCTTTAAAAGAGCAGAAACCAATTCTATGACCCGAAAATATGATAAATATGACATTTTTCGGATGGGCGATAATAGGGAACGTTGGGCGATAATGCAAGAAAGTTGTAATTTTCGCTTTAAAAGTGCAGGGATCAATTCTATGTCCCGAAAATATGATAAATATGATATTTTTTGGATGGGCGATAATAGGGAACATTAGGCGATAATGCAAGAAAGTTGTAATTTACGCTTTAAAAGTGCAGGAATCAATTCTGTGACCCGAAAATATGATCAATGTGATATTTTACGGGTGGGCGATAACAGGGAATATTGGGTGATAAAGCAAGAAAGTTGTAATTTTCGCTTTAAAAGTGCAGGAATCAATTCTATGACCCGAAAATATGATAAATGTGATATTTTTCGGGTGGGCGATAATAGTGAACATTGGGCGATAATGTAAGAAAATTGTAATTTTCGCTTTAAAAGTGCAGGGATCAATTCTGTGACCCGAAAATATGATAAATGTGATATTTTTCGGGTGGGCGATAATAGGGAACATTGTGCGATAATGTAAGAAAGTTGTAATTTTCGCTTTAAAAGTACAGGAATCAATTCTGTGACCCGAAAATATGATAAATATGTTATTTTTCGGATGGGCGATAATAGGGAATATTGGTCGATACTGCAAGAAAAATTGTAATTTTCGCTTTAAATGTGCAGGAAACAATTCTAGGACCCGAAAATATGATAAATATAATATTTTTCGGGTGGGCGATAATAGGGAACATTGGGCGATAATGTAAGAAAGTTGTAATTTTCGCTTTAAAAGTGCAGGAAACAATTCTAGGACCCGAAAATATGATAAATGTGATATTTTTCGGGTGGGCGATAATAGGAAACATTGGGCGATAATTTAAGAAAGCTGTAATTTTCGCTTTAAAATTGCAGGAATCAATTCTATGACCCGATAATATGATAAAGGTGATATTTTTCGTGTGTGCGATAATAGGGAACATTGGGCGATAATGCAAGAAAGTTGTAATTTACGCTTTAAAAGTGCAGGAATCAATTCTGTGACCCGAAAATATGATCAATGTGATATTTTTCGGGTGGGCGATAACAGGGAATATTGGGCGATAAAGCAAGAAAGTTGTTATTTTCGCTTTAAAAGTGCAGGAAACAATTCTAGGACCCGAAAATATGATAAATATAATATTTTTTGGGTTGGCGATAATAGGATACATTGGGCGATAATGTAAGAAAGTTGTAATTTTCGCTTTAAAAGAGCAGGAATCAATTCTATAACCCTAAAATATGATAAATATGATATTTTTCGGATGGGCGATAATAGGGAATGTTGGGCGATAATGCAAGAAAGTTGTAATTTTCGCTTTAAAAGTGCAGGGATCAATTCTATGTCCCGAAAATATGATAAATATGATATTTTTTGGATGCGCGATAATAGGGAACATTGGGCGATAATGCAAGAAAGTTGTAATTTTCGCTTTAAAAGAGCAGGAATCAATTCTATAACCCGAAAAGATGATATTTTTCGGATGGGCGATAATAGGGAATGTTGGGCGATAATGCAAGAAAATTGTAATTTTCGCTTTAAAAGTGCAGGGATCAATTCTATGTCCCGAAAATATGATAAATATGATATTTTTTGGACGGGCGATAATAGGGAACGTTGGGCGATAATGCAAGAAAGTTGTAATTTTCGCTTTTAAAGTGCAGGAATCAATTCTATGACCCGAAAATATGATAAATGTGATATTTTTCGGGTGGGCGATAATAGTGAACATTGGGCGATAATGTAAGAAAATTGTAATTTTCGCTTTAAAAGTGCAGGAATCAATTCTGTGACCCTAAAATATGATAAATATGATATTTTTTCGGATGGTCGATAATAGGGAACGTTGGGCGATAGTGCAAGAAAGTTGTGATTTTCGCTTTAAAAGTGCAGGAATCAATTCTATGACCCGAAAATATGATAAATGTGATATTTTTCGGGTGGGCGATAAAAGGGAACATTGGGCGATAATGTAAGAAAGTTGTAATTTTCGCTTTAAAAGTGCAGGAAACAATTCTAGGACCCGAAAATATGATAAATGTGATATTTTTCGGGTGGGCGATAATAGGAAACATTGGGCGATAATGTAAGAAAGCTGTAATTTTCGCTTTAAAAGTGCAGGAATCAATTCTGTGACCCTAAAATATGATAAATATGATATTTTTCGGGTGGGCGATAATAGTGAACATTGGGCGATAATGTAAGAAAATTGTAATTTTCGCTTTAAAAGTGCAGGAATCAATTCTGTGACCCTAAAATATGATAAATATGATATTTTTCGGATGGTCGATAATAGGGAACATTGGGCGATAGTGCAAGAAAGTTGTAATTTTCGCTTTAAAAGTGCAGGAAACAATTCTATGACCCGAAAATATGCTAAACGTGATATTTTTCGGGTGGGCGATAATAGGGAACATTGGGCGATAATGTAAGAAAGTTGTAATTTTCGCTTTAAAAGTGCAAGGATCAATTCTATGACCCGAAAATATGATAAATGTGATATTTTTCGGGTAGGCGATAATAGGGAATATTGGGCGATAATGTAAGAAAGTTGTAATTTTCGCTTTAAAAGTGCAGGAATCAATTCTGTGACCCGAAAATATGATAAATGTGACATTTTTCGGGTGGGCGATAATAGGGAACATTGGGCGATAATGTAAGTAAGTTGTAATTTTCGCTTTAAAAGTACAGGAATCAATTCTGTGACCCGAAAATATGATAAATATGTTATTTTTCGGATGGGCGATAATAGGGAATATTGGTCGATACTGCAAGAAAATTGTAATTTTCGCTTTAAATGTGCAGGAAACAATTCTAGGACCCGAAAATATGATAAATATAATATTTTTCGGGTGGGCGATAATAGGGAACATTGGGCGATAATGTAAGAAAGTTGTAATTTTCGCTTTAAAAGTGCAGGAAACAATTCTAGGACCCGAAAATATGATAAATGTGATATTTTTCGGGTGGGCGATAATAGGAAACATTGGGCGATAATGTAAGAAAGCTGTAATTTTCGCTTTAAAATTGCAGGAATTAATTCTATGACCCGATAATATGATAAAGGTGATATTTTTCGTGTGTGCGATAATAGGGAACATTGGGCGATAATGCAAGAAAGTTGTAATTTACGCTTTAAAAGTGCAGGAATCAATTCTGTGACCCGAAAATATGATCAATGTGATATTTTTCGGATGGGCGATAACAGGGAATATTGGGCGATAAAGCAAGAAAGTTGTTATTTTCGCTTTAAAAGTGCAGGAAACAATTCTAGGACCCGAAAATATGATAAATATAATATTTTTTGGGTTGGCGATAATAGGATACATTGGGCGATAATGTAAGAAAGTTGTAATTTTCGCTTTAAAAGAGCAGGAATCAATTCTATAACCCTAAAATATGATAAATATGATATTTTTTGGATGCGCGATAATAGGGAACATTGGGCGATAATGCAAGAAAGTTGTAATTTTCGCTTTAAAAGAGCAGGAATCAATTCTATAACCCGAAAATATGATAAATATGATATTTTTTGGATGCGCGATAATAGGGAACATTGGGCGATAATGCAAGAAAGTTGTAATTTTCGCTTTAAAAGAGCAGGAATCAATTCTATAACCCGAAAATATGATATTTTTCGGATGGGCGATAATAGGGAATGTTGGGCGATAATGCAAGAAAATTGTAATTTTCGCTTTAAAAGTGCAGGGATCAATTCTATGTCCCGAAAATATGATAAATATGATATTTTTTGGACGGGCGATAATAGGGAACGTTGGGCGATAATGCAAGAAAGTTGTAATTTTCGCTTTTAAAGTGCAGGAATCAATTCTATGACCCGAAAATATGATAAATGTGATATTTTTCGGGTGGGCGATAATAGTGAACATTGGGCGATAATGTAAGAAAATTGTAATTTTCGCTTTAAAAGTGCAGGAATCAATTCTGTGACCCTAAAATATGATAAATATGATATTTTTTCGGATGGTCGATAATAGGGAACGTTGGGCGATAGTGCAAGAAAGTTGTAATTTTCGCTTTAAAAGTGCAGGAATCAATTCTATGACCCGAAAATATGATAAATGTGATATTTTTCGGGTTGGCGATAATAGTGAACATTGGGCGATAATGTAAGAAAATTGTAATTTTCGCTTTAAAAGTGCAGGAATCAATTCTGTGACCCTAAAATATGATAAATATGATATTTTTCGGATGGTCGATAATAGGGAACATTGGGCGATAGTGCAAGAAAGTTGTAATTTTCGCTTTAAAAGTGCAGGAAACAATTCTATGACCCGAAAATATGATAAATGTGATATTTTTCGGGTGGGCGATAATAGGGAACATTGGGCAATAATGTAAGAAAGTTGTAATTTTCGCTTTAAAAGTGCAATAATCAATTCTATGACCCGAAAATATGATAAATATGATATTTTTCGTGTCGGCGATAATAGGGAACATTGGGCGATAATGCAAGAAAGTTGTAATTTTCGCTTTAAAAGTGCAGGAATCAATTCTATGACCCGAAAATGTGATAAATGTGATATTTTTCGGGTGGGCGATAATAGGGAACATTGGGCGATAATGTAAGAAAGTTGTAATTTTCGCTTTAAAAGGTGCAGGAAGCAATTATATGACCCGAAAATATGATAAATGTGATATTTTTCGGGTGGTCGATAGCCTCTTTTTCATTTTTCCCACGCAAATTAAAATTAATTAGGGTCCACATATTTTTGACGAATCCCCCGCTTTGAAGTTTACCAGGGCATTTGAAGTACGCCTGTCAGGGTAGACTATCCACGGTCTGGATATACCTCACCCGATCATTTATCGATTTTTAAGTAAACGCTGGCCTAGTACCACCCTGGATAGGAATCCACGTTTAAGTAATCGCATGCAACAAAAGGCTCGAGATAAGTGCATATAAGAAAGGACGTTATTTAAATTTTGGAGTTCTACTTTTCTTTGATATCAAAAACAAATTGGAGAAAAATTCCTGTTTTTACATATATATTTTTATTTGACAAATATCGTACCGTGTTCTGGATAGGATGTTCCAAAACTGTATGCACATTTTTATACTCAACACAACACAAGTAAATAAACATGCGCATTGATCCGAAATAAGAACCGCACATCAACGCAAGGTAAATAAACATGCGCACTGGTCCGAAAAAAGAACCGCACATCAACACAATGTAAATAAACATGCGCACTGATCCGAAATAAGAACCGCACATCAACACAAGTAAATAAACATGCACACTGATCCGAAATGCCAACCGCACATCATCGCAAGTTAAATAAACATGCGCACTGGTCCGAAATTCGAACCGCGCATCAACGCCACTTAAATAAACGTGTGGAGTGGTTCGAAATGTGAACCAAGCGCCAACGCAAGTTAAACAAACATTTTTACTGGTCCAGAATAAGAACCGCGCATCAATGCAATTTAAATAAACGTGCGCACTGGTCCGATATTCGAACCGCGCGTCAACGCAAGTTAAATAAACATGCCCAATGGTCGAAATTCGAACTGCTCATCAACGCAAGTTGAATAAACATGCGCACTGGTCCAAAATGCAAACCGCGCACCAACGCAAGTTAAATAAACATATACACACGTCCAAAATAAGCACCGTGCAAGTTAGATAAACATGCAAACTCTTCCGAAATGCGAACCGCGCATCAACACAACCTAAGGAAACTTGTGCACTTGTCCAAAATAAGTACGAAAGTAAAATAAACATGCGCATTGGTCTGGAATAAGAACCGCGCATTAATCTTCTTTAAGTTAAATAAACATGTGCACTGTTCCAAAATGAGAGCCGCGCATCAACGCAAATGAAATAAACATGCGCACTTGTCTGAATTAGAACCGCGCATCGAGGCAAGTTACATAAATATGCGCACTGATCCGAAATGCGAGCGTTGTTTGAAGGTATCTATGGCAAACTATCCAGTCTACCAGATATACAAAAAATCTGTTCCCCATTTTTCTGGGAAAGAAATCTTTGTATGCATTTATCGGTCTATGTTCTGGTCCGGTGCTAAATTAATTATTGAGCTAGCTCTTTGCCGTCTCATCTTTTGAAGCTTGATATTTCAGGGAAATTCCTTCGCTCATGCACGCTGGAATGGGTCTTATTGCTTTTCGTAAGCTGGGACTTTGTCCTTGGACAAACTTGTTTTTTTTTTTTTTTGCGTTTATTGCTGACCTTTGTATTTCATTAAGATTTCTAGTTGCAAAACATCTATATGAAGTACTACTTCTGTGCTCACACCAGCGTGACCTAATTCTAAGCCCTTTATATTGAGGGAACAGTACTGGGATCTCGATAACCCAAAGCAACAAGGCCACTGTCGCACTGACTTAACTGACGGATCGGTATAAAGAAGAGAGTCGTATGGTTTGTCTAGAAGTACAACAGAATATTGTGATTACACTTTTCCATCGGCACTTTTTTCTCTCGATAAAATGAATGCATTTTGAGTTTTGAACGCCTGCTACCTAATTACCAACAAACGGTATAATTTTCATGCGAAAATTGTAACCATATGATAAAGGCTTTTAAATTTCCTTGTCGTATGTGAACATCTGGTCGGTTATCGCATCAACACGTGTCCGTCTTGAAGGTCGTATGTGCTTGCACATAATTTTCTTTCCTTTCCTTTTAGAGGACAATTCGAGTTCGGGTGTGAGAGAAAAAAAAGCGAATTTGGGGCCTTGGGTAATGTTCTTCTCTAAAACGCTAAATATGACACATGTTAATATATTAACTGTGTCACTGATCAGCAAATAGCAGGGCCTATTCACACATGCGCGTAATTTTATAACACTTCCGAGCATCGGAAAATATGCACCACGCCAGTGCGATCACATTAGATGGCATACATCGTCGCCCTGTTAGTTTGGGGAATCTTAAGAATATGCCTACTGCTTTCTCTGCCCTGCATGTCTTAATTTCTTTCTTTCTAGCTCTTCTTTTACTTTTTCTTAGTTCTTCCTTCTTTTTTTCCCGCCCCCACTTGTTCCTTCAGCATGTGCGCCGTAATATAACTACTGTAGTCGCAGAACGGGATGTCATACAGCAAAGAAGCCACCATACATTGTGATAAGGGCCACGCATTTTTTTACACCCCGACTGGGCGAGCCCGGGGATCTATAGGATTGCCCTCAGTCCGTCCGTCCCGCCGTCCGTGTGTCACACTTTGGATGCTGTTTTGTTTCCACGCAAGTTCTCCTAAACTGTTTACCTTAGGCATATGTAACTTTGTACAGTCAAAATACATATGCAACGTAATGCAACGTAAGACGGGTGCTTTCAACGCGAGTTCTCCGAAACTATTTATCCTAGGCATATGCTATCTTGCACACTGAATATTTATGTATTGAAGTTGTGCAAAGTCGTATTATTTTTCAAATCGGTAAAAAATTTCCAGAATGGCGACTTGTGTCCGGTTGGGGTCTGCGCCTTCGACGATGGCTTGCTGTCATTAGTTTTGGTGGTATTGTCTTGTTCCTGTCAGAGGAAAAGCTTTTCCACAACCTTATTCGGTCGTTTTAAAGTAATTGAAAATATTCTCCGATTCAATCAATTGGTCGATGCCTTGAAGCGAAGGAAATGACGCATTTAAAATAATAATCTCAACTGATCCAAACTTACTATCACCTACAATTTCAATGTTTGTCAAAACAAAAACTTAAAGACTATCTTCAGCGTGCTCTAAATGGGGGATGTAAACGTTTGCCTATCCTCGAAAGCCAGTGGGATAGAGACCCAAATGGAGCTGAAGTGACATGAAGTAGTCCTCGAGTAAATATAAGTATTTACTTTAGCAGGATTGACTAATGTATATGTCTTACAGTCCAGTAAATACAGTTTGGATTCACAATAGGGTATCTATCAAAGGAGATATATTATATAGATTAAATATGAGTGAGTTTTGACATGCAAACACAAAGTAAACCATATAAATATTTGCACGAGAGCAAAATATTTTAAGTGGTAGTTATTGAAAAGGCGTTTGCTGGATTTTTTTTGTGTGATACCATTCCGAAAAATTAAGATGTGTACAGGGTATTACAGGTATTATTCAGCACTGAACTTCCAGCTAAAAAAAAATCAACAAATAATGTAAATTCGGATTTTTTCATTGAAGAAAGCATTTGTCCCCAAAAAGCACACAATCTGATCTGACAGCATAATTGTCCACATTAAAAACACATTTTAAAACTACAAATACGTTGAAAGGGCGTTATGGTGTAATGTAAACAAAAAACTGACATATTAAAAGTGCCTTCATGGCGAATTTACGCAACCTTTTAGCGCTATTGTTCAGTGTGTTTTAGCTATGAGTCAAGACGGTGTTGTTTCTTAACCAATGTTCTTCTAGCTAAAAGGATTTTAGGGTTGTAAGGTTCTGACAAATTTTTGATATATTTTTGTAGCTTTGTGTTATTATTAAAAAAAAATAAAATCCAGCTTATTAATATTTTTTTATCCTTTCGAAAAAAAATATTTATTGCCACATAATTGGTAAACTGAAATATTTTGATTTAAAATAAGATTCGATATAAAGGTAATGTTATAATACGCTTTCTTTGTTTGTATTCTTTGTTCTAGTGAAATGTTCTTGTAGGTCTTCGTAAAGAAGTAGTTGTAATCACTGTTAATGCCTTGTTTCTACAATGGGTCGGCCATTTCGTTTAAATTAACATCTGCGTACCAGAGAGTAAGCCTTAAAAAAAAGTGCTATAAAACAGAATAAAGGTAATTAAATTTAACATTCTCTTGTTGCTAAATTTCTAGATTCTAATCACTGACACACTTCGTGCCTCTTCCTTAAACAATAGCTACATTTCCGAGTAAAACTATTTTTTGTGATTTATTCCACTGGAGGGAAGGGACTGTGTCATGATATAGAGTGATCCATATGTATATCACAATACACTATCATAATTTTCTGAGACCTTGATCGCTTTATTCCGGTGTTCTATACAAATCACCAATTCCCATTTCAACTGTGAGGAAATGGAAAACCATTTAAATGTGGAAAACCATCTCTAGATTTTCTCCCTTGATCTTTGAGAAAATTTTCTTGCACAAATATGTGTACGACAATAACCTGACTTCTAAATGTTTGTACTATCGCCAAATAAAAACTGACAAGGTTCAAATTCATATTTTTTGCATGCTTTTTTTTGGATGTGCTAAAAGTCTAAATTCTTACAAGTGGATCTGGTAAATGTTCCTTTTCAAAGCTTGATTCTATTGTAAGTGCATGTGATCACTCTTTGCACCTTTTAACACTGGTCGAAATGCATTGGCTTATGAAACAACAAGTCACTTGTTACATTTGTTATAACTAAAATCACCAAGTTACTTTAACGTTAAATTATTTATGTTTTAAGTACTATTTTAACGAAAACTAATGAAGCATAATTTGCATAGATGTGAAATAATTACGGAATATAGGCTTATCGTTGACCCGTGAATAATTTCTGAATAGACACCGATATAGCCTGCGAGAGCAACGTCATTATGTCTTAAGCATAAATAGTGTCCGTTTTGTCGTATAATACGAACCCAATAACATAAACTGTACACAACGGTATATTAAGTGACATTTTACAGCATGAAATCTTAGTTATTACATGGATATTGCATTAGAATAAAACGCTATAAAAACATACACATATTTGTCAAACCAGGATTACTGGTTGAGAAATTCTATCCTGAGGCACATTCAACCTCAATTTTCAATTGAAAATAAAATATGACCTTCTGGATATTATAAACGACAGGTGTTCTACAATTTAGAACTGTTTACTGAAAAAAGTGCTCATGTAATAAGTTGGACACGCGCTCGTGTTTGCAAAAGAAATAAAGAACTGGTTTTCTCCTTTTAATAATCCAGTTTAGGAACTTTTTACCAAATGTAAAATAAAACTGCATATCAGTTAAATGAAAAAGGTAATTATCACGTGTAATTGCACTTTTGGTTTATCGTAAGAAACTTTTGAATCTGCACTTTTGGTTTGTCGTAAGAAACTTTTGAAACAACACAGTTTAGAGGTATTTAAAGTTAGATCGGAATATCAAAATGTATTCTTTGATGGATATTGAGAAATATGTATCACTTTTCAGTAAGTATCATTTTCCTAGTTACTTTTTCTACATTTTTAATTTTTTGTAAGTTTGACTAGCATGCCAATTTGTTATTTTTTCGCATTTTATTTACAGCTGCTCATTCTTTACTAAAAAAACCTGCCTGATGAGTTGGGCGAGAAACAAGCGTATCGCAAATTTTGCTTTGCCTTTTCACTTTAAACCCATACAAATACTCATCTCTGGATGATAGTGAAGTTTTCTGTGGTGTAAACCTTTGATTAAAGCATTAAGTAATATTTTTAGAAAACGAACGAAATGGTTTCGCCGGTACCGATCCAACGAATTTTTACAGATAGACTTTTTACAATCTGAGATGAAATAACACTTTTCTTCCTAGACTAAGCGAAACGAACATTTTTATTTTTTGACAAATTATGTTCGGATCCAACATTTTAAATGGGATTCAATTGGTAGATACTGAATTAATTCATGTAAAAAGTCGTAAATTATTTTAAAGTGACCTAAGTGACTCATACTGGCAAATAACTATAATACCTGCATTAACTTAAAACATGTAAACTGGAATATCGGTAATTGGCGGAATTGACATGAAATTACAATTACTCAAGACCCCTAATAATGGGATTTGCAGATTTAGAGGGACAGTGACGGCATACCTTTTATCCGCAAGTTCGATATGCATTTGTAATTAATTCAGTATCTCCCACCAAACACACAATGCCAGTTATTTTGCAGTAAGACCGGCACGTTTTTGATATTATTTCAATCTTATGGTGACCCTGATCTTTATTTGATGTTTCAATGTGCAGTGCCTTTTAAACATGTTACTACACGGCTTCACGGCTTTTCAAATGCTTTAAATTAATATTTAATAAAACTAGCTATAATTGCATGAGGAAGATTATGTATTTTAGTGCTTTTAGTTCTGTTTTATATTTTAAAAAGTTTTTCTTTTCGTTTAATTAATCCAAGAAGAAATATAAGAGACTCCTTTGTAACTCAAATGAAGTTCAAATATAAAGCATTTTAGGGCTACTCAATAATTAGTAAATCGTTATTGCAGTTTTTTTAGGTCTTTGTACAGACACTCATGCCCAATGTAGCTCCACAGAAACCACCGATACGGAAGGTGTGATTGCAGCTTATATCGGTGGTCAAATGATTACTATTACTAACATACAGGCATCGTGTCCGCAGTCTTTATCGTCCACAGAATGTAGGTACGTCGTTTCACATATTTAAAGGTCTAACTATGACAGAGTGTTTTTAATCACGTCATTTTTAAGCATAATAAACACAGAAATTAATAAATACATAACCCAACTTTTGAATCTTGTTTTGAAAATATATACATATAAAGGCTTGCTTTGTATTTTCAAAAAAAATGTCAAATAGTAATGGTAAGCTGAAACGTGTTATAAAAATAATGTCATTATTTAAAAAGATTCAGTTTTGTCAATTATGTCATAAGGATTATGACATCGACTATAAAAAATTTCGTCACATATCTCCACCCTGAGGTGAAAAATATATACTTTGTAAAGTTTTTCTTTATTATTTACCAGAGATTTCAGTGAATTGATTGACAATCTATTAGCCCTTGAAGTTGACGGACAGTGCTATATAGAATCATATGACTTCTTTGAAGACCTCAGAGAAAGTTTGCATAACACTTATACAGTCGAATACTTGCTGTTATATAATTTAAGAAATTTAATATAAATTAAATTACATTCTAAAATTACAAAGACAAAAGAAAATGGAAAGAAAAAATGATCTGTTTTTGCAACTTGCTAGTACAAATAACTTCTGATCGTCAGATCTTGTTGATAAGCTTAAAGTTAACGATGTATCGGTTAATTATTAAATTTTACCATTTCGTGTTTTGATGGAATTTTGCTTATATGATATAAACAGTGATGTAATTTTTTTACATTTTAGATACATATGCTATTCAGTGCTCATTTGATGACATGGTATCCCTTTGTCCAAGTGCAGCAGAATTACCTTTTGCTGGTAACTTATTACCACTAAATCAATCAATTTCTAAAGCGAATTCGCAGTTATCTCTTTAGACATATCAAAGCAGATTACAGCAAAGTTATTTTGTCTTTTAGAATTTTTAGTTTTAGCAATTCTTATTTAATTGTGATATCTGTTGGCAATTTTATGGTAAGGTGAATAAAACTTGTCGGCACAGTTTTAAAAATGTTTTCCCCACAAATACATAAAACATTAACTATGAGTGCGTACCTGGTCCACTTTCTGTTTATTTTTTTAACGGTAAATCATGCAAAAGTAATCACAATGGACCACAAGTTATTGGTCATAGAATCACTTAGTCTTCTGTGTTAGTCTGCGAACTCTTTTTTTTTTACATTTTATTATATTTAACGTATCGAATCTTCGAAAAATCCTTATTTGTCATATGTTAGTTTATGTCTCGTAGTTGAACAATTTATGTTTAGATAAAGAATCATAAATATCATTAAATTATTCTTTAATTTCTTACATTTGTTATTTTTGTACCCTGATTGCGTCTTTTCGGAATTTCCTGGTAATATTAGTTATGAATATAAAACTTTATATACATATTTATGTTTATATTATATTCAAATTCAACTTCTGTGTGTTAACAGAGCCAGTCTCTCAGAAAGATAAAACTGTTTTTGTCATCATCTTTTACTTGGACCTACAACTCGCAAAACTATATTTAATAATGTTTTGCATTTTGCATACATCAAAACTTACATCATGACTTTGCACGCCTACTAAAGGGTACCGCAGAAAAGAAGTTAATCGATTTCCATATATCACTTTTACTTTTCTTCCAATGCCAAACCTTCTTTTTTTCTCTTACAAAACCAGTTGCAGCATGTGTGACTATTTTCAGTGAACGGAGGTTATGGGGAGTGGTCAGACTGGAGTTCTTGTGACTGTGACACTGAGGAAGAATCTCGGTCACGCGACTGTGATAATCCTCCCCCAATCAACGATGGATATACCTGCGCCGAACAAGGCCTGGGGAGTAGTACAGAAACCCAGGCGTGTACAACAACTTCTGCATCGTGTGAGGAGGAAGAAAGCAAAAATATGGCCGCAGGTATCATTTGATTTTAATAAAATGCTATGACATGTATTAACAATTTTATGCGAATCACAATGACATCGCTTTAGTTTAGCTAATCAGTAAGGTTTGAAGAATCTGAGCAGATGAAGCGCACTAGTTTTGTTGCCTACTTGAATTTCAATATATACACATATAAATAACATGCGCATTGTGTGTATTTTTATGTACAGCATTCAAACTTTGTTTTGAATGGTATTTTTTATGTTTTTGTTTTGCAGGGCGGCCATTTCTCTTAATAATTGTTGCGGTATCTTTGATGTTATGCTGGACAAGCTGAGACGTGTTGGCTATATTTTCAAGACAAATTAATGTTTTGATTGCTTTTAGCATTTTATTAGCTCTGACGAAAATCACACCTGCATTTGCATAAAATGTCAATAAATTGCCTCCAGTTTTCATGGAAAACTATATTGCAATAAGGTTTATTTTACCAGTAATTGTTAAAAACGAAAAGTTTGTATTACTTGTTGAAGTATTCTTATTCTGTGTGGCGCAATGCTGCACAACTAATACTGTTTTGTACAATGATTTCATAAGTGTGTTAGGTCTCATATGCTGTAGATTATAAATCGTGTTTCTAGGTGTTTCTAGTGCACATATTTTGGTCATTCTACTGTACCAGGAATTATCGACATTGTGATCATTATCTTAATAAACAGGTTAACCACTGGACGTTCAATGAGGGTACTTAAGATATCGTTTGTATTCTGTTTCCTTGGGAATGAGTGACTGTAATCAAACAAGTAGGAACACATCCAAATTATTATCACATATTGTTATATTATGTTTTTATTTTGTTATCTGTAAATATTATTACTTTTTGTTCATACATCTTAGAGGCCATCTTTAAAGAATTTACACATACAATACTTCTTTCTCTGTGGGTTTTCTGTTATTTATTAGCTTTTATGGCTAACCATGTGCAATGTGCAGATTTCTAGTTCATTGAGCTTGCATTATACCGTCACTGAACCGAGCAAGCACCTTTATGGATTTCACCCCTAAAGCAACTAAGTTTTACTCAGTTCTGTTAAGTAAAATATCTGAGTGTGAACTTTTTTAGGTTTTTTTTACTGAAGTTCAGGGTGGGGAAATAATAAAAACACTCACACTAACACAAACGGTGAAAATATATTCATTACATGTGAATATAAATATTTATGCAAGAAAAGGTCCTTTCATTTATTCAAAATAGCATCTATTATATAAATTCAATCCAAGACATTTAACCACAGTGTTGAGCATCTGACCATTAATTGCTTCCGGCCTTAATGTACATTTCTCCACGCTGTCCTTTAGTTCTATTTGACTGTTTGAGGTCATATTTTAGTGGATAATGTTTTTTTTGGGTTCTTTTTCTATGACTCCTCTATGTAGACCAAACAGTATTGCAATAAAATATTATAACGCGGCGTCACTGTACTTAATGTACTTCTTATCATTCATCAAAACATATAAACATATTTCAGCCTTTATCTATAGTTTACTCCATACATGCAAGTGATATATAGCATTAGTAGTCATAGTATTATGAAGACAATATCGGCAAAATGATGTAAAGATTTTGATTATTTAGCTCATAGTCAAGCCCACATACAAAAAAACACTACTTTTATGTATGTGGCATTGAAAGTCTTTCAAACAAACACTCAATAAAAAGCACATATTCGGTACACTGGTGTGCATAAAACATCGTTACGGTATGTTTGTGAATAAGGTGCATTGAACGAGTGATTCAAGGTAAAACTTCAAGCGTTGATGATAGATATATGTACATAATGTCACCCCGTACTATGTACTTTTGGTACTTACACTGCGAACAAAAATAAATTCAGAAAAAAACGAAATGTTTCTGTAATCAAATTTACATTATTAAATAAGCAATAAATATAATGGTTTAAGCACTCTCTCATGTATAAATGGATACTAACTGAAATAAATACTTGAAAGCATAAATAAATCAGAGTGTTTACAAACCAGGAATTCAACGTTTTGAAAATGTTCATCAACTAATTATGTTGAAACAGTAAGCATGTTATCAGACCAATCATTTATTGATATCAGTTTTGTTATAGACATGTTAGCACAAATCACTGTTGTTGTGTCAATGCTATATAATTTATCATTAGTATTTTTTAACAAATCAAGTAACGATGAAAGCCAGGCAAACTCAAGTGATTCAGAATTTGTGTATTCTGTGATGTCATACTCGACTAATGTGAATCTTAATGCAATGGTGAGTGTGTCTAATGACTACTTAAAATAATTAAAAAGTACAACTTCGGACATTTTTAAATAGTTAAAAAAGGATTTGTTGTATCTTTAAACATTGAACATATTTCCTTGTCTGTTGCATTAATTAATAAATTGGGATTGTGTTGAGATGGGAAAATATTAAACTAAACTTTTAGCTATGTATATAACAAAAGTTAATCTTTACTTAATCCCAACCCTTTACAGCAAAGCATTCAGTGTATATTATTTATACTTATAAATGTATTTATCTGTAAGATGTGTACATTAATTGAAATATGTGTAATAAAACTTTTTTGAGAACAACAGACACTTAGCGATTTCACCCGAACAATATCGGAGAAATTTTTTTAATTCAAGAGTAAAGCATGCAGATTGAGTCTCGTGATAGCTTTACTTTTTATGTCACACAAACATCACCCCAAGCGCACAAAGTAAACCTGATTGCCAGTGACGAGCACAATTCATGCACTGGTATTTGTATGTTGGTTAAGAAGAAAACATAAAGAAATGAATGGCGCTTAAACAATGGATAGGCTGAGAAAATTGGGGTTAAAAATGTGAAATCCGCGAAATATCGGATAACACGAAGGCCAGTATGTACAAACAATTTTGTCCGGTCCCATTGATTTCGTTTTATCCGATATCTACTGAATACAGTTAGGGAAGCCGCCGCAATTTTGATTTTGCCCACGCTATATTAAATTGATAGCGTCATAGATTATAGGTACGAGGTAGGAGTCAACGCCAAGAAACTTTCACTTCATGGATCGCTACTTCAAGGTGACGTGCACGTTTCGTTTGCTTTCAGGTACACTGCCTGGCTGTAATTAATTACAGAGCTGTAGCTCACCTCGCATTTCTAGCCTGGCACCTTGGATCTCTTCTTCCTTTCTTGAAACCCTATGTTAAAAAAGGTGGATTCAAAGGACAAGCTTGTTTGGAGGCCGCAATCTTTTTAGTGACTGCAACTAAGCACGTGACACTATTCGGTGCTCATTTTTGGGTATCTGTACTTGTTTTTTATTACCTCAAAACAAGGAATTACTTGTAAATAGCTATATCCAATTAAAATACTACTGCAGCAGCTTGTGTTCATATTGAAATAAATAATACTAATATTCAATTCCAGTAATGCTTACCCTGTAAGGAATTATTTCTATGTAGACAGATTGATTATCCCATTTCATTAGTTTCATGCTTCTGGTCAACATAAACATGTGCCAAAAATTTAACTGCATGTGGGAAGAAATATAATTTAATTTTTAAGCTCAGATAAAGTGCAAGTGTTCAAATGTGTAAATGAGGAATATCCATTACTTAAACGTATGTTTTAGTGTCACATAAAGAAAAATGTTGGAAGCTTTATTTTATAGTCAGTCTTCACTGAATGCCTAGAAAGTGCTCACCCCCTCCATCACTGTACTCTGAAGATATATACTATTGTACTACAAAATACATTGATCTGTATGAGCCCTATTACTCTAACATCAAACAAGTATACTGCCGCAAGACATTAATCAACCCAGTTTGTATTCGTGACTATAACAGGTGTGAAAATAGTCTTTTCTGTTTTATGTTTTATGTAACGCCGCGCCAAAAAGTGGGCACAGATATATATATATATATATATATATATATATATATATATATATATATATATATATATATATATATATATATATATATATATATATATATATATATATATTCATGCAGACTCAATTAAACACCATTTTCTCTACATATCGATACAGTCTAGATGGAATTATTATACAGCATGGAAAACACCATGCTTAAGTTAAACAGTACTAATTCAAAGTTAAAAGGTTTGTACTGGTACATTCTACCAGTATTCTGATTCATGACTTGAATAAAATTACCAGCATAGAGTTCTGACCATAGTTTTTTTCTAAATTGATATTGATATATTTTTTTCTCCATAGGGTATCATTCTGTGTTTTAATGTTTTACGGCATGAATGAAAGCAGAAGTAAACTAAACAAAATGAACTTAATAAATAATAACTGTCATATAAAAAGAAAATATACATATGTAAATTTTAAATTGGTATGCAATATGTAATGTATTACTGCAGTTAATAAATTGCCACTTACCACTCGGACGACTGTCTGTGTTTTGTGGACCTATTCCCGCATGAGTAGCGATATATATAATTAAAATCTAAAATATAGAAGAAAAAATTTATCGTTGTTAGCAGTTTAGTCCCGGAAAATTGCGAGCAGTCGAAAGTACAGCAAGTGTTTCACCGCTCAGTACTTAAAGGATATGCAGCCGTTGCATTGCATTGAAAATATGTTAAAATTTGACAGCTTTCACAGTGATTGTATCATTTTCATCCCATAAACAGATATGCTATTATTTCTTTTATTTAATATTATCTACTTAGAACTATTCGTGTAATGTTGGTACAGTTATTTTATAATCTCTCAACATTTTTAATAATTATTTGCGTGAGTAGGTATGAATAATGCTTGCAGGTTCGTTATTCCCAGTGGTTCGATATATCACAACAATCTCATCCCCTCTCCTAGAATATTTATAAAATGTTAAATGCCCACAGATATACTTTGATTTTCGGAAATAAGCCAATTCACACTTTTGGGTCTTTCCGCTGGAGGTGTTGTTTCGACTGCAGCTTTTTGGGATAAATTATAAAGAAATGATAAGAGAAAAACATCAAAATTCTAATTTCAAATTTATAAAGTAATCATATGATCTTGTAAAACTATTTGGCATATTATTCAGTCCCTTTAATAGCCAATATGTGGATATGTTTCTGGCAAAGTGGAATTTTGTTGATTTTTGCCATTTTTTGCTATCATTTCTTTATATCCTTATCCCAACTAAAATAAACCAAAACGCAAAAAATTAAGGCATAAATAAAACACACATTTGTTACCACATTGGCGACGGGGATTATCTACGAGCCTTTTCACATGCTTTCGCGGTGTTTGGATTGTAAAGTGGCAAAATCCCCTAATACTGCCCACTTGCACGTAGTCACTCAGTACTTGTTCCTGACAGCCTTCTCATCTGTTGTGACTTATACTTAATATAGCACTTTCATATTGCCCCTTTTCCTAAATGGCGACAAATTTACCTGCAAATTGTACATACCCTCCATTTGATTGTGGACGAAACACCTGCACTGATATCACAATATGATGATAAGATTCAACGTAAATGACCCGGAACGACTCCTAGAACTACTCCTTCACTTTGTGAGAGAGGATTTGTGTGATATTTTCCATACGATTCCGGATGACCAAAAGGTAGATTTTCCAACAGGTGAAAATACCCCCACTATTGATCAGTTAGAGAGAAGTCTGCAAAAACTTGAGGCCTATTTCACCCTGTCAAAACACCGAGTATCAGAAGTAAGAATTTATACACACGATTCAAATACCAACCGAAATACTTGATAAATATGATTCCCGTTTAAGTGCAATCACTCAGACTTGTGAGTTCTCTGATATGGGTGCCGAAAATAAATCGCAGATTATTTCCGGTTGTATGGAATTAGGCCCTAAAGGTTTATTTTAATTAAAAAAAATATCAG
Source organism: Protula sp. h YS-2021 (assembly GCA_949752745.1). NCBI lineage: Eukaryota > Metazoa > Annelida > Polychaeta > Sabellida > Serpulidae > Protula > Protula sp. h YS-2021. The sequence goes on along the minus strand of OX457030.1, from coordinate 39,470,560 downwards.
CTTGTAGACTACAAAGCCATCACTATGGGTTTTCCAATGTATTAAACATTGGTTGTAGGGATCCATAATAATAAAAAAATGGAACACATAGCACCACCTGGGTATCCTTACTAGGTGCCCTGTTCCTATGTTTACAATGCCTGTCAACTAACCGACCAATCAGCGCACGCTGCAGTTCCTGTCATGTGATCAAACCATTCACAACTTATCGCGATCCGAATAACAGGAGATTTTTCTTCAGTGCCAATTTGGTTAAAATGATGGATGAAAATCAAGGTAAATGCATACTTTTTGGATATTACTTATCTTGTAAGATTTTCTTGCAACGTGTACGTTTGAATGGGTTTGCTGACTTTGCTGATTCCTACACGTTCTGGGTTTTGTCAGACCGGCTTTCGTTTGGTAAATGCTTCCCTGCCATCAGAACGTAGTGTAGGTTATATGTAATAGATAGTGAGATGGTTTCTGGGCGATTTTCTCGGCTTCCATTTCGAGGGTTTCCCTCATTGCCAGCAACAGTTTGCATTGGTTTAGCTCTGCAAACAGGAAAGTTTCAACTTTCCACTGTCTGTCTTCCCTTCTGCCAGCAACAGGGCATTGTAGGATAGTTGGACACGCAGTTATCACGGGTTCAGGAGGTTTCGGCTTCTATTACCTCGATACTGCGGCAACTTTCTTTGGAGAGTTGTATATACTTCTCTTTCTGTGATTTAACACGCCAGTGTTTTCTGTTGCGATGTTGTTTATCTCTGTAGTGATTAGTGTAGCCGCTTCCGTACACATTTGAGTCGGTGAAGGATCGGTCATGTGGTCGGTACATAAGCGGGTACGACAGCTCGGCACTGTGACGGGTCGTCGCAACACCAACAGGGTGATAGCCTCGATCACATGTCATGGAGCGAGCTTAGCATGGGGCTGTTTCTGTTGCGCTTTATTACACCGTGTTGCTTATAACCCGTAGCAATGATGGATACAGCCCAGGGAGGTGTTTATGGCGACTTGTTCTTGTTTGCCACTCGTGCATGCAACGACTCGCTGTGATCACGACTCGCTGTTTGTTACGACTGGATGTGTGCACTGGGCGTTACTCCAGCCAATTGCCGTGCTCACGGGTCATGTTTGCAACGACTTGCTGTGATTAAGAGTCGTGTGTGCATACAACTGTGGTGTGCAAGGGTCGTGTTTGCAGGGACTCGAACTGAGCGGGTCGTGGTTGCAACGACTTTACGTGGTCAAGGGTCGTGTTTGCGACGACTCGAGGTGCTCATGGGTTGTGTTGCTGGCGACCTCTTGCGTTCACGGGACGTGTTTGTATCGATCTGCTGTGTCGTGATTGCGACGATTTTTTTTAAATTCTTGGCACGGATTGCAGCGACTCGTTGTGATCACGAGTCGTCTTTGTGCCGACTCGCTGGGAGCACGGGTTGTGTTTGTCACGACTATCTGTATTCTAGGGTCGTGTTTGCAGCGACTGGATGTGTTCACGGGTGGTGTTTACGGCGACTCGATGTGCTCACGAGTCGTGTTTGTGACGGCTTGCCGTATTCACTGGTCGTGTTTGCAGTGTGTTCATTGGTGTGCTCACAAGTTGTGTTTGCGGCGACTTGCTGCTCTAAATGTTTCAAAAAGCCACTTCTTGACACAGTGGCATGCTGTTGCAGCGTCTTGTGTCTTCGATTATACGTGACTGCCACGGGTTGCCACGCCACTGGGTTGAGTTTGAAACAACTCAGTCAAGTGATACACGCTGAAATGACGGTTTTGGGGTCTCTTTGTATCTTACACTGTGCGCTTTGTTCTTAAAACAGATTAATGACGTATGACGAGTATTTTTTTCGTCTTATTTCATTGTCATATTCTGTTATACACATTGTTTTCGGCGAATATCATATTTTGAATTGAATTGGTTTATTTTCGAAAGTAAAAATAAGTTTGCACAATAAGTTAGGAACTGAAAGCAATGACTTAACAGACTTCAGAAAGGGGCAAGCTGAAAGCGTCGGTTATAAGCATACTTGCCCATTACGAACATATTTATTCAATTATGAAAAAAACACTTTGATTATGTTAACAGTTTTGAACGGTTTATGTATATAAGAATAACACTGAATTCTGCAAATCTCGGAAACTTGTGCGCATCTCAAGCGTACTGGGGACCCGCATTCACGATGCAGTGCCTGTTTTCAACGCTGGGGGGTTCATCCATGCACGTTAGCTAATCGTTGCGATCAGTGAGCGCATTTATGTGATTCAATTTTTTCCTTTCTTCTGCAATAGCAAGAGTGGGCTGGGGTCCGTGCTAGAGGTCGCAAACGTTTCAAGTGCGATATGTCGTCTGCATAGTTGCAATTGCTTTCTCTTTTCGCGCTACCTGCGATCGTTAGATCGGATACTGATGCACAGGATACCATACCATCAATCAAAGATTATTCCGTTGCGGCTTATTGATTCTGCCGTGTCATCGCAACCTCTGTATGTTGTACAGTAGGGTCAAGTGGATGTGACGTCACCAATGAGAACTTCTCTCGTGACTGCGACGCCTGCTTTTCAGGGTCCTGTTGTTGCACGTGCCCTTGCCCAATGATACCACAATGGAGACGATTGCGGCTGCGCATGATGTTTCAATGCAACAATTGCCTATCACCACAGACTTGGAGATAAAATAGATTTCTACGGCTGTTAAATATGTGTTGTCCGGGTCTTTCCCGCGAAGGAAGGAACTATCGCCGTTAAAGAAGTTTGCTTTAAGCCTGAATTCACATCTGGACACTTTGCGTCACGCCTCGGATGAAAACCTAAAGATGCTACGCAGCCTTGCTTCAAAGTCAGGATGGGTGGCGTCGACAACATGACGGCTAAACTCAGTTCCGGTGGCTGCTGTTAGAACTGAGCCAGCCACCGCCGCTTCCTGCGCGTAGTGTGCGGCGTCAGGCAGTTTATGAGTCTTCTTTCGTCTCTTCGGGTGACAATTCTTCGTCGGGGGTAGGAAGATGAATCGGCGTTGGCTAGTGACAATGAAGAGACTGCGTGTTTCTCATAGCACTGCAGTTATGGTGCCTGTACCCCCCTTTCAAACTGTTACGTCACGTCCCGCTCCCCTCATTCTTACTCAGGCTACATCATCGGACACTTTGCAATATGTGTCTTATCGCAGCATGCCATTTTAGGAATATAGGACTTTTAGGCCGGTGTGTAACCTCACGCCTCCACAGACTGAGCTTCCACCAGAGGAGTGGAAAGAGGCGTCAACTGTGGATCTTTCCACAATGGATTTTCCATTTAAAGATATTTTGAAATTCATTACTGACAATTCTTTTGCTACGCTCACGGATCTGTAGCCGCAGGTTAGAAGACCGGCTCTGTTTCTTGCGGCTCAGTCTGAGCCGCCACCACGCGGGGATTTCATGACCTTGTCGACGGCTCCCTGTGTAGCCAACGTTCTGCAAGCGCGAATGAAAGAACTGCAGTTTCTCCAGGATTCTTGGCCACATCATTGGTCACGATTACTGCCTTCAAAGGTCTTGCACGTGAAGATGGCATCATATCAGTCAAATGACGGAGTTTTACCTATCCAGTCGCTCACGTATCCCAAGAATACCGGGGGTTTCCGAAAAAAAGCCCAGGGCTTCTACTTGGAAACTGCCCAATTTCAGGCGCTCATTTAGAAACCAAATAGAAGCTCGAGGCTTCTATCAGGAAACAGTTTCCTAATTAGAGCCCCGGGGCCTCTATTTTTTAGATGTGGGGGGGGGGGGGGTTGTCGATAAGTTTTTATTGGAAAAGAGGAAAATTTACCATCAATCTCTTATTAAAGCACTACATGCTGCGGATATCCGCAAAAAGTAACAAAACAGATAAAAACAACAGTAGCTAAAAAAGTCTGGTAAAAGGGGGGAGGGGTTGCCTTGTGCGAAGCACAGGATTAAGCAACGACGCAGAACGTGTCTAGGGGTTTGCCTCACCTCAAAGGATTAAGTGCACCGTGTCTGCATTGCGAGTAAACACGACTTCTAAAAAGACTTGCAGGGAAGGAGGGGGCTTTTATAAGGAAACGATTTTTCAGGTCTTTATATTAACTCCAAATAGAACATCAAGCCGCCCGTTTCAGTACTCGGCCGTTTTATTGCCAGTAATACTCCGGAGTAAAGGTGGCAGTGGGGAGGGGGTGTCTGTTCGCCTTGTGCAAAGCACAGGATTAAGCAACGACGCAGAACATGTTTAGAGGCTGCCTCATATCTAAGGATTAAGAGCACCGTGTCTGCATGCGAGTAAACATGAGTTCTAAAAAGCCTTGCAGGGAAGGAGGGGGCTTTTATTAGGAAATGATTTTTCAGGTCTTTATATTAAATCCAAATAGAAGCCCCGGGGCTTCTATTGGGAAACAGTTTCCTAATAAGAGCCCCGGGGCTTTTATATGGGGGGAGCTTCTTTTCGGAAACTCCCGGTATGGCTCCCAGGTTGCCGAAGGTCAATCTGGATTGAAGCAGACCGTTTGCGGAACGTGATTGTCGTTTTCTCGAAGATGTTGCCAGAAAGAGCATGCAGATTCTTGCCTTTCAGGATGCAGTATTTCAGGCGCTGAGAAAGTTCGTCGAACCCGGTACCAATGTGCCATTTGACCGTGTATTTGATTCGGTTTTGGCTGCGTATTCTGATTTGTTGAAGTTGAATGCGTACTTACTTTCGTCGCTTGGGTTCTGCGTAGGGATCAGGTCTTACCGCAGGGATCAGGTCTTACCGCCAGGAAACTTTTTTGCTCCTATTGGGGGTCAATCGGAATTGTTTCCGCCGAATTTGCTCAAGAATGTGATTGATGCGGTGGGTTAGATTACAAGATGTGTTGATACTCAGAGCTCTTACGCTATGTACCACTTTAGCGAAGCAGCAGCACGTCACCGCACCTGCTACAGCTACGCCCTGGAAGAGGTCCGGCTCAATCCCTTGTCGACACTCCAACACAAAAAGCACAAGTTAGGCACCAAAAAAGCAGGCTGCCGTTCCGAAGCAGAGGTAGCAACCAATCAAAGTATCCGGCACAAATCGCCCGTCGATCTCTGCGAGATACTTTAGGTTTCTGTGAAGTATTGGTTGGTCAGTGTCACAAATAAAACGTAAGTGTGTCAGTAGGGGGAGGCTAAAGAATTTTTGGCAAGCTTCTCGGAGAGTTTTAGGTTTTGTGCGAGCCGGAGCTTTTCCCACGCAATGCCGCGTTCGGAAAATAATTTTGCTGATTGCCAAGGTGATGTCTACGCCCAAGCCTCGGGTACACAGCAAGAGTCTCTTCTAAGTTTGCTAGTGGTAACAGAAAAGACGAAAGACGGTCGAGTTGGGCAGGTGTCATTTTCGGGAGTTTCAGCGTATGGTCTTGAAGGCTTTGCATCGGGGCAGGTTGCCGGGTCATCGCCTAAGGTTTCCGTTACTGGCTGTCAGGGATCAGGACTAGTGGTCCACTCAAGCTAATCTTTCAGTTGGAGTACCTTTTCCCTCCCAGTTCCATCCAAGCAAGTGCAGACGGACTCTTCTTGTACAGGGTGGGGTGCAGTTTTCCAGGGTCATATGTGGAAGGGTTGTAGGTCTAGCCAAGAGCAGAGGTTGCATATCAATCTCCTGGAAATGAATGCGGTTTTGATAGCTTGTCAAACTCATACATTTCTCGACGGTCACGTGGTTTAGTTTCTGATAGACAATCAGACGCTGGTGTCGTATTTGTCCAAGTAGGGCGGCACGCGCTCACCCATGCTGTCTCGTTTCACCAAACAGGTCTTGTTGTGTGCTCGGAATTGTCGATTTTCATTCAGCCCTCTCACATTGCAGGCAGTCTGAATGTTCTCGAGGACTAAGCTTCTCGGGTGAGTCAGGTGGTTCACACCGAGAGGGCGTTAACGGGTTACAAGTTTCGCTGGAATGCGTCGCAATATCCGTGGGGTCCACCTCATGTCGATCTATTTGCCAATCGGCTCAATCAACGTCTTCGGGGTACAGGTCTCCGTTTCTTGATGTGGCGATAATAGCGATAGATGCGTTGCTGTGTCAGTTGCCTCCGCAGGTGTTGTTTCCATTTCCAGCGTCGATGAGGAAGGTCCTTACTAAAGTTTGGCACGAGAGACCACAGCGTCTCCTGCTGCTAGTTTCCGATCTTCCAGAACTGTCTTGGTTTCCTTTGTTGATGCAATTACCGTGCGTCATGAGTCTTCCAGTTCTCCTGGAGTATAGCAGTCTGCGTCAACCTCATTCTGATCATTTTCATCCAAATCCTCAGTTGTTTCGACTGAAACTCTAGTGCATAAATTTTCCTTCCTGACATCTGAGGGATTTTCTCAGCGAATTCTGTAGAGAATGGATAGAATATATAAGGACTCTATGAACAAGGTATACTTGTCACATTGGCGTTTGTTCGAGTCATGGTGTCTGGACAGGGGCATCGATCCCGTGGCTGATACCTCAGTGGCAGTGGCCGACTTTTTCTGTATTTGTTTGAAGGGTCAGAAGGGTGTCGGTGAGATCGATTATGACGTACTGCTCGGCTCTTACGTTTATCTTGAAGCGGCCATCCAGTTATGATTTGTCATTCTTTGACGTGTTGGCGGATTTGGTTGGGTCTTCTGAGTTGGAGTGACCTTTGTTGATAGGACAGTGGTGCTTTGGGATCTGACACTGGTTTTGAAGTATCTCGTGTCACTACTTTGCCATCATTCCATCATTTCGGACAAGCTGCTTACCCTGAAGTGTGTGTTTCTTGTGGCGTTGGCGTCAGATAAACGCCGCGGTGAAAAACACGCCTTGCAGAACTCTGTTAGTCAAGTCAATGGTTTGTGGGATGCGGAAGTTCTGAAACCATTGCCGTCCTTCTTGGGTAAGACGAGCATTGTGACTAAGGGCTTGGGTACGTTTGAGCAGATGGCGATACCGGCCTTGCTGGGGGTATGGATACGTGGCGGTGTCGACACAGCATCGTTATGCTTCCTCTCCTTGCTACGCGCGTAGGTGAAACGATCGGCTGCCTATCGCAGCACGTTGCAACATTGTTTGTTTTTCGTAGTTAACGTTGTTTATGCGTAGTTGTACGGTAGATTTATCCAAAGCGTCTATTTCAAATTACTTCAAGAAAACCATTTTCTTGGCACATGATTATATAATCAAAGAGTCTGAAGATGTAATTCAGAAGCGATTGTCAATTAAAGCTCATCAGGTCAGAAGTTTGGCGGACTCCTATCGCAATGCTAATGGCGTATCAATGTGAATTGTTGAGCATCGCCTAACACCTTTATTAAGCTCTATTTGCAAGAATATACAGCTGATGCGTTAAATAATTTGCTTAATCTTGGTTCCTTTGTTGCTGTTGTACTAGTGATTCATAATAGTCCTCCTTCTTGCAGGACTCCCCATCAGTCGTTTGGAAAGAAGCCTTACAAGAAGAAGGCCATTAAATAGACTTTGGGTTGAGATGCAGTTCGGATCTGCAGCGATAACATGTCAACTTGCCTATCACGTGACTGTTTTCTTGCCGACCCGACGCAGTGCAGTTATACCATGGTCTGGCTTTTTCGACAGTGCGGTTTTGCACGTGGTATAATTGCTGCTGCGGCGGTCGGCAACAGGTATGGTATATTGTTGTCGGTTTTCTCATACTCATCTCGTTGTAAAAGAGGGTGGCCGCTCGCTTGTATAATAATATCAGTTTGATCGAACTAAAGTATAGTTCATAATGGGCACTTCGTGGTAAAATCTCACTAAATATTGTTAATTGTTATTGAATGGGCTGTACTTCTTTTATTTCTGCCTTGTCTACGTGTCAACCAGTTCGTATGCATTGGGTATTCAATTCCCACCCCAGTTAGAATCTACCATATTGATGGCTTTGTTAGTAAAATATCTTTAGACGTAGAAGCCACCAATCGAATTGTACCCACCCACGTCCCCATCGATTGGGATCGTCTGGTACGATAAGTTGGGTATGGCTCGATCACATGACAGGAACTGCAGCGCGCGCTGATTGGTCGATTGGTTGACAAGCATTGTAAACATAGCAGCAGGACACCTAGTAAGGATACCCATGTGGTACTATGTGTTCCAAAGAACTTTTTATTATCATGGATTGCGATAACCAATGTTTAATACATTGGAAAACCGATAGTATTGGCTTCTAAGTCTACACGATATTGTACTCATAAAAATGAGCATTAAGAAATTAAATAGTTCAGATGAGCAAACCTGGGACCTCGCAAGACTGTTAGAATTTAATAAAGCGTACGAAGTGTCCGAATTCTATGCGGCCGACATCGAAAATAATGCACAAACTTTTTGTCATTCTATACTTTATGGTAACTATGATCGTTCACTACTTAGCTGGGACACATCTTAGGTCCCCGCCTGATAGACACTATTCGAAAAGTGAAAACTTAGTCTCCGCAAATAAAAGCCTTAAAGGTTGAATACAAGGACATTTTACTGGCATAGTTTAAAAAGAAACTAAGTAGCAATGAATCTGTCTGTTCGGTTGTTCAAAACCAATATCGTGTACCGTTTCGCTTGTGTAAACATACTGAGAGACAAACAGGGCTTGACAAAGAGCGTGATGTTTTACGGGCCGTATCTCATGGGTTTCTTCTATCGTAGTTATTCCTAACAAGATACCTGGGAAAATTTGCGTTTACGTACATATGCGCTCTACAAACCTTGCTATTGAACATGAGCATCAGGTTTCACCTACTATAAATGAAATAGGCGTTTTCAACGTTATCGATGACATTTCATGTTACGGTTCTGACGCTGATGACTACCTGCATAACCTGAAAGCTCTGTTTTAGCGCATTCGTGAGAAAGGTTTAACCCCTTCTTCCGAGAAGTGCGAGTTCGAAACCGAATATTGAATTGTATGGTCAAGTGTTATACTCCGGTTAAGGGAGGCAATTATGTATCTGAAAAAAAAAGTGACGATACATAAGTCCTTATGATGTTCTGAAGACTGAACTTTTGTTTTTGAACTTTTTTATTTGTTTGAGTAAAAATATCTAAAGGTTGAGAGGGATGTAATGTAGCTTGTGTTGGATATCGACGAATGAGAAAACAGGCAACAATGATATTTATGTATATCCGGAATTATATTGAGCTGCCAGAATGGCACATATTTTTAAGTGCTAAATAAAACATAAATATGTTACAAGCTGATAAAACTTTCTGCCTAATTCAAAACCTTAGAACATCACAGCAATGCTATCAGTATGTTCACTTAAATAATGTTTGAAATTATACTTAGTTCTAAGTATCAGTTTCTTCGTCTGTTTAACTACGCCAGTTAATTTTTAGCAGTAAGCAGTGTCCCTTTATCTAATCTGAATACAGATGACATAACTGTTGTATTTTTTATGGTAAGAGAAGCATTTATTAACACTTGGCAAGACGATGTCTTGCAATGAGTTAAATGCTTTGGTATTAGGGCACCCGTGGGATTTTCATCGCTTTTTTATTCTTTACAGTCGTCCGTCATTTTTTCATCACAACTCGTCAGAAACTACTGGTGCGATTGACACCAAAGTTTCACAGTATATCGAACTTGAGGTAAACTAGTTCTATAAATATTTTTGATTTATTATTAAGGTTGTTTTCAAGGTCGAATCAATACGCAAAGATAGGGTAATTTTTCCTTTCTTCTGCACTGAGCAAAAGGCTGATGCTCACTGTGCACATAGTTTACTATTACCTCTCAGCTCACAGCTAAGGCCTGCTGTAAACACAGCGAAAGCTTGGCGCATTGCTAAAAGTAAACATATGTGCATCATGATATAATGCATAAATGCTTTGATATTAGGGCACCCGTGAGATTTTCATCGTTTTTTTTACCATCGTCCGTCAAAATAAATACATGTGTGTGCGTGCAATATAGCTCGAGATCAGTTGAACTTGTGTGCAGCTGAGCACGATAAAAAAATTAATAGACTTTATATATAATAGCGTGCATTTCTGTGTGCATCATTTCAATGCATCATGATATATAAAATATGATATATAAATCTCAATTGTCATAAAGCTTTCGATGTAGTTTTTGGATGCTACTCATTCAATTTCAAATTTTAACCGTCAAAATGTAAAACAGAAGCTTCGAAAGTCTTTAAAAAAATCACTCGCTCGAGAGTAGTTGGATGGAGGGGTGGAGGTTCTATACCAGACATGTTAAATGCACGCTTATATGCAGGTCAGTTTTTAGCAGGATACATGGTTATGAAAAGTGAATTAACGTTTTAGAAGTGGATAGTACTATATCCGAATTTAAAACAATAGCAATTTTAGTTTTTTTTTTAATTATAATTTTGGCCAAGTGTTTACCGATTTGACTTTCGTCAAATCGTGCTCCTCGTTTTTCAATTAAGATAGTAACTAAAGAAGTGCCCTATACACATTGATAACCCTCTGTACACAAGCAGGCTCGATGGAACGTACCGAATTAAGAAAAATGAGACAAATGTATGAATTACCTCAAAAGTGAATGTTTTTCTTCCCTTTTTGTGTGACGATTTTCTGGTCTTAAAATGCAAAATTTGGCTGTTTTTTTTTTTTTTTTTTTGTTGCATGCGAATTCTGTGGCTGTAATCTTTCTCATTTATTTAAAAATATTTACATGAATGAGAAATTGTCAAAAATTTGATTCCGTATTCGGAAATGTGAAAGCAAAATCTTAAGCAAAAAAAATAAGAGAAATTTATGCATAAAATAAATAAAGGGGTATTTCCATTGTCGTTCGTCGACACACATGTTCTTCGCATTTTGATCTACATACGGGACCTTTGCGGAAGAAAAACTTTAGTGTTATACGTTAAAAGACACATTTAACGCAGAAAGGATTAACTGGTATTGTTTATTTTTTACTAAATGCAATAAGTACCTATATTATAGCAAACTGTGAAAGTTTATAGGATGGCCATACTGTCTTCATCTAAAACTTTTTCAAAAACGTTGTGAACACACCCTCGCCTGACACCTGTGTCGGCTCTAGTCCTAGATGACTCTTGCTTCCCAGCAAGAGTCATAGTTCCTATAATATAACTTGTCATTGATCTCAATTTTTCGATCTCGGCGCACGACTTGGGCTAATGGCGTTATTTTAGAAAGGGTGCATCACATAAATAACCCAATTATAAATTATCGCGCACAATTTTTATGGTCAAATAACAATTTTGTAATGAGAAAAATAGATGTTTTCTTCAGATCAGAATAAAGAATCTCCCATTATCGCCCACAACAACAATGAATCTGCAGTTGTAAAACCACTCTTTACTCCGCTTTGATAGTTTGGAGGAGGTCGAAAATAGTGCGCCAGGATACTTCTCAGTGTGCTTTTTAAGAAAAGGCATGCCACTCCGAACCTCGGTGTCCTGGAACATGCGCCGAAAGATATAGAGCAGCGAAAATTGAGATCAGTGGTGATTTCTATTTCAGGAACTGTGACCCTTTCTGACCTAGGAAGACAGAAAGGGTCCACTGGGACTGTGTCGGCTCTAAAAGGCTCTCCGTCCAACTTCAAAGTTTCGAACGTTCCGGATCTCAGAGAGAAGGATAAAATCGAAACGAATAAATAAAACCCAGAAAATTTCGTTTTATCAGAAGGCTGCACACTTTTCGGAAATCTAAAATTTGTTTACAAAGGAGCCAGTCCTAGATTACTCTTACAGTCTTCCTATGACAGCAGGAGTCATAGTTCCTATAATAGGAAATGTGATTGATGTCAATTTTCAAATCTCGGCGCACGACTGGGGCCAACGGCGTTATTTTAGAAAGGGTGCATCATATAAATGGCCCAATTATAAATTATGGCGCACAAGTTTTATGGTCAGATAACAATTTTTTACTGGGAAAAATATGTTTTCTTGAGATCAGGATATCGAATCCCTCATTATCGCCCACAACAACAGTGAATCCACAGCTACAAAACAACGCTTTACTCTAGTTTGAGGGTTTCGCTGAGGTCGAAAATAATGCGTCAGGGTACTTTTCAGTGTGCTTTTAAAGGAAAAGCCTGCCAGTCGGTGTCCTGGAACGTGCGCCGAAAGATCCAGAGCCTCGAAAATTGAGACCAATGGCCATTTCTATTTCTATTGCAGGAACTGTGACCCTTTCTGTCCTATGAGTAGAAAGGATACACTGGGACTACAAAGGAGCGGGAGTGCAAGTCCATTCATACGAATGTACGTATTAGGAGATGCACAAATTCTTAACAAGCAACCTCAACGGCTGCCCAAATGTGGTGGAGCTCCAAGTCAGTATTTCTTAGGCCCCAACCCTACAGGGTTGGGGGCCTATGGACTTTGGGTGTCTGTATGTCCGTCTGTCCGTCCGTCTGTCTGTCCGTCATCGCTTTTTTGTACAAGCGATATCTCGAGAACGCAGAGGCCTAGAGACTTGATGTTGGGCTCATTTAAAAGGTCTCGACTTGTAGATGTGCCTTTTGGCCATTTTAACCAAATTCGATCACGTGATCTTGGCGAAATGGGCCAAAAACGCAAAAAATCGACTTGTGTTTGTACAGGCGATATCTCGAGAATGCAGAGGCCTAGAGACTTGATGTTGGGCTCATTTGAAAGGTCTCGACTTGTAGATGTCCCTTTTGGCCATTTTTACCAAATTCGATCACGTGATCTTGGCCAAATTGGCCAAAAACGCAAAAAATCGACTTGTGTTTGTACAGGCGATATCTCGTAAACGCAGATGCCTAGAGACTTGATGTTGGGCTCATTTGAAAGGTCTCGACTTGTAGATGTGCCTTTTTGCCATTTTGGCCAAATTCGATCACGTGATCTTGGCCAAATTGGCCAAAAACGCAAAAAATCGACTTGTGTTTGTACAGGCGATATCTCGTAAACGCAGATGCCTAGAGACTTGATGTTGGGCTCATTTGAAAGGTCTCGACTTGTAGATGTGCCTTTTTGCCATTTTGGCCAAATTCGATCACGTGATCTTGGCGAAATTGGCCAAAAACGCAAAAAATCGACTTGTGTTTGTACAGGCGATATCTCGAGAACGCAGAGGCCTAGAGACTTGATGTTGGGCTCATTTGAAAGGTCTCGACTTTTAGATGTGCCTTTTGGCCATTTTAACCAAATTCGATCACGTGATCTTGGCCAAATGGGCCAAAAATGCAAAAAAATCGACTTGTGTTTGTACAGGCGATATCTCGTAAACGCAGATGCCTAGAGACTTGATGTTGGGCTCATTTGAAAGGTCTCGACTTGTAGATGTGCCTTTTTGCCATTTTGGCCAAATTCGATCACGTGATCTTGGCCAAATTGGCCAAAAACGCAAAAAATCGACTTGTGTTTGTACAGGCGATATCTCGAGAACGCAGAGGCCTAGAGACTTGATGTTGGGCTCAATTGAAAAGTCTCGACTTGTAGATGTGCCTTTAGGCCATTTTGGCCAAATTCGGTCACGTGATCTGCTAAATTTTGGGGGTAAAAAAAGATTTTCCGCCAGCCAGTATCATTGTTTTTCAAAGTTTTGAGCAGAAGTAGGACATTTATTTTTCTTGGCCTAAACTGGCCAACAGGTTCAAAACCATAGACGACCCCTTACAATTCTGGGGGCGTTGGGGCCTGTTAGTGTTCACTGAATACTTGTTTACATTTACTCTGTATGCGTGGTCCTCGATGACTCTTGCGATGTTCCTATGACAGCAAAAGACATAGTTCCTATAATAGAATTTGTCGTTTATGTCGAATTTGCCAATCTCGGCGCACGACTCGTGGCGTTATTTTAGAAAGAATGCATCACATAAATGGCCCAGTTATAAATTACCGCGAAGCTTACATGGCAAAATAAAATAACTGTTTTGTACTGAGAAAATACAGATTTTCTTGAGATCAGGGCATAGAATCCTCAGTTATCATCCACAATTACAGAACCACTGTTTACCCCAGTTTGGTAGTTTCTCTGTAGTCGAAAGCAATGTGCAACGAGTAATACTTCTCGGTGTGCTTTTGATAGAAAAAAAACCTGTCTAGTCCGGTGGCGTAGTGCGTGCGTCGAAAGATCCAGAGCCTCAAAAGTTGAGATCAGTAATAATTTCTATTAAAGTAAACTGTGGCCCTTTTTCTCGTAGGAAGATAGAAAGGATCCACTGGGACTATCTTGTGCGTAAGAAGATGAGTCTTATTCCTGCTGTGTCTGTGCTGCGGTGCCTTTGGCGTTATAGAGGTCGATTATTTCGATTTTTAGGCGCATAAAGCTTATATATGATTTTTTTCTGCTAGTTACTGTTTTTAGGATAGTTTTGGGTGCGAGTAAATTCTAATGTGTGATATAAGACTTAATATATGTTAATATACGTTAATATACGTAATATATGTTAATATTGCCATGTCGGACCTAAAAATAAGGGATGTTGAGATATATAAGCCCAATCGCACATTGGATGTTCCGAATAAAATGCGCAATAATTTTGCGTGTCGAATGCAAACTATCTGGGTAAAAAATGAAAGAAATGATAAAGAGATTTCACTTAAATATCAAATTTCTCTTACATGAAAGAACAATGATGTTTTTAAAAACCCCGTATGCTATTTAACATTTATTAAGAGTTTCAACAAGTAGTTTTAAGTTTCAATGTCTGTGATGTATGAGCTGTTTTTACTGTATTATTTCTTGCATTTTTTTACCCGGTTCCCTTGCAGTCGAAATTCAAAATTCTTGCGCATTTTGTTCGAAACACCAAAGTGTGATCAGGCTTATGCAATGAGATAAACATGAAACAGAATACTGATTGGATTTGGCAAAAAACTGAAAATGTGTCATTTTAAAGTGAAAACAACGTTGTTTCCGGTTATTCCAGGTCTATTTACAAACCAGAAGCCATGCAATTCAATATAACATTTTTAATAGGTCGTAATAATCTTCTTCAGCTAATAGCCCAATTTGTAGTTTAACCAACTGCGATGTGCTGTTCAGTTTGAATGTTTCTTGCCTTGTGAGTGTCTTAATGCGATGGCATAAAGAGGGGGACCCAATTTACCCCAGGGAGCTCTTTCGTGGGACATCTCTGTATTTAAAGCCTGCAGCGTTCTTTTGTTCAGCTCTATAGGACCGGAATTTCTGTGGTTTGATGCTCGAATTCTACATGCCGGTCCCAGTTATATAAGTATCTACTGGAAGTCCCAGTACAAAATGTTTTTTTTTTTTTTTTGTGAACGAGCACAATTTTAAATAGACAGCATTTTCTTTTATTTCGTCGTTAAGCAGACGATAAGGTTTCACATTCAAATATTTGTTTATTTTCCGAGTTGTTGGGGTCATGCAACAGAAATTTAAATAAAGGACCATATACTGTTTGTAACAAATACATACAAAGAGCTGATCTGTGTAGAACTATGAATAAATGTATCTATCTACTCTGGTGATGTGAGTACATTGATTCCATGATTTTTGAATAGCAATTCTGAATTTTTTAAAATTATTGCACAAAAAATGCCCCTGTCTGTAACTTAATGGCGGTTGTTGCGAGAGAGTTTTTGCATTTTTCGGTTCCTCAAAAAAAAATGTAATTGTCATGCAAGGGTCGTTTTTATCCGTCGTCGACGGAAGTCGGTCGATTTTGAGCCATACTGTTGTACTCTGGAGATAACTGCAACGTAAGACTCAGGTGCTTTCCACGCGAGATCTCCGAAACTATTAATCCCAGGCATATGCTACCTTGCACACTGGATATTTATATATTGGAAGTTGTGCAACGTCCTGTTATTTTTCAAATTGGCCAAAAATTGCCAAAATGGCGACTTGTCAAAAATTGTGATCTCTTCAGATAACTACAACGTAAGACTTGGGTGCTTTTCACGCGAGATCTCCGAAACCATTAGTCCCAGGCATATGCTACCTTGCACAGTGAAAAAATATATATATTGAAGTTGTGCAACGTTGTGTTATTTTTCAAATCGGTAAAAAATTGCCAAAATGGGGACTTGTTGTGTCCGGTTGGGGTCTGCGCCTTCGACGATTGCTTGTTAATGACATTATTTGAGAATTCTGACTCGCCAATGGCGAGTTGGCGAGTGGTTAGCGAAAACACTGTGTAAATGTTTTCGTGCTCGCACTTTCGGCGCTCGAATATTAACATACTGGAGTTCCCACAGCTAAATCATACAGCTAAGTCGTACATATTGTAAGATGGCCTAGACAACTTTTATGACTTTTTGTATAGGTGATAAATCTCGATATGATGTGCTTAAAATCGTTCAAATCGCATCTCTAAGCGTCTAAAAGTGTCGAGTAGAACCTCCAGCTAGAACATTGCTCACTTCGCTCCCTTTTGTCGCCCTGCGCGCCGAAAATGCCACAAGTTTCCCCGACTCAAAATTTTCCGTCGATTTCGACCAGCCCGAGAACGACCCCTGGGCAATTTAGAAAATGCTACTAAAAAGCTGCAAGTGGTTTATACATCATACGTAACCCTATCACAGCGGGCATTCAGAACGTCTGAAGTTCAGATGGTTGGGAATTTCAATATTGGGACCGGTCCAAGTAGTGAAATCGCTGCTTGGAGCTTGTCCTCGTACGAAGTGACACTTCAGATGATAGCGCACTCTGTCTTATCAGGACATGAGCCTGCGCTGAGATAAACTCCAACGTGTACTTATTTTCATGTTCATCAGTTTTCAAACTTAATCTTTTTTTTTCGGAATTGCTAAAAAGGCGGAGCGTAACTGGCTGCAGTTACAACTCGTTAGTTCAACGATTTCATATATATCTTTTTTATGAAACATTTGCGGAATTTGAATGTTTTAGCGTCCCTGCAAACAGGAATTCAGTTAAGAGTGGCACACACTTCATGCTGTCCGCTGAAATGACACATAATGGTTAAAACATACTTCGCAAGAGCTGAAGTGTCCTGAAATTGAAAGTCCAAAGGGTGCGTTTGCTGTTCCGGATAGGTGTAGATGTTTGATTTCCCCTTTTGCCACCGGCTATTCTGGGTGTCGATGGGCAACAGCACAACGTTCAGAAATTTCCCAAGTTACAGATATACCCACCTTACTAATTTTGTCGAGATGTTAAGCAAGCAGTGCCTGCTCTAGTTAGCAAATACAGTCCATTCCGATGACGCATAATTCCCCGCTTTGCATGAGCTGTGCTCAGTCTGTGAGAAGAATCTGTTCAATGGTGCGTCGTATAACTTTGTTATTTTTTGCAGCAAGTCAAGTATTTCGATTAAGTCGATTGCGCAGGAAAATAATCGATTATGTTCAAAGCGATTAATTAACCGATTAATCGGAAATTAGTTCGACCACTAGCCTGTATAGAAATTTGCTAACCTTGACTGGGGTTTGTGCATGCTTAAGTGACAATCTGTTTTATTTCAGTGGTATAATGTCTATAAGCTCTATGTTTCAGTCTAAATAGCTTGATATGTGATTTGATGAAAAAAAATGTTAAAAATTGTCGTATTAAAATAAGTCTGTATTGATGCGACTTCAAAGATTCACCCCATTCTAAAGCATAAGCATATCATTTCTATTGCAACAAGCTCCCCCCACCCCCCCAACCAACCCCTCCCCCCAAAAAAGTAATGGATTGTTTCTTTCTATTTTTTGAAAGGCAGGCTTTAACGTGACATCAGTGTGAACAAAGGCAAGCATAATATTACGTATTCGCATAGTATGACGTAATATGACGTAAGTTCACTGACAGTCAGTGCAGCAAATTCGGTGATCACAAGTTTGAATAATCTCTTTTTAGACAGCACACGGACACATTATTTTAATTGCTTGTCATTACTCTGAAACAGATTTTATATATCGTTGTTGGCAACGGTGTTCTTTTCAATTCTATCATGAAAATGGTTCGTTATGTTGGAGTGCGTGTAAAAAAATAGCAAAGGCAATTTAACGTATTATCTCAGATATGTTGAGTGCTGAGAAAGCTTTAAGAAATTATTTTGGCGTTTCCAAGTCAGTGATTTTTTTTTATTTATTTCTCTTTTGCCAGTCACGCTTACGCAGACGGGGAAAGCGTAAGTGTGCTTATGTCGGTGTGTATTTGGTTCAGTGACGCATTTGTTACGCGAAAGAGCTGTCATTTGTTTTTTCAGTTTTCTTGAAAGAATAGCTTAAATAATGCGTGAAGTACTGGCGTAGTTATCACTGGCTACGCTGAAACGAATCCTGCCGCAGCTTCATAGGTAGGAGAGAGGGGGGGGGGGGTAGTTGTTTATTTCATGTTGGCGAGGTATACCTGTATACACACACACACTGCGGGTTTATAATGGATTGTGTGACATACAAAATGTACTGGTCGACGTACTGAACTTTGCCACGGAGTATATAAAACACCTTATCTACGCATTGTACTATCTGCCGTTTCATATTTACGGATTTTCTTTGTTCGTAGATAGCAGGATTAAGTTGTACCTGGATAAACTAAACCTGGGTAATGACGTCAGATTATCTCGGAGACGTCAGATGTTCACTTGTAGTTGTGCAGAGAAGTGCAAAATAGCAAATAATAAATAAGATCAAGGGAAATAGCAAGAGTGACGTGTGATTTCCGCAGGTGCGTTGGATTTATGTGGGTCGCTTAAAACTGAGCATACATGTTGGCCTTAGAATGGATATGAACCGTGTTTAAAGGTAATTAAATGCATATCAGATGGTTTTTTTTTTGAGGAAAAAATGGCGCGTGAGTGTTCATATTAAAAGTACACACCGGAGTGTTTCCTGTTTACACGATCTAGGTATTGAGTGGTGCGGGATGTCTGCACTTTCTTTGCTTTCGACTGTACAACATAAACCCGCCCACTAAATAAAGTTCGTGACAAAACAGGAAGATAATATCACTCCCGATTTATTTGGCGCCGTTGCGTATCTGTTCCTGTTATAGAATATTTTGTTTGTATGAAAACGGAAGTAACGCTTTGAGTTTTAAATGTTTTTTGAGCTTAATCCACCGGTAAAACCCGATACTGCAGTCAAAAAAAAAAAAAAAAAAAAATCACGTTTTTTAGGTTATTTTCCACGCGTCTCTGGTCTGTTTTCTAACCCTGATTTATGTCCTAGCAGAGAAGTGGTATAATTTCACGTTGTGCAAACATGGTAAATATATGTTAACGCGCTTTTATGGGAGACAAATGGGGCATAGTTAAATTTCTTTAGCGAAATCCTGTAGGTGTTTTCTTAATGTATTTCTTAGGCATTATATGGTGCAAGTATACAGAAAACATTCAGGGTCAGATCACACCAGACTGAAATGATATTATTTGTTTTGGGAGGAGAATACTTATATTCTAATCCTGCTGGTCTGGCTAGAAAGGGGTCCGTTGAATATATTCTATGTGCTTGTGAAAAGGGGGGGGGGGGGGCTGGAGGAGACTGTTTGCCATATGACGCTTATAAAAGTTAGTACTGTATTAACTTGTGAAAACCACAGTACACTCTCGATAATTGTACTTTTATCGGTCATAAAGTTGAATTGAAGTAGATGGTCGAGCAATGTGTGCTCTGTGCATTGATTGTACCCGCTTATTTATTTTTTTGCTTTGCTCAAATACATTAAAAATCACCAGATTTAACAAAATGCGCGTACGTTTTCACAAACCCCCTCGGCAAAGTAATGCTAATGCGATAGAATCGATACATTTTAATGCCAATATACAGTCATTAGAAGTTGTATATTCTGTGCTTAAAAAAAAAAGACAACCACCCCGATATATGTAGCGGAGGTTCCGCATGCCGTTTGATTTTTCAAGGAAAACTGTCGGTGAGTGGTGCGGTACAGTTGGGGCGCTACCAGTGGGGCGCTGTCACTGGTGCAATGCGCCTGGTGCGCTGTCATTGGCGCGGTACCATTGGGGCGCTAGCACCGGTGCAATGCCACTGTTGCGCTGCTACTGGTGCAGTGCGACTGGTGCGGTACCAGTGCGCTGCCACTGGTGCGCTGCCACTTGCGCAGTGCGGACTACTGGGGCGCTACCACTGGTGCGTTGCGACTGGGGGCGCTACCACTGGTGCGCTGCCAGTGGTGTGGTGCCACTGGTGCGGTGCGACTGGTGCACTACTACTGGTACATGTTTCCAGGTAGTGTATTCTTGAGGCGAACGGGCGTCAGGGGATTTGCAAATGGCTGAAAACCAACCGGTCATTGCGCTAAACCGCAATGAGATCAACTCCAGTCCCCTGTAGACGTGGTGGTAACTATTTCTGGATACACCATTACAAGTACCCGATCCATGTGTATATACGGCTCTCTTTGGGGTCTGTTGCCATGGCGATGGCAAGTACCGTCCTCTTCAGTTTTTTTTATAGCCTCTGGAGTCCTTTGTTATGTTTATTGAAGCTTTTTATATGAAGTGCCTCGGAAGGTCTCGGTGGTCTGTAATGGCTACCTGTACCAGTGCCAATACGTCTGGAAATGTCGGATTCGGTTCTTGCGGTCGGAAGTTAGGGTAGAGATGTGGTGTGGTGTTTCTTGAAGCTAGAGGGGGGGGGAGGGTTTGGTTGCTGTGTGTTGGTGTTTCATGCAGAAGTCCTTTGGCTTTGTTGTCATCGTGTCTCTTCAGGATATTTTTCGTTTTTAAGTATTTGTTTCGGCTGTCTAAAAACGTGCGGTGTTGCTGAAAAAAAAAACTGGGGGGGGGGGCGGGGGGGGGGCAAAGTTGTTGCGGTTCGCTACGACCTTACTCATGGCAGTATTAGACACATCGGAGGAAGTGCGTGGCCCCGATTCACCTGCTACAAGGGAAATCGCCGTCATTGACCACTACTCCTAGCAGTCAGTAAATGAAACTAGTGATAAACAGCCAGCAGTGATCAGGAGTCGTTTATAGAAACCATAGATTCGTAGTGCGGTCCAATAATGTGGGTATTGTCAGTTTCGCGTAGTTTATGTAACGTAACCTGTCACGCATGGTCACTCGCATAACTTATATAAATCAGAGAGAGAGAGAGAGAGAGAGAGAGAGAGAGAGACAGACAGACAGACAGACAGACAGACAGACAGACAGGAGAGGGTGTGTGTGGACAGTAAAATATTATTTTTTAAATAATGTCCATTTAGGCACAGCCTTACAGTACATCACCACCACAAGGGGGGGGGGGGTGGAGACAGACAGAGAGGGTGTGTGTGGACAGTAAAATATTATTTTTTAAATAATGTCCATTTAGGCACAGCCTTACAGTACATCACCACCACAAGGGGGGGGGGGTGGAGACAGACAGAGAGGGTGTGTGTGGACAGTAAAATATTATTTTTTAAATAATGTCCATTTAGGCACAGCCTTACAGTACATCACCACCACAAGGGGGGGGGGGGTGGAGACAGACAGAGAGGGTGTGTGTGGACAGTAAAATATTATTTTTTAAATAATGTCCATTTAGGCACAGCCTTACAGTACATCACCACCACAAATCTTGTTGATGGTGGGCACGAACAAAATTGTGTACAAGCAGCACCCAGTACAACGTCCTGTATTCGCAAAAGTTCACTGTGTAGTTAACTGTACTCCCGGAAGCGAAAATCGCTTGCTCTGGCTGTATCATACAAACAATTTGAGGTTGGATCTTTGCTTGTTAAACAGGAGAATTTATTCATTTACTTTCGAATATTGTGGTCAGCCAGCGGAGCAGTTAACGGGATCAGTTAACTGTATAGTTAACTGTTGTGAATACGGCCACAGGCGTTTGGGTATGATCAAATGATCTTGTGTTATTGATTTGATCACTCCGTCCCACTTCAAGCGATCCTTTCTCGTTCTGGCTTAAGGACCCTTATGGCTTAACACCTTCTTTTGATATCCAGTTTTTTTGGCGCTGTTGAACTCACGTGATGTGACTGTGGTATTTAAAACATTTTGTTGAAGCAGATTGAACATTGGGCTGAAAAACCCTCTGAAGAAAAGTCGGAAGTTTGCGTCATTAGAAAAGGGGTTTGGGTTTTAATTGACTCGTATAGATTTATATTGCAGTGTTACGTTATGTTTCGACTTAAAGCGTACGTGTTAAGGGGTATCGTTGAGCTACATATTAAGGTGTGTCATAAAATGCAGGGACCGCTTTTTCCTACTGATTTTATTTTCAAGCCAGATAAATCAAGACATAGCCTCTCCTCCCTCCCCATTCTGCGTTGTTCTAAGCTCTCCAAATGAGGTTTTTAGCTGCAGTTATACACCGGGGATTCGCCATTTATACGCCTGTCAGTGGAGATTTCAGACCCATCAGTACAGCACTTCAAAACCAAATCCCTGTACTGTCAGTGACGTGCAAAGATCGAAATTAGAAAAACGAAATATGCCCTTTCACCTTTGTTCAGCGCTATTGCAAAAATGCATTTGGGAATTTTGGTGGCGACAGAAATATTCCGCTGAAAATTAGGTTCGCGTGCCCCTTATTTGAGGCCTTCTCTTTTATTTATTTTTTTAGATTTGTATAACCTTTTCGTATGTGAATACACAGGCATGCTATTGAATTTTGTACAGCCAGAGTATTGAGAGTTATCAAGTGTTTGGTAGGCTGCCAAAAAAGTAAAACGGAGAAAGCATGTACCCTTTATTGCTTAAAAAAGATGCCTTTTTTGTACAATTTTGGCTTTCTTTTAGCACATACATGAATGCAAGTGCGACAAGTATTTCGTTTGTGTTTATTTACGCGTGACAAAAACCCAAACTCGTCGCCTGTTGCGCATGAATGGATTCTGTTGCTAAGAAGATGGGCGTGTTACACGCGGTTCTTTCGGTACATTTTTTGGCGTTTCTTGAATGGTGATGATAACTGAGGTTAATCTTTCAGTCTCTGGTCGTCTCTAATCAAGTCATCAGGTTTGTCTGTGCCCCGCTTCTGTTTTAAAATATAACTTCAGTGATAGGGGTTCAAACCCCGGTCGGGTCATACCTAAGACTTAAAAAATTGCGACTCCTCCTTGCTACCCTGTGAGACGAAGGGTTAGAAGGAGGGCTGGAATGCCCCATTTCAGTATAATGTGGCAGGGGGATCCCGACCTGACCATAGCAGTTGAAAGGGATCTAAAGAACAATACAATACAATACAGTGATAGGCTCATTGGACGAAACTGATTAAATAGCACGATGGAGGCTTTGTCGAATGGGGCTTGTTTGTTCTGTAATCCGGTTATGGTTCTGCGTCACACATAACAAAATGGGAAGCTGTCAGTGAAAAGGAAAAAAAAAACCCCACACAACTTTGAGGTGTTTACAAAATGGAGGACAAAAGGTAAAATTACCTCAACTGTGAAATTTGACCTCGCTCTAGCATGCTGAAAAACGAGACTCTAAAAAGTTCTATTAAACGGATAATTATTTCTGACAGTGCGCAAGAGTGTACTGTGTAAAAAGTACTGTGGTACTTGCATGTACATGCAGCGGAATGTTATGTATTATGTATTACGAATTGGATAAATGGATGGCTATTTTTACCGTCTTTTTGCGCCTTTATGTTCACTCAAAAAAAAAAAAAGTGATTGATCTTGTTTTTTCTCTCTCTAAGACCCCGTTAAGTGTTAAATGATGATGGAGTTTTAACGACGCACACACGCACCAAAACATTCAAGCTATAATGGGACAAAACTATGTGTGCATGTTAAGCCATAAATCTGGCGTGGTTGAAAGAAAAATGTTTATGAGAAGGAGGGCCCGTCTGAAGCAGGAAATATATACCCAAGCGAAAAAATAGCAGTCTACCGGGATTTTGGTATGAAAATACGCTTTGCGTGCGAGGTGTTGTTTGCATTCCAGCAGCGCATTGCAGTGGAAGGTGGCTTGTGTTAAATAAAATAATAAAATAAAAAAATTAAAAAAAAGATAAAAAAATAAAAAAAAATACGCTGAATCGGGAACCTTCATAATGGTTTTGTGTGAATGAGAAAGTGGATTGTGCTGGAAAGTCGGATAACGCCAATATTTTGATTTATGCGTGCAGAATGAAACATGGAAACTAGAGTGAAAGACGTGGATTCAAAGCCCCCCTCTTCAAGACTGAATCACTCGTAAAGGAAGGAGCAGACCCTAGACAAAGCCCCAAGCATTCCGACCGTGAAACACCCATGGCCTGTTAGTTCCTGCATCCCACACACTCCTTGGAAGCAATATTTGGATAGCAAGTGCAGCACAACTTTTAGTTTTATTGCTGAAGGTAAGTTATGACAGCTCCTGTTTGCGTATGTCCCCATTCTTGGGAACTGTGTAGGCGTGGCTGTTCCCCGGAGAACAGTGTTGAAGTTCGAAGAAAGGCGAGCCAAGCTATCCATACATTTACTCCGCGACGGTGCTACAAATAGTACTGGTTACATATGCAGTTTATTTGATTGCAATTAGTAGATAATTAATTACTAATTGAACAATTAATTTATAATTACACATACGATAAAGAATTTAAATGAGTTACTTTTATTGTAAACCAGCGTGGTTATAAAAAGCATCTCTGAAAACGTGGCTACAAAAAACGAGGTTATAAAAGTACCACTGAAAAGTGAATTTATTGATCTTTATAATGGTCAGAACAAATCTCAACGGATTGTTCAAGTGGACCGAATGGAGTAAGCTCACAAGTTAGAGTATAGATTCTCTGTCTCTGTGACCAAATAATCTGGAATTTCTAAGACAGTCCAAATATAGTCGTGAGACTTATCAGGGGGAAATTTTTTCTTCCGTCGAAGTAAGTGTTTGGAAACGTTGTGAAAAATATCTAGTGCCATAATTAACACGGTGGAGTGATGAAATGGGAATTTTGAAGAAATGTTTTTTTTTTCTTTTTGTGAGCCTCATTTTACGTATAAAAAAAAAATATGTGTGGTTTTTATGTGAGCCTCATTTTACATATTAAAAAAATATGTGTGAACTTTCTATTTGAATGGGCTACCGGATTTAACAAACTTTGTGGTGGGGTTGGGGGGGGGGTGGGGGGGTGCGGGGGGGGGGGGATACAGCCATGGCGTAGCGTGTTAGTGATTTCAAAGAGTTTGCTTTCAAGCCGCGAAAGTGTCGTGTCTTTGTGAATGTACACAGGTACAAACTTCAAGGTTGCGTTTAAAGCCAATGTAAGTGCTTTATGATATACAAATGGGGAGCTTGCGTTAATTGTATGAGTCGGAAGGTACTATTTATTTCTTTAGAAAATTTGTGAAGGAACATTAAATAGTGTTACCGAAAACAGCCTTGCACTTTCAGCGGAGCAAGGATTCAGTGTAGTAATTTTTTTTCGTCCTTGGAAATCCAAGAAATAACCATTAGCCAAAAAAACAAAAAACAAAAAAAAAACAAACAAAAAATTACAGGGAGAGTGCGGTTTTCAGTCCTTTGAGAAAGTTAAATTGGCCTCGGATATATTACTTAACGATAACTATCTAGCTTATCATAGTCTACCCATACCATCAGACCACTGTATAAGTGACAACAAAGGGGGCCCAAAGTGAGATGATTGTCTTGACAGAAGATTAGCCCAGAAAATTGAGCTTTGAGTTATTGAATGTGAATAAGTGCCCACTGTTCAAAATTGTCTTTATAAATACAAAATAATCTTATTTAAAAAAAAAACTGATAACCTGCAGTCAAAAACATGAGCCTGAGGTAAAATTTGAAAAGACACAATGGTGAAATTGAAAAAAAAATTATAGTGGATTACTTAGACATAATGTATACCCCATACACCATGAGGGTTGCGGAGAAAGCTGAGTTAAAGAAATGTAGGAGGAACCTGCGCGGCAAAAAAATGCCTGGAAAACACCCGTTACTGTGGACAGTATTGAAAAGACCCGGTACTGTGGACAGTATTGAAAACACCCGGTACTATGGGCAGTATGGAACTCCTCATTTCACATGATCACTTTGTCCAATATATAGCATAATATTATGATGATGCAGTTTCTTTGTTTTTGTTTATTACGAGAAAATCACGTGATTTGTTAGCTTTTATGCTTTATTTTTGGTCGCAGTTTTTCTTAATTTTTATGTCCCTGTTAAAAAAAAAATTCCGATGCAGTCTGACCGTGGGCAGTACAGTTTTGTACGTCATAACCTTAATAGACAATGTTTCTGTAGCTTACATTGTGAACCGCCAGAATGGACGGGTTGAGTGTAAAGGAGAGTGGGGCAGGTTATTGAATTTGGGGATGGCAATCGCATCACTTTTTTTTTCGCTCCGCTTTTTTGTCAGTAATATTAGGGGACATTCGAGCTCATCCTCCATTGCACCAGAAACCCGAATAAGTGCCCTGGTTTGATTCGCGCCTGACTTGAACATGGTAAATGGCTTTTGTAGTTTATCAATTGCAAGTCGTGCCAAGGAGGCTTGACGAAAAAGGCGGAAGTCAACTGCGGGTATCGGGTGTATGCAGGGCTCGAAATTTTTCATAAGATCGTACGCTTGTTGTGCGACCCAGTTATTCCTTTCATGAAGTATTAAGTGTTGTTAGGTAAGGTACGAAGGCCGGTGACGGTGAATGTGAAAGGGTTGTCCAAGGACATGGCTTTAATGAACACATTCTCGTTGTTAGAGCATCGTCTTTTCTGTTGGCAACAGGGCGAGCTCGTATTGTGATTATTTCTACGGCTTTGTTTGTGCCTGATAAATATGTTTTGATTACAGGATACCATCCTGTAAAATATGGGATCTCGATGTGGTTGAAATTTGAAGAAATGTAGCGTTATCACGGACATAGAGAATTACAAAGAGAGACGTCATAATGCGTCATAAACAACTATGAAATAAAGACACGTTCAACAAGGAAAACAATTGTCTACTTGTTGTGCAGTCGTTTACATGAATTTTTATCCGCAGCGTAACTTTTGACTTTGAATCAGGTAACCTTGGTGATGGTACGTGAGGGCGCGGAAACCATGGAAACGCACGACAGTTCGGGTGCATACGGCAGCAAAGTGAGTCGACTGAAAACTCTCTTCCAGGTACGTGGTGCTTGCGTGGGATTTATTAGAAAATCCATAATGTAAATGGTTTGTTATGTATCTAATGGTTTTATGGTTCGAATTTGACTTATGTGGAGTCTGAGGTTAAAGCACATTTCGTGACATTTTTAGAAGAAAAAAATATTCTTATTAATTCATAAGTGTGCCAATGAGATTTGTGAAGCAAAATGCTCTTCTTAGGAATCTGACAAGGAGAATCGAGGCCGTCAGGCAACTCACACAGCAGCAGGCGGTAAGCCTTTGAAGTCGCAATCCGCTGAGCGCTCTCCGGACATCAAACGCAAGCGGCCCGACACGCTGGAGACGAATCAGAACCTCGCCAACAAGCGTAGCCAGAGCGCTGGTGCGGTGCGAGCCGCGGAGGTGCTGGACACCGACCCGATCGCGACCGACTCGACCGAGCTGTACGAGACGACCAATCATGTGCAGCGCTTCCATCGCACGCGCGCGATTTTTGCGCAGATGGAGAGGCAGAACCAGTACAATAACAGCG
Organism: Protula sp. h YS-2021; assembly: GCA_949752745.1. NCBI lineage: Eukaryota > Metazoa > Annelida > Polychaeta > Sabellida > Serpulidae > Protula > Protula sp. h YS-2021. The sequence continues at coordinate 39,443,165 of OX457030.1, read as the reverse complement.
CGGGGAGGGCGCGCGTGGCGAGCCGCTCGGTGTCCCCCGGGCGGGGGCGCGCCCTGTCGCCCGCCCATTCCCCGCGCGCCTACCCGCAGCATGAGAGTCGACGCCTCACTCCCACCTCACCCCTGTCCCCGAAAAGTCGATCCCAGTCCGACTCTGGCAATGTTTTTGACTACTCACGCATGAACAGCAGGAGTCGGTCCAATAACGCGCGCTATGAGACTGTTCCCGGAAAGTTCAGATCGGGATCCGTGGAAAATCTCGTTGACGACCAAGCCTATGCACACAGTTATAAAAGCAACGAGATAAGTCGAAGGCCCGATTTAAAAAGTAAATCTGAAAGTGACTTGCTGTTTCGCGATGAGACGGATGTGTTTAGTGTTTCACAGCCTTCGCCGCGAGCGTTAATCCAAAAATTTGAAGGCAAGCAGGACAGTTTACACAATGCACCATCACAAATGCCCCATCATTCCAAGCCCTTGACATGGACAACGCGTGATACGTCACAGAAGGCTGTGGATACGTCAGCCACTAAAACACTGCCATCGTCACTCTTTACGCCACAATCAAACGCCACCCCTACATCAAACGCCAAACCTGTCGCATCGCACACTACGTCAAATATCACGAGTTCTTCCGTCAACCAATCAACTGCGCCCAGTGCTAGTCATGTGATATCCGATGACCAATCAAACTCAAGTACTGCATTAACCAATCAAACAAACTCACGGACGGCCAGCTCTCGTACCAGTTACGCGCGGCAGCCAATGCGGAGTAGCAATTCAGTGGATACGCAGCGAAAGGGACGCGAATACATACCGAAATTCAAAGCGGATCACGACGACGACGCGGAAGCGATGTCGCGTATGGACAGCATCTATTCGTGGCGCAGTCGTCGAAATCGGGACAAGGGCACCGGCAGCAGCGACGCCAACTCGCCTGAAGTCATGTCGTCCAGTCTGGATTCCGCGACGCCGCCGAGTGTGACGTCATCGCATGTGATGACATCGAGTGTGTCGTCGTCGGGCTCGGGCGTGCTGCTGCCGAAACGGCATAGAATGCGCGATGACGGCATTACGAAGGAAGACATTGAGGCGAGCTTGCACGAGGCCGATGCCTATTGGAATAACGAACGCGAACGTCACGACGGGCCGTTCGGGTTGCGTAGTCACATGACAGATTCCATGCACTCGAGCGGCTCGGGAGAAGAAATGGCCCGCTCTGAAAGCAATCACGAAATAGTCCTGGAGAGTCCCAGCAGTCCCCTGGCTAGTCCGAACCCGGATAAAGATTTCCCCAAAAGTTTTAATTCCCTAAGCAGTAGTAAAACTGAACAGGATGGTTTAGCATGGACCTCTAAGTATGCCATTCCGGCGAAAACACGTTCTCAGGGGCTAGATAGCACAAACAGCAGCAACAGTGTAGATACGTTGGGAGAAATCCATGAAGGTTTCTTGCACAGGACAGATACGCTAGAGAAAAGCTTAGCGGATCGCGATAGCGAGTCGCTGTTATCTGATAAGCGTACGAAACCTGAATTACCCCCCTACCCGTCGTCATCCGTTGTTGCTAAGCAGTCGCACATATCACACAGTTACCCATCGGATCACCATGGATACCAGGAATCCGGATACGAGAATTCAGGTTCCGTGGATGAAGAGGAGAACGCCGAAATGTCGCTGGATCCAGAGGGGGACGTGGACTTTGAAGTGCCTTCGTCGCCGCCGCCGGTCACCAAACCACCGCCCCCTTTCCCAGAAACGGCTAAATCTGTGTAAGTAAACTGCCTCCGTGTGACTAAGGGAAAAGGGGTTAATTTGAAAATTTATCTGGGGCCAAAGAACACTACGTGCTTTCCCCCCTTAAGTGGGCCGAAAATAGAAATGCAACGCAATCATTCAGGGTTCCCATTTCCGCGCGTTTGTGCGTGATGCACAAACACGCACACTTTTGAAGAGTCGGGGGTACAGTCACGCACAGAAATTACTGTGATAAAAAACACATGTGTACGGTTTCTGCATTTTTTTTTCGCATTTACGCACAGTTCTCAATAAGTGGGGGTACAAAAACCCCCATTTTCAAAAGTGAGTGGGAAACCTGCCAGTCATTAACTTTTTATAAGTCAGGAATGATCTGGGTTTCTTAGTATTTCAATAATAAATGGGCGGTCAAATAACGTTGTTATTTCGTGTGTGTGCGCTAGCATTTGCGGTGGGGGGTGGGGGGAGGGGGCTAATCGATAGAGTTTTTAACCGATCGTTGAAACGGGCATTATGTGCTGAAAACATCAGTTAAAGAACAATTCTCAGGCCAGTTTAGAGCAATGTATTTGCTATTTGGAGGCTTGAGAAAGAAGAACTTGAGAGATGATACAGAGAGGCTGTTAATGTTTCCGTCATTAATCAATGCTTGGGTAGGAATTGTACCACAGTGCATAGCTGTCAAGTCCATCCAATATCCCTCCGTGCTTGTCGCTTACAATCCCTACTGGTCCTGAGTCAATGGCCATGACAGACGGATGTGCATCCGGGGAGCTTTCCAACCATTGCTTACTTTTCCGGTATTCCCAAACAAATACGAATTATATTTTGAGACATGATGTCCCTTATCTCATTCGAGCTGCAGTCCTATGGGTATTATTATTATTATTATTATTATTATTATTATTATTATTTTTTTTTTTTTTTTTTTTTTTTCCCAAAATGAAATATCGTGTACCGTTTACGCCAGTATACAGGTGTGTCGGTAAGCGGTGCTATCTCTAGCTTCAAGCAATGTTCTTCTTGGCTATACACAAGGGCGAGGACTTACTAATATCAAGCAGTCAGGAGCAATTTCAGAATTTCAACCTGACAGATTCTCCAGCAGGATTCCTCGAGCGATTAAATTAGTCTAATTCCGCTGTCCTTGCCATCACTAGATATAAATAGCCGCGGGGGGCATAGAAAACCAATTATGTAACAATTATATGAAATTTACTTCGTTACCCGAGGGCTTTGGATCTAAATGATTGGCAAGAGAATAAATGGATATTACACATTTTTTTTTTTTTTGTCAGCGTACTGTACAGTTTCAGCGTACTTGGTAGATTGCTGCCAGGACAACAGTAATTGACAGAACAAGATCAGGCAGCTCGGATCCCAGGAATAAAAAACAAGCACTGTTATTTCCAGATTGTCCTTACTTCCGTTAAAATGATCGTTGGTAGCCTTTGGCTTATTTTTTTATTCGATTGCTGCCATAATGTGCTCGGAAATATGAGTGCTCTTTGACATCAAGAAGCCGTCAGTCAAGTGGGCATATGCACGAGCGCTGTATGAGCGCATTTGCAAGCCTTCAGTGAAGGTGTGAGAGCTCGCATCCAACATAAAACTCAGTTGTCAGCTCCTTGCATGTTCTTATGCTGTATATGCTTGCCATACCACTGGTGAAAATAGAAGGAAATCAATCGGAGGGGAGAGGGGAGGGGAGGAGTGGGGGGGGGGGGGTGAGCGTACTGAATGATCATGAAAAGATGACAAAAATGATCACAAAAAAGAACAAAAAAAAAAAAATGAAAAGACAAAGGTTTCAGAATTTTTACTCCCTTAAACTATTTTAAAAGCTATATAGGCTATTCTCCGGTGAGTGGAAAAAAATGCCTGAAATGTTGTAGGCCTCCGTCCGTGGACGACTTATTACAAGACGAGCACGATGAGTACATGATTCAGCGGGAAGATGGTGACGGCACAGAAGAACCGGGGATAGTAGAACCCGCTATGCCTGACGGTGAAGGTACGTGATACACGAGGGGCAGACAGCCCTGGTCGTTACAAGAACCAACTGCGTATGTGCCATTGTGTCACTGCTAAGAAACGCGAAGGAGGGGGCAGGGGGGGGGGGGAGGGCGGGAAAGCGGGGTACGAAAAGTTCTTTTGGTAGAGTGGTTTTGGCCTTGTGCATAGATAAGTCAGGTTCACTTAATTAACTGTATTTCCAGCATTTTAAATCTGTTTTTGTTCAAAATTCAGTGAAGTAACATTCTTTTCTTAAAGCCTGTCAATAGGTTCTTAAAACACGTCTTCTTTTTCTTTTGATATTTTCTCTTTTAAGTTGTTGTTTCGGAATAGTCAGATTTGTGTACAAAGAACCGAACTGATTTTAGGTGCTTATATTATTGATGTGTGCAAAGTCGGTAATACCGTTGAAAATTGAAGAAAAATTCAGTGCTGTCAAAGAAATCTATTTTTTCCCCAATTGTTTGGTTTGTTTCTCACTTGTAATTGGCCTTAAGAGTACGCGTGCACTTTGTACACAACTCTGTCACTCTGGTGTAGATATCTCACTGCCGCCTTTCATGGTACACATATAACAACTATGACGTTTTTGTCCCCTAAAAGATCAGCTTTTATGGGCCACGGATCTTTTTTGCCTTGGAGAACATTTCGTTGTGACATCCCGACGCCGTTCTGGATGCCACGGCGAGTGATCTTCGATTTATTTCGAGTACTTACAAACAGTGTATAGGTTTGTAATTTAAATGTACATTTCATCTAGAGAATTTCTCCCCCCGTTTAGAATGCGAAGGAGCAGAGGTAGTCAATCAAATCTGGGAGCAATATTTCGACTATAGTCTCCATCATAAGCAGCGTCTTGATCAAGGTAGTCAGCGTGACTAATCGTAACTTAGTCGCTAGTCTCGGTGCCGGTTAGTCTGCAGAAAAAAAAACATTTTGTCTTGCAGACTGGGCTGCTTGCACATGCTATTTTATGCGTGTACTCATTTATGGTACTATAATTGCGGTGCATTTCAGTGCATTTTTGAAGTTTTAGAACATGATTTAATTTTGTAGTAGATTAACCCGTTTATTTCTGGCAGGCGTGTCGTGGTAAGAGTATTTAAGCGTGCTGTTTTTTTAATAACAAAAGGAAGAGGTTTATTGCTATTACGTGGCTGCAGGTGTCTTCACTTGGAGGGGAGTAGGGAGGGGAGGGGGGGGGGTTGAGGAGGAGGGGGGCAGAGGATTCGCACAAGTAATGACGTCTCAGATGTGACAGTCCTGTTTATGACGTCATTTGCGCAGTGCTTTAAAAAGTACAACTTATTTCAAATCAAGAATTTTTTTTGACCGAAAAGTTAAATTTAATTTTTTTAAAATAAACTAATAGAGAGAAATAAAGGTTGATTGTTGGTCAAAGCGCGTGAAAGCTGATTGATGTTAATAATGAACTGTGCACAAGAAGTTATCTGTGTTTACTGGACCCCATATATTCCCGTCCCATAAATTACCCCTAGTCCAAGCGAGATTCAATGGCCAGGGGTCAGCCCCAAGCCAGGAACTGGCAAAGTACGACAGACCTCAGGCAAGATGTAGCCATCGAAAGTCCGCACACCAAGGAAGCACTGCTATCCTCAGCCAAAAGTCCGCACATCACGGAAGGACTGCTATCCTCAGCCAAAAGTCCGCACACCACGGAAGGACTGCTATCCTCAGCCAAAAGTCCGCACACCACGGAAGGACTGCTATCCTCAGCCAAAAGTCCGCACACCACGGAAGGACTGCTATCCTCAGCCAAAAGTCCGCACACCACGGAAGGACTGCTATCCTCAGCCAAAAGCCCGCACACCACGGAAGGACTTCTATCCTCAGCCGAAAGTCCGCACACCACGGAAGGACTGCTATCCTCAGCCAAACGCCAGCACAACACGGGAGGACTGCTGTACTCAGGTAAGATTACAGCAGTGGGTTTCTTTCAGTCGATTTCATCTGGGCATTCTGTTGTTTCAAACACATACTAATTCATTGTTTCCTTAACGCTTGTTATCGTTTTATTTTCAGCGAAACAGTTGGAGGTGCCAAGACCTTTGCCGGAAAAGCGGACAGGACAGCGGATAGGACAGGACAGCGGACAGGACAGGACAGCGGACAGGACAGGACAGCGGACGGGACAGGCCAGCGGACGGGACAGGACAGCGGACAGGACAGGACAGCGGACAGGACAGGACAGCGGACAGGACAGGACAGCGGACAGGACAGGCCAGCGGACGGGACAGGACAGCGCACAGGACAGGACAGGGGACAGGACAGGACAGCTGACAGGACAGGCCAGCGGACAGGACAGGACAGCGGACAGGACAGAACAGCGGACAGGACAGGACAGCGGACGAGACAGGACAGCGGACAGGACAGGCCAGCGGACGGGACAGGACAGCGGACAGGACAGGACAGCGGACGGGACAGGACAGCGGACAGGACAGAACAGCGGACGGGACAGGACAGCGGACGAGACAGGAGAGCGGACAGGACAGGCCAGCGGACGGGACAGGACAGCGGACAGGACAGGCCAGCGGACGGGACAGGACAGCGGACAGGACAGAACAGCGGACGGAACAGGACAGCGGAAAGGACAGCGGACAGGACAGGACGCTTGTTATTTCTCATTGCAGACGAAACATGGTTGCTAGGGACGAGGCCGGATAGTGTTCATGGAGAACCTATCAAATACTGCTTCGAGATGTCGCCGCAACGCCAGGGTGAAATGTGCGGGAAGGTGCTAGAGCGCGGCATGTGCGGGAAGGTGTTAGAGCACGGCATGTGCGGGAAGGTGTTAGAGCGCGGCATGTGCGGGAAGGTGTTAGAGCGCGCCATATGCGGGAAGGTGTTAGAGCGTGGCATGTGCGGGAAGGTGTTAGAGCGCGGCATGTGCGGGAAGGTGTTAGAGCGCGGCATGTGCGGGAAGGTGTTAGAGCGCGGCATGTGCGGGAAGGTGTTAGAGCGCAGCGACTTGCCTGTCACACGAGAGTGAAATTCAGCGCCTGCAATACGCGTTATATGTGTGTTTTTGTGGTGTCTTCAGTGGTACATGTATTAACTGAATAAATCTGTGGAGAGAAAAAAATGTTCTTGTTTTATATGTGCACATGTTAGAAGTGAAATGTCTACTGTCCCGTGTGTGTTTCACTGTGTGCTTTGTTATGCATAATAGCCAAATAAAGATAGCGAAAACAGTGATTTTGTTGTTTTATTTATGGCAATCTTGAAGGCGGATGGTGATTGAATTTTCATTATATGTAACTCGTTTGGTTTTTGTTTTAAATAAAGTTATTGAAAAAAAAGTGATTTTGTTTTATTGATGTGTTTCTTAGAACTTAAAAGCCTGGAGTGTGTGGGCTTTTATTGCACTGGCAGTAATCAAAAGTAAATAAAATGATTGAAAACAGTGTCTTTGTTTTATTGATGTGTAACTTAGAACTTGGAAGCTTTTATTATACTTAAAGAACCCAATAAATACGTCAAGAAAAAAGGTGATTTTTGTCTTATTTCATATATGATTATTTTTAGGGAATATGTGGAAACCTTAATAGAACGGGAATAACTTTTTGTGCACAGTGTGTTAAGATGTACGAAGTGTGGAGACTAGCGTTTTTGTCCAACAGCCAACCTCTACGGCGGATCAGTCTCTTGTGTATAAAACACCTTTTTTACTCTATAGACCCACTGGGGATTCCGCGAAGATAGGGACCTACCCTTTAAAAATATCCATCCGTTCTATGTTTATACATAACAGATAGATCTCATTAGAGGTCAGCTATTTTATAACAACGGTGAGACAAGTGTATCGAGGGTGGGTGGAGGGGAAGGTGGGGGCGGGGGTAGGGTCGTTTGGGACATTTCCTCCCCGAGACAATTCCCCCCCCCCCCCCGACAGTTCCCTCCGGGATGATCCCCCCGCAGTGACCAAAATAACTACATTGACTAGAGCTACTGTCTGCATTTCCTGATTAAAAGTCACTATTCACTGCAATTCTGCAATTAAACTTGAAATAGGAAAAAAAACATCTAAATATTTTGAAAAAAAACCGGGGGTGGAGGGGGGAATTGTCCTACGAGGGGGGGGGGGGGGGTTGTCGGGGGGGAGTAGTCCGGGGGAATCATCCCCCTGGGTGGGGGGAATAGTCCTGTTCCCAGAAGGGGGATCCGAGGAAGACCAAGTAGATACCTCGCGTAAAATATTTGTCTTATTTGAGATGTACGAAGTGTGCGGCAAGTTTATGAGGGTGGGTGTGGGGTGTGGGCGGGGGTATAGGGGGTGGGGTCAGAGGAAGACCAAGTAGATACCTCGCGTAAAATATTTGTCTTATTTGAGATGTACGAAGTGTGCGGCAAGTTTATGAGGGTTGGTATTGGGGTGAGGGCGGGGGTATAGGGGGTGGGGTCAGAGGAAGACTAAGTAGAGAGCTTGCGTAAAATGTGTACTTCCTATTTTACTTGTCAGATAGCCCCGGTACGACTGATAAGACTTATGAAATTAAAATCTGTCAAATTTCCAGGCACTCTTTGGCCAACACTCAGAAGTTTACTTTTTACGCAAGCTGTATTATATTAATGCGTGTTGACTAAACCTGTAATTCAAATCTTGACATCTCCAATATCGTCCAATCAGAACCGGTTTTAAAAATACACAGGACGATATTGGAGACAATTTGTGTGTTTTGGGTTTGTTTTAAGTTATTGTTCTATCAAAAGGACAGAGATGTTCCTGGGCACTTGCCAGGGCATTTCTTTATTTTCACAGCACCCAGGGCACAAAGCTTAAAAAAGTTCGGCCATTGCTGCATAGAGCATGCGTTTATACAGTAAAACTTTATCGAGTGGAGGCCGAGTCGTTGATTCACCATGAATTCACACTGTCTACGTAACCGAAGTGCCCCACTGCAAAGTTTTACTGTGGTCATCAGTTGCTTCCTTGATACAGTAAAGCCTCCGGTAGGGAACGCCTCTCATTAAGGAACACCCCTGGTTAAGGAACATCTCTCGTAAAGGAACTCCACGCGTTAACGCTCATACCTTGCCAAGGACACCCCTAGTTAAGGAACACCTCTAATTAAGGAACACCTCGCTGAAGAACACCTATAGTTAAGGAACACCCCTCGTTATGGGACACCTAGTTACGGAAAAAAACCCGTTGTTAAGGAACACCTCCTTAAGGAACACCCCTCGTTAAGGAACACCCCTAACTAAGGAACACCTCGCTAAGGAACACCCCTCATTAAGGAACACCGCTTGTTAAGGAACATCTCTCCTTAAGGAACCCCACTCGTTAACAGTCACCTCTTGCTAAGGAACACCGCTGAAGCAGAACGTGATTTTCAGTCTTGTTTCTCAGTATTTCTTCCTGCATTCAGCTCTAGGAAACACCTCCGTACAATAAACATTTCTCCCGTGGCCAAAGGCGTTCCTGTATATGGAGGTTTTTCTGTAATTGCTTGCTCGGCCAGATGACCCCAGCACACAAGAGGAAATTAAAATTACCCCTCACACGCTCCAGTCAGAAAAGTACTGATACTCCCAGTGAGTTGGGATGTCATTTTATCAGTACTTTTTGATACTTAACAGTTTTATAATTTCTAACCTTTTTGCCCACACAGTAGTCACTTTTTAGACATCTTCTTCTTTAATATATCTTGTGGTCATGTGCATGCGGTTATAACCGGTTAATTTCTGTTTTCACAATTTCGATTTGGGTTCCGGTCATAATTATGTACACACATGACGTCAGAACTTCTGCGTTTTCCCCCGGCTTAAGATTCTGTAAAAAAGAACCATGTTAATTGTGTACGTTTGCATAATTTTTGTGAGTTTAAAAACAAAAGTCATGTGTAATTAATTTAATATAAAAGTAACGAACACATTGGAAGTGCGCTTCTGCGCCTTATAAAAAATTAATGATAATAATAGCAAAAAAAAAAAAAAAAAAAAAAAAAAGCAAAAAAAAAAAAAAAAAAAAAAAACAAAGACAAAAAAGAAAAAAAAAGAAGAAAAACAGGGGAAAACGAAGGTTGTTTCAGGTGCATGTGTCATTTTTTTGCTTAAAAATTTTCATTTCCAATTCTAATTAGGCTCTCGATTTCAGTATCATGTGATTCAGCGACTGCAGTCGACACTGAGGCTGTTTGAATTGCATGCATATTTGCAGATTGTTTTGCTTCGTCCACCTGTATTTTGTGGAAGTACTCCGTCTCCAAAAAAAAAAAAAATTAATGATAATGATAAAAATAATGATAAAAAAAGAACCGTCAACCAAATCATCCGTGACTTACTGGAAATGTAAATGATATGAAAATAACATAGGAAGACTCGTCAGTTGGAATGATTCAACATCTTACGAAAATAGATTGTTTTGCTTGACTAGGCCAGTCTGGAAAAAAAGAACAGAATAGTTGAAATATATTCGCTTCGTGAAATTTTGAAAAAAAGTCTTTCTGCGAAATAGCCAAATTAACCGTGTAGATTCAGATACGTTGTTATTTTTCAGAAAAATATTTCAGTTTAGCTGAATTATACCATTTTGTTTTTTTTTTTGGGTGTTGACAGCCATTGGAAAGTACCGCGAGCTGGGCGAGGGTAAGTTCGTGTATGAGATCGAGGGCTTACCTGATGGTGAACCGGACGATGAGTTCTACCCCAATGCCAAGCCGCCCTCCAGGGTCTCCTTCAGCTCCGGCCCCATCCAGGTAAGCTCACTGCCAACCACATCCGGCATTGTGTTCCACGGTAAATTTTTGTCTTCGGATTGCGGTTATTTTGCCATCATGAGGAGGCGTACCAATATAACCTTCATTGCCTTCGAACGGGACGTTGAACATCAGAAAAACAAACAAAACAGTTTTTGAGAGGCGACTTATTCCACTGTAGGGCTATTTTTCTTTCTTTGAGAGGCGATGTATTCCTGTTTATAGCTTATGGGGCGGTTTTCTTTTTTTTTTCTCCTCACCACAAGGTGTGTTCGACTCACGCGGTGGAGGATTACGATCGGAAAAACGAAGATGTCGATCCCATGGCCGCTTCCGCCGAGTACGAACTGGAGAAACGAGTGGAGCGAATGGACCAATTCGAAGTGGATCTCACGAAGGGTATATTATATGGACATCGAATAAAGCAATACATTTTTTTCAGTTTGTTTCAATTCAAATTGAAACCGATTAGTTTTATTTTTAAAAAAGTCCCCATTTTTTTTTTTCGTTAAGGTAAACCAGAGGACGTGACTTTTTTTTTTACAAGGGATTTGATTTGCGTAGAGCTTGGACGTATTTGCGTATTGCTGTATTATTTCATCACACCCTGAATATATGACAAAGATTTGACCATTTGCTTGCAGGCTCGGACGGGTTGGGACTGAGTATTATCGGCATGGGAGTGGGCGCGGATGCGGGACTCGAGAAACTCGGAATATTCATCAAAACCCTGACCGAGGGCGGAGCCGCGCAGAAGGATGGCCGGTATTATAAGCGCAACTAAATGTCATAGACGAAAAAAAATAAAAAAATAAAAAATGCTGGTTGGCAGGGCTGTTCCATGCACAACAGCTGCATATGATTAACTGATGGAAAAAGAATTTAATGGGGCTTTATCAATTTACGAAGCTTTCTGCATTTATCTGGGGCGTAAATTGATCAGCAAAATTGTACCAGTGGTTCAGAATGTCTTCTGGTTGGTTCGATAGGTCTCCCCCGGCACATAAATAAATAAATAAAGAAATAACGCGCTGCATTTATCCTTGGGTATTTGTGCATTTTGCGCATTCGCTTTTGTTGCAAAGGATTCAAGTGAATGACCAGATTATCGAGGTCGACGGCAAAAGTCTGGTGGGCGTGACGCAAGCATACGCGGCATCGGTGCTACGCAACACAAGTGGCAAAGTCAAGTAAGTGAAGCTCCCAGCCCTGTACATCTCAACCCGAAGTTTTGAAAATCCCCCAGTGCAGATCTTTGTGGGAGATATCATCTGTGGTATTGCCATGAGAGACGTAATAGCCATATCGCTTGAAAGTAAATAGACGTTTATATTGGTGTTTAGCTGAGAATTGGGCAAACTGAGTGCCCATTATCGCTCACTCCTCCAGTTTTCCCCATTATCGCTCACTATCTGAAGTGCTCTGCAGTTGCTTGGTGACTTGCTTTCTTTCTATTGGTGATTTTTCTTTATTGAGTCATAGTGATAGTGAGTTCTACAAGTGCAGATCCACAGGTTCAGATGGGCTTGGTTTTTATTGGGGAGAAAGAGATAGATGTGTAAACAAACTGATAATGGTGATTCAGTTACTTTCTTGTAAAGTCCTTTTATTATGCAGTTGTCAGCTGTGTGTTTCGTGGTGTTGAGTTTGTGTTTTCCAACATAAAATGATGCTGAGGTGCTGTGTTCATTCACAGCATTCTTTTCCGTGTTTTATTTTGGTGTTTCGAATGTTTCCGGAATTCCACATTCGCGGATAACCTTTCAAGACATCCTTTATTTATACACAGATAGCGCCCCAACCACATCAGTGATAACAGCTTTTATCTGTACAATATAAACATTATGCGTAAACTACAAGTGCGTTGAAATCACAGTTTATTTTGTGAATAATGTGGTCAAGTGGCCGGCCATTTCCCAATTTCGGCCACATAAAGTGCCAATTAAAGTCATACAAAGAGAGATCAGCAAGTTTTTTAATAGGCATCTCTGCCATATTCAAGTTCTAGTCTTTGTGAGAAGGAAGAGAAAATAAACGAGGGTAGTTCAGAATGTATCGTGCTCCTGTTTCTAAGTCGGTGATAATACAAGCTGCTTTGAACTGTCGAAGTGGTCATTTTTTTTGTCGAGAAAAGAAAGAATGTGTTTTGTTGGGTGTAACGTACTTGGAGTACTTGGAGTAAGGAAGACTGAAGTACTTGAAAAGTAAGATCGTTTCTTTTGTAAGACGGACATTCAGTACCGCCGAAAAGTCGTCATTAATTGGCTGTGACGATTGCTCGAAGTCAACCAAATGAACCTCAAACAGTATCTGATAAAAATCCACTGTCTGTAGCATCTTCAATGTTGATACGAACTTCCGGTGACGCAAAATAAACAGTGACGTGTATGTCCAGTAAACAGTGACTGTTAAAGAAAATAAATCTGATGTGACAGCGGTTTTATGACAGCCTAATATACACTTAGAAGAACTAATTAATGGCTATCGGTACATTGTGTGTGGGATATCGTGTTGATATAAGAATCGTTGCAAGTGTAGAAGTGTGAAATGAAACGTCCCAGTTATTGAAGAAAAGTAGTTACTGTTAACACGAGCGAAATACATTGTTGTTTGAATAACTTAAAAAAGTTAAAAATTAAAACCAGATCGAAACATTTGTGAGGTCTACGAAAACAGCTAATGTAGTGTCAAATTATCAAATACTTTGCAAAGGATAAAAAATATTGTTATATACAGCAACTTCACAAAGTTTTGAGGGGGGAAAAAAGGAAGAATGAGCGTGGCCAGTTCTCCTCGCTTGGTGGAACCAGGAAGCTCGGCGGAAAGCAGCCTGAGCGTCAGTCTGAGTGAAGGGTCTTACGTCATGGATGAGCCAGAACTATCGCGGCGCATCTCCAACGTTCTCGAAGAACTTGACGAGACGTTGAAAGAAGTGGACATATCCGACAGCGACCGTGACGGTAGCCGTGACGGTACCCGTGACGTCAGTATGAGAAGCGTGGCCGAGGACACGTCCCTGGGAGACGCCGCCAGTCTGGAGAGCGATGTTGTTGGCACACGCGGGAATGACAGCGGAGACAAGAATGGTCCAGATAGCGTTAAGTGCCCCGATGACGCTGTGAGTAGAAACGTCAGCGATCAGTCGGAGCTTTTTGGACCAAGGGCCAGTGAACAAGCTATATTGGCCGAATTCAAACAGGCGGTTGATGACGTCATAAAAAGTTACAAGGAGACGAGAGCGGACCGCAAGAAAGAGCACACAGATTCGCACCAAGGTAACACGCTTCTGAATAGCCCGTCGAGAGCCAAGAAAAACAACAATAAAATAAATAGCAGTCGTAAAACAGAACAATCCAAACAGCGTAAAACTTCACCAGATGAACGTGTTTCGACTGCTGTGCAAATGAGCGAGGGTGACATAGACCAGCGGAATTTCGACTACAGTTCCGATTCCGAGTGCGAGGTTGAAGAATCGACACAGTTTTCAGAAATGGGCACACAGATGGATCCGGAAGAATTGGAAACACTGGCGCGCGGAGGGTTCTTTTCTCATGCCGAAGACACCATTCCCGCTTCGGATGCTGTTGAAAACAAACACAATACAACCGAGTGTTTTGCTGTGTATTCTGATAATAGTAATGGACAAAATCTTTATCCTAATGAAGGGGAACCTGATCCTGACTCGATCCCAGCGCGGCGCAAAGTTCATTTTGGCTGGCACGATGGACAGAGAGAGCGAATAGAGGTACGTCTCCGGAGCAGCAGCGAGGAGTATCATTCGGTAAGCAACGACGAGGTTGCGCCCGACATGTGCGATGTCGACACCGGCGCTGACGTCAGTGTGATCGGCGACGTCGAGCAGGACGGTGACGACGTGTTTGACGAGATTGGGATAGACGCGGAGAAAGCGACAGGAAGTAGAACGCCCGAAGAGAGGCATCACCTCAGCACCGGGCCGGATAACGGAAGCGAACGCGTGGATGATGTCGCTGTGACTGTAATAAGGGATAACATATTGCTAAAGGCTGAATCGAGTGATAGTGACGTCACTGACGGCAACACAGCACTGTCCGGAAATATCGAGGAAAGGGAAAAATGTGATCTGAAGAGCACAGCGGCTGGAGACAAAATTCCAGAGATCGTTCAACACATAGGAGAAATCACGTGCGAAGAGGTGGAACGTCACGTGGATGGCGGAGGGTCAAGGGCGGACATAGGAGAAATATCACAGATAACGAAAGAAAATCCCTGGACGCCAGAGGAACCAAAACATAAAGATTACTGCTCAAATAAAGAAGAAAAGAACGCAAACCACGTGACCGACACAGAAAACAGAGGGCGCGAACAGGACAAGGTGGTCCAGCTGAAAGTAGTTCATTATCCACAGGATTGCTTTCTTCGCTACGTACCGGAAGCTGACGCCACAAGGAGTACGGAAGAGACGGGTGTCGCGTGCGAAGAGACGGAAGGTCACGTGGATGACGGGAGGTCAAGGACGGACGAAGAAATGGGAGGTGTCGTGTGTACAGCAGAACCTGTTATGCCGGATATCGGGGAGAGGGAGCCGGAATCAGACAGGCACTCCTCCAGCGACAGCAGCAGCCCAGGCAATGCCAAGGAACCGGACAGTGGCAAAGCGGAGGCTGCCAAGGAAAAGGGCTTCTTTCAGCAAGTCAAAGAGAAATTAATGCGCCATTTTTCGAGAAAAGATTCTGATGGAGATAGCCAAGGCGACTTCCCAGATGAGAATCGGGAGCCGAACGACATTCCACCGGAATTCTTGGATACCGTATGCCATTCTGACAGCGATGATTCAGACTTTCGAGGTGAGTGGGACGCACAGCGATTCGCTTTGAAGGATGATGAAGACGCTGGTAACGTGTCGGATGTCAATCTGGAGGAAAATATGACTTATCCGGAAGAGGTGGCGGAAGCGGTTGAGAGCTACCGGCGGAATGACAAGACTCGCCTCTCTCGCGTCAAAATCTCGCGTTATAACGCCACTCTGGACATGTATCTACCGGATGAGTACGCCGTGAGTCACGATACGCTGAGACGCCACGCGGAGAAAAGCGAAGCAAAACGCGTGACGAAAACGCCAGTCAGCGAAGATTTGCCTCGGGAGAGTCCGGTTCCCTACCAAAGAGGTGATCGTATCAGCGAATTGATTGATATTTACAAATACCAGATCAGAGGTAAAAGGAATATGAAGGACGAGGTTGGGATCGCAGGTGGCAAGGATGACTTTGGTGACAATAGTAGCGAGCGACTGGACAGCATTAGCATGATGTCGGAAAATAGTCTGTGCAAGGCGATAGCTATAGATGCCGATTCAGTGATATCCAAGGGTGTTCTGTCTCGAGATAGCTTTGCGGATAGTCAGCAAGGAAGCTTGATCAGTCGTGATGATAGCCTAAGTCGTGACTATAGCGACAGGGCGAGTAACCGAAGCAGAGGCAGTAGCTTTGACGCGAGACTGACCCGACCTGAGTCGAAAATTGCCGAGTCCGAGGTGGAAATCAACGAACCTTGCTCCGACGTGCCGGAAACCGTCTTAAAAGCGAGTCAAAGCTGCTATGACCTTGACGTACTGGGCCGAAGCGGAAGAAGATTGAGCAGTTTGCGTGAGCGCTTGAGTCGGCGCCTCAGCCGTGGCTTCTCCGTCGAAGACTTCCATGCTTCTCCCAAGGACTCAGAAACTGATGACGAAGTACCCAAGAAAAAAGGCTGGTTCAGCTCGCTATCTAGACTGAAAGGAAACAAAGTGAAGAAATCTCAGTCCATGAGTGTCTTGAATAAAGATGGCAAAAATGGAGTTTGGGATCAGTCCAGAAAGAAAGAGAAGAAAGAGAAGAAAACGAAAGAGAAAAAAAGCTGTGATCCAGAGAGTGAAAATAGTAGCAACTTGAAAAAGTCCAAAAGCATTCTTTCTTTAAATAGATTTAGGAGCAAAGACAAGAAGACAAAGGCCAAGAAGGGAAATGAAAGCGATTCAGAAATTGAAGCGCAAGTGACGAAAATTAAGCAGCATAAAAAGAAAGGCAAAGATTCGGAAACAGGCGACAAGACTGGCAAGGCGAAATGGGGATGGAGGAAAGCCAAGGGAGATGACGATACTGATACCGACAACGAAGTGACGAAATCGAAAGAGAAGAAGAAAAAGAAGAAAGGAAAGAAAAGCAAGGAGAGGCGTGAGAAAGAGAACGAGGTGGGAGAGAAACCGAAAGTGAAACGCGTCCTGGCCAAAGGGTACGTTAGCGCTAGCAGTGATGACGACAGCATCGCCGCTAAAGCCAGCAGTAAAGCAAAGACTAAAAACGGTGATAAGGCCTCACTTGCCTCGTCCAAGTCCCTGAAAGCAGAAAGCGACGAGGGTCCAAGCGTCGGAGAAGTAGCACTAGAAACCAATTCTAAGATAGAAAATGAAGAGGAAGAAGATGAGAAGTCAGCAGTGGCTCACCCGGATTCGACCGAAGATAATCGAAGGGAAAAACACGTTTCTTCAGATGATGAAATGCAGTTCAGGGAAATTACGAAGGAATTAAAAGCACAGCTGAAGGAAGAAAAGAAAGGGAGGAAGAAGAAAGGAACGGAAACGGATGTGAGCGACGCGGAATCCACTTCCGGAAGTATCCCAAAGAAATACGCGACCGTCGGACGCGTGAAAGGCCACAAAGTGAAGAAAGACGACAGTGATTTTGAGAATGACGACAATGACTTGAAACGTCAAAAACGCGCCGCCAAAAAACCGAAGAAATCGAAGGATAAAGATAAGACAAAGGATAAGTCCAAAAGCAAAGGCCTAAAGCGATCGACGTCGAAACATAGTGTTGGTGAAGCCGAGGTGGATCCAAACTACAGTTTGGAGAAGGTGGTGCGAACTATAACCATATGCTCGGCTGACATTTTGTAAGTACATGACCTAACCTGCCAACGTGTTTATTAAATATGCTCTGTTGAAACTCTTGGGGTATCTAACTTTTAAATTTCGGTTTTAGTACTGAGTGGGCACAAAGATGAAACTACATGAGCGGGTAGACTGATCTGAAAAACCCTCGCGCACGCTCTAGCACTGGTAACACGAGCCTGAAACAATGCGCAAGGTTAAGGGAAGGTTTTCCGGATCAGTGCAAACACGAATGTGGTTTTATTTTTATTTTATGATTTTTTGTGAAAAATATATTCTCTTATAATATACCGGTACACATTTTTTTGCACTCCTCTGGGATGCTTTCTGTCGCGTCATTGCGTTGTTATGGCGATGTCAAGTACACAGTTTCAGTAGTGCGATACTGGAAGAGCGTTGAGTACGGCTGTGTGTATCTACGGAGCGTTTGCACCCGTTAAAGTACTACCGTTTCCTTTGTACACGCACTGTCAATCGTGAAATAATGATCTTATTTCTGGCGTTCACTTCAGCTCGGGACCTTGAGGTGACTGGGCTAGTTCTGTTATCAAACAAGTTAAGTTTCTTTATACCGGTAAAAATAGCAAGTGCTAATATAAAACTAATATGAAAAGTTGATTGACTTCACTCAAGTTAATGAAGGGTTTGAGTTGGTATATTATACAGAGCACTTACGATCATATCTTTGTGTGTTAAACTGACACTCGTCGCTGACACGGCTTGATTTATGATCTGCGCCCGCTGTTTCGATCAAAGCACTTGGTGCGTAAGATCCAGATTTTGAACGACATTTGGAGAGCAGTTTAGAAACTTTGATTCCTTGTGGAAGGTCGGAGGGGGTGGGGTCGGGGTCGGGGGTAGCGAAATAATTATACATGTAACAGAGAGCGATGTAACACACTTTAATACTTTGTTACACAGAGTATGATAATAATAATAATAATAATAATAAGAATAATAAGAATAATAACAACAGCAACCAACAACTACAACAACTACAACTACTAGTACAACTACCACAACAACAACTACAACAACTACAACAACAACTACTACAACAACTACTGCAACAACAACTACTACAACTACAACTACAACAACTACAAAAAAACAACTACTACAACAACTACAACTACTACTACTACTACTAAATAAATACCCAGCATTCGTCGCATGCGTCGGGTCTGGATTCATGCACGCGGTCTGTAGATCTAAGTGTGCGCATAGATCGATTCAACTACTGGGGCGTTTGCAGCCTTAAGTACATTGGTGGGAGTATAGCAGGGAAGCGAACTCTCCCCGCCCCTACTTTGCTCTTCTCTGCATCCGTGTCTTACGAATGCCACGAGGTGCGAATTTTCATGGTTTTAAAAACAGATTATACATTACAATATTAAAATATGAAATGTTCGGCAGCTGTAATAATGTCTAATTGCGTGATGAGAATAACTTACAGTTGAATTGCGGTGCTATTGGGGAGCTTTAGTATCTTTGGATATTGATCACTGAATTGGTTGTGTGAGTGGCTTTTTGGTGGAAAGGGTCATTGAATTTTATGAACGGTCTCGATAAAAAAAAGTCTTGTGAATTGAACAAACGAATGTACTGCAAAAAGGGTTCTTGTTTTACTTGAATTAGAGTAGGCCATTGTGAAGGGCTTTTCTCACATCCGGTCCCTTTTCACTTTTGTAGTGCGATTGCTTCGCCGCAACTTGTCTTCATGGAAAAGGGGCCGTTGATTAATAAGAGCGCTGTGGTCGATATTACTCACGCTATGGCGGATTGTCTCCCCTCGCCCCCCCCCCCCCAAAAAAAAAAAAAAACTAAATAAATAAAAAAAGGTCCTCGTTGTGAGTCAGGAGTGTGTTTCATTGCAGGAGACTTATTGTCGTTTTTGTAGAAAATGGGCAAAAAACCAAACTGTTCAAAAAGCAAAAATAAAAATGCCTTGGCTAAATGTTGTTTCCATGGGAAAGAGCAATAAAGTGAGTGGAATCGAGAAAAGCGGCACATGGCTGTTGTTGCCAGCGATTTAGTCAAGGACATGAGAATTCGATTGAGACCAAAGGGGTTTGGAAGCTTGACAATCATTGGGAGTGTTAGTCCGCAAGAGGCTTGTCTCATTCGCCTTTTTTTTTTCTTTTTTTTTTTTTTTTTTTTTTTTTTTTTTTTTTTTTGCTGTTTGGTCATAATAATAGTCTGGAGTTTGAGACATTGCTGCAGACTGGGGGAGATATCGCGGCGTTGCTATTTATTTCAGGAAGCTTTGAAATGAGTGCACGCGTCAAAATGCCATAAGGATTTATAACATTAGATAGTGCTGTAGTTATCATGGATAGTACGAATGCTTATAAAATATACTGCACAAATACGTAGGTTGCTGCATTTGTGAACAGTACTTTCTCAAAAATACATGAAAATTCAACTAGCTTTTTTCGTGTTGAAGACTGTCTTTTGGAAGCTTTGTACTATGCAGCTGATCTTTGTTGCAATTTCTTATTATGCTTTATCAAACAGCTCGGGATAATTTAATTTGCATTGTTTTCTGATGCATTTTGAAATTTTAAAAAATTGTATATTTGTTGGTATCGTTCAGTGTTAAAGTAGTCTAAAAAAAATTTGTTATGTGCGTGCTGCTCGGAGGGATGTTCTTATATGACGTAATTTCTTTGAAGGTTTTTGATTGGACGAGAAAAAGATCCTTCAAAGAGCGAAGTAGCGCGTTTGATTCAGCAGTCGCTGGAGCAGGACCGGCGCCGCGCGGAGGCCAAGCAGCGCATGGAGGAGGAGCAGCGCAGGTGAGCCACACCACCGGCCTGGCAACTCCCCTAATTAAGGTGGCACACGTAATTATTAACCTCCCCACCCCCACCCACCCCCAACCCCCACCCGCCGACGCCACGGAGGGAGCTAGAATTTGGGTCTTCCTCTCTGTTTGTCTTTCTGTCTTTGTGGTTTATTTTGAAATTCGGTATGATGGCATCTTTATTTAATTGTACACAGATACATAAATACGTGTCCATTCTTCGCACAGAAACATAAATACGTGTCCACTCTTCGCACAGAGACATAAATACGTGTCCACTCTGCGCACAGAGACATAAATACGTGTCCACTCTGCGCACAGTGACATAACTGCGTGTCCACTCTGCGGACAGAGACATAAATACGTGTCCACTCGGCGCGCAGAGACATAACTGCGTGTCCACTCTGCGGACAGAGACATAAATTATGTGTCCACTCTTCGCACAGAGATATGACTATGTCCACTCCTCCGGCAGGTTACAGGACGAGATCATGAGGCAGCAGCAGGCCCTGAACGACTCGATGCACGACCACTCCCACGACACGTCCCTGGAGCAAGAACTGGATGAGCAGGACCTGGTTCAAAACAGGGCCGAGGTTAGTTGTCAGGGCTTCAAAAACGGGGCCGTGGTTAGTTGTCAGGGCTTCAAAAACGGGGCCGTGGTTAGTTGTCAGGGCACTGATTCTTCCAGCAAAATATTTTAAACAATTAAGATGTGGAGAGCATATCAAATTTCTAGAATAATGGTCTTGTAGGTTGAAGGGCAGATATAATAATAAAAAAAGAAGAAGCTTGAATGAATTTAAAGTATGACCAGGTGATACAAGAAAATTCCCGATTATTCCATGCTCTTTAAACTGCTTGTTGAAAGGGCTTTAAAATGTAACAATTTCAAGTAGTTAGTTAACACCGCGATTTCAGGCCCCACCACTGCCCGCTTCGCCACCCCCTGGGGATGAAGCGCCAAGCCCAACGGACTTCCTGGACGAGCAGAATCGTGATGAAGAAGAGATACTGTTGGAAAACGACATAGTCAACGAAGACAGTTCCCGTCTGGTCGTTGATCAGTTTGATTTGCCCGGGACGGCGTCGAGCAGCGAGCCGGTGTCGCCGGAACTGGACCCGCAAGTGCTGTTTATCCGGCTCAAGGAGGTGAGCGATAATACAGTCAAGTGAGCGATAATACAGTACGGCGTCGGGTTGAACCCATGTTAGTTACAAAACGAGAGAATACGTGCTGCCAGAATGCGTTTTAGCAAGGTATAAGTAGATAGACGGAGTAAATTTATCTGCAGCAGAAGAGTGAAACTTCAAAATCTTTCGCAACCACAAGATTATGGGTCGTTACTTCGCTGTATTTCGCCGTGTGTGTGACTAAATTACAATACACTGGCTAATAAAAAACGAATGAAGATGAAGAGGCAGCGGTTTTGTTCACAGGCGCAGTACAAAAATGCGGTAGCCGAAGCAGAGCTTGCAAAAGTGAAAACAAAGGTAAGTTCTCGCAATTCAATGCTAGGATAGGTCGTTAGAATATTCTAAATGGAGTGTCAGGTAACGTAATGTTATTTTTGAAACTTAAAAAAAAAACAATAATTATTCAAGGACAGTTTTAGACGTTTTGGTTTTGCATGTTTGGTGTTGTTTAAAGTTAGGAGTATTGTTTTTGCGTTTGAAAAAATGCATATGAAGATTTGAGGCGATTTCTGTTGCCTTTGTAGTTAATATAGATTGTGGAATGCATATACCAGTTAACGGATTTTATACGACAAGAGACAGGGTTCAGTCTATAGAACTAATCCTGGGTTTACAGTGAGAAAGGGCTGGGGTTATTTGTTGTTTTAGTGGCGCTGTAAAAAGCTTCAATATAGAGAAAAAACATACTGTTTTCTTTTTCGTTCTTTTTTTTTTTTTTTGGGAAGAAAGTAGGATATGGTTCAGTTAAGGTGCAGTTTAATCCCAAGCTTATTTTAAAATTCTAATTTGTTTAATGCATGACAGTTTGAACTAGACAGATCTTGTGGATTGCAGTCAGTGCATGCACCACTTTTGTTGGTGTGTTTTCAAAACCTGCTAGGGTATTACACACATTGAGTACTGGAAAAAAATAAAACCGAATTGTAGCTTTTGGGGAGGGTGGAAATTTTACCTGGGTGAGGGTTTAATCAATATGTAACTGTGACATTGTGCCCTGTAGTTGGCTGAGGTAGAGAACGACGTCCTTGCACAACAAAAACCTGTCGACCAGAACGCGGTGAGTGTTGCCATGGTAACCCAGACGTGCTTAGCAACCAAAAAAAAAAAAACGCGTTGCCTGTCAACAAGGAGTATGTTGCTATACAACCAGCTGAACCTTTTGTGTGGCTTTTATCAACTAAACTGTATCCCCATAGTAACCAATAACTAGTTGCCTAGCAACTCAAAAATAAATGCGCATAACAACGCCGAAAGTCTGTGCTTTTTACTAACTTGTGCACATTTGCTGTTTCGTTTGAATGGCATTAATGGTGTTCCTTTGTGTACCGCACCCGATTAAGCCTATTTGTGTCGCAGTTTTAAAATCATTAACGAAAAAAAGCTAATATTATCGGCCTTCTAAATAAAATAATTATATTTAAAAAAATACAGTTGTTTGAACTGAAACATACCAATTTGTGAGCCGTAAGTAACTTAATATACTCCAGATGCTCCCTCATACCGTGCTGTTTTAAGTTTCCTATTTATCAATAATTAAAGATAATATTTTGAACAGCAAAGTGCACAAAAAAAGGAAGAATACTTGTAAAATTAAATTTAAAAAATGAAACAAAAAAAATTGAGCCTATTAAAACGCCACCGGCAGCTGTTTTACTTCCGACTTGGCAACTGATTCAGACTGACGTCACAGTGACGTTTGCCATTGCTTTCTCTATCTACCAGCTTAAAAAAACACGCTCTTCTGCCTCTACTCTTGTATCTCTTCTATACAATGGGATAAGGTTTGTGTACGATAGTGCGCACAGATGGGTGTTCAGTTTATATTGTGCCTTCACCTAATGCACGGAGGTGGGGGACGGGGGGCCGGGGGGAGGGGGAGGAGGGGTGGTGAATGTGACGTATCACATATCCAATATTTTCTGTACTGGCTGACACATTTTGGTCATGTTGAATTTTTGGTGATTTTTTCACATTTCATATTCTAAATGTTTTTAGTTGGTATTTTTGAGTTTTTTTTTTTTTTGTGGGTGTACAGTGTAGAACCGCATGCCTTTCCTGCTTTTCTAGTCTTTTAACGAGAATGTAGGATTAGAGTTAAATGCTCTAAATGTGTAGCTAAAATTACTTACCCGGTACCGAGGTGTCAATTCTGGTTTCATATAAATTTAGTTATTAATTAATTAATCACATCAATTAACAGCTTCTGGTGCTGTTTTGATGTGACAGAATTTACTGTCAATTTTTCCAATTATATTGATAAAGATAAATGCCTTTCATTTCACAGTGGTTTTTAATTGAATGACATTCAGCTGTATCTGCCATGTGACGATTCCCTCCCGGGACCTCCCAGGAGGAGGGTGGGGGCACTTCGTATCCTATATGTTACCATGCGTGTCCAAACAAAAACAAAAAAAAGAAAAGAAAAGAAAACGCAAAGAAAGTGATGAGGGGGGTAATTTATTCGTAATTTATTCCCGGCAGTTGGAATATGTGCGATCGACCGTGTGTCGGTCTGTCAGTTTGTCATCAACAGCTTGTTAACACGATAACTTAAAAAAACTGCTGCAAGGATTTTAATGAAACTTGGTACGTGGCCTCTATGGGAACAAACACAGATCGGTATTAAAAATGGGCCAGGTTCGTCCAAGGAAAATGGACCAGCTGGACTTGAAAAATTTTGTGCAGTGGGATATGTGGGCTATGCACACTGTTCTAGTTTTGAAACCAGTCGCGATCCGCGCTGAGTGCCAGTTCTGTCACAAAAGAGGGCTATTTTTCATTCAGTACTCGACGTTTCCTACAAAAAAGGGGGTGGGGGGCCGGGGAGGTGTTTCATAATTTCACTCCGCGTTTGGTTAAAAAAGGGGGTTTTGTTTCAAGATTATTACGTCTCGTTTAGGAGTTGTTAAAAAAAGTCATGGACACGCATGGTAATTAGTTGTAATTAGTTGGCACACAAAATAACAGGAAGGGGTTGGCGGGAAGAGGGGGGGGGGAGGTTCACTGCAAAATATCGCCCGTTCTCTAACGTATTCTGTAGCTTATAGGTGCTAAGTGGATGGTTCTTAACATATGCACTATGGGTATGGTCATTGTAAACTTTGTAAAATGCCGTTTCCAAGGTAACAGAGTTCCGAATAGAAGCCCAGGGGCTTCTATATGGTGGGGGTAGGGGCTTCTTTTCGGAAACTCCCGGTAGTGATTCAGTGTGCATAGCGTTTGCTTGTAGTCATGTGTTTGCGGGGTTTTGTGCTTACGAGAATTACCATATGTTTAATACGTTTTATAAATATGCCTTATAAACATGTACGCTTGACATGCAATTTTCCACACACCTAGACAAATGATAAAGAAAATAACCCACAGTAAGAAAATTAACAAGTAATCAGAAAGTGTTAAAAAAAGAGGACTTCATATGCCAGATGGAACAGTTTGACACTGAAATCAGTGCTCTTGGACAAAATGTTGTGAAGAAAACAAAAATATTTACATTGCGTAATATTAAAATAAATGTGTAGCCTTAGAAATCTGTGGGTATCTTACGTGTCATTTTATGCCGACAAAGGCAGTGACGGATTCTCGCAAGCTAGAGATAAAAGTGCCATAAAATGCTGGTATTATCGCCCACTAATGTACACATCTTTCGTGCCAGGCTGATTCATACACTTGACAAATGTGAAGATTTTGGCGCGCTGTATTTGCTGTATTAGGGCTTTGTTTAATGATAACAAAAGTAGGCAGTTTATCGGAAGAATGCTTTCTTGTTTATGGAACATACTCAAACAATGGTCAAACCATTAAAACGCGGCAGCCCAGTTAATGCTCTGAACGATGTTAAAAAAAGTTAAATTTAGCAATTTCAGTCTAACTTCACAAAAAAGTTAGAATATAGAATAAGAGACTGGATATGTGCGAACACGATTGTATTCCTAAATGTGAGTGCAAAAAAAAACAAACTTTCATTGAGGAAATGTCAAATCGGCGAACTTCTAATAGATAAACAAACAATACAAAAGTGTTGATACATGAATCTTTCCGCGGGATAAGTTATAAGTTACATTAAACACAGATTTATGACTTTTTGCGAATTGCCTGCATGCCAAAATAGTGACGTGAAAATTGCATAGGCGACAGTCGCATTCCAAAAGAAAAGTTATGTTCAAATAAACGTCACTCCAAAGCTTGGTGGTCACATTTTAAAATATCTGTTTTAAAACACGTGAATATAAGTTTATCGTGCATAAGTTAGAAGCGTTAATTTCAGCTGTGAAACAAACTGTGGTGGTTTAAAAAAAGTTTTATTCTTTTACCGTTTGAAGAGACAGAGTGTTGATATAACTCATTCGCGGATAAAAACAAAATCACGACAAGAGGAAGGGATGAGTCAGGACTTTATGAGGGGTCGTGTGTAGCCGTGCGGCAAGGCAACATTGGCGGCTTATCAGTGTTATTGCTTCGTCAAGGATAGTTACAATGGGAGACCATATTTGTTGGAGATTCGCGGATAAACAGTCTTTTGTCATTTGGGTGTCATTGTGCGGGTTGTCCGCGAAAACTAACAACACAATTCTTTTAAACAGTGTATTTGAGTGGAGAATTCATCTTTTAAACCTCGTAGCTTTTAACCTGAATGCACTTAAAAAAATGAGAACTATTTACTCTTTTTAATCTTGGAGCTTGAAAAGGACCTTGACTTTTAATTTAAAAAAAAAGTACAAGTCAAAAGTTAATAAAATGTTAGAATTTATTGCAGGCGGTCTGTTCACGTTTGTTATTGTATGCGTAAGTGTAAGTAGTGTAGAAGAGTTAATACTCTAATCAGTTATTCCAACTCCTTAAATATTACACAGTGATTTGAAACCAGTGATGTAAATAAAAAAATTCAAATTTTTATCTGTGCTCTGCCTAATGAAATGAAATTAAATTAAAGATAAAACTGAAGTAAAAAGGTGGTAATCTTTTGTTTTGTTTTCCCAAACTTGAATAAAATTCTTAGTACCGCCATTTTCGTTGGACGAAGATAGTCCGGACCAATATCCCAACTATTGTTTTAATATGTCAACAGAGATATACATATGACTGGTAAATACGAGATTTCATGAGTTCTCTGAACAAAAGTACAGTATACTACCCCTTATGCCTTGGAGATATAGGACAACTGTGACTCCAAGACTGCGGACACCAGTGTAGCTATGTTACAGCGTTTGAGGTGTTGACCTTGAGTATTTTTTGTGAGACGTCATCCATTAAGTGCGTACGCACTAGGCAGGCTGTGCAGAAGCTAGAATAAAAGTATATGCAGTGCATTGAAATTTTGTCTGCAGGTGTCGCGGTTACTCGGTCAACAGTTTGCTTGTGTGCTTTATGGATGACGCTTGCATGGTGACGTCACGCGTAACATACTATGTTGACGTCATCGTAGTGTAACGTCACTGATTGACGTCATCGTGAAATGTTACTCATGAAGTTATCATAACGTGTTTGAGTGTGACATCTGACCTGTTATTCGTGACGTCACCTTAGCGTGTTAGTGGCGACACGTCACCGTGCTGTGTGCGTGACGTCATCCTGACATGTTACAAGTGATAGCGCCGTGATGTGCTGCGTGAGCATGACGTCACCGTGACGTGTGGGTGCGTGGTATCATCGTGATGTGTTACGCGTGACGTCACCATGACGTGTGACGCATGGCGTGTGGATGCGTGACCATTACCGTGACGTGTGGGTGCGTGGCCTCACCGCGATGTGTTGCGCGTGACGTCACCGTGACGCGTGGGTCAGCGACGTCGTCCGCGACGTGAGACGCATTGCGTGTGGGGGTGCGTGACCATCACCGTGACGTGCCTTGCGCGTGTATTTCGCAGATCATCATGTTGGAGAAGACGGAGGCGCAGAAGAAGCACTACGAGCGGAAGTGCGAGGAGATGGCGGCGCGCCTGCGCGAGACCGAGAGGACGCTGGCCGCGCTGCAGAAGGACATGGCAAGATACCAGGTCAGTGCCTAGCTGCAGTCGCCACCAAGTTTTTTAGGACAGTATATTTTTGCTGAAGTGTGATTGCATTTCATTTTAGCTGAATTGTGGTTGTATTTTTTTTTCGCCGAAGGATCATTTAATTTCTTTCATCGCAAAGATGTTTTTTATTTATTTTTTTTTAGGGGGGGGGGGAGGGTGCCAGGTAACATTACTATGCATGACTTGTTTTGATCATTGATATAATGTTGTCCCGTTTTGAGTTAGTTTGAATGACAACCTTGTTTGGGCTGAGTATGCTTTTGAGCATGCTTTTAATTAAGTTTGCATATTTTGTATATTCCAAATTTTGTGTCTCAGATTTTGACTCTTCTTAGCAGCCCACCCCCACCCCACTCCCTCTCCCCCCAATCTTCCCCTCCCATGTCAGAAAAAACCGCAGTTTGTTTCAGAAATTGGACTCGGACACCCGGGGAACGTATTTTTATGCATACTAGTTGTAAACTTACGACGATGCCCATTTACTGCTCGAATTGTGGTTATTGGGGTTGTAGTGGCCTTAGTCCAAAATAAACGTCACGGAATTTCCTGTTTCATTTAACAAGTAATATTTTAATAATAAAATTAAAAAATATAGTGAAGTAATTGCTTGAATACATAATCGTAATAGAACTGATAAGTGTGTTAATGTGAGCGCATTGTAAAACAGCAAGAAAATGCTGACCGGGGGACAGAAGCTCCGGCCAATCAGAATGGAGTAAGTTATCACGTGATATGTACACGATTTGCACACGGCGCATATTCGAATGAAGCCTTCACATCACTCTCACATGAACTAAGCTTTATCTAATGACTTGGCCTTTCGGTATTAATCATTTAATAGACTATAATATTCACAGTTGTTTTGAAATTTCCCAAATTAATTGCTTCCATTCCGATGCAAATTAACAAAGTAAAACATAGTTTCCTAGTGCTAATAAAATTACCAACTCTGTTTTTTAATGCGTCTTATTTAATATTATTTTGATTTTATTATAAAGCGGTGATTTGCTTGGTTTTTGTAATGTAATTTTTAGCTAACAATGTTTCACACGTTATCATTAAATTGTATCACTGTCCGAGGATATGACTAAAAAACACTTACAAGCTCGCCTGATGTTAAAAGGAGGAGGGAGTTTTTCTTCTTGCATTCTTCTCTATGTGAAAAAAATTAATGAGTGTACTTTACTTTGTCAAGTTGTTGTTCTGTCTTTTATGTTTGGTCTGTAGCATTTGCTGTGATTATTTTAATGTCTGTGGTAGTGTTTGATCGCGGGCGATAATTACCCTTCTATACAAACGAAGTCAACTCTTTTCCAAGGGCATGGCTTACCTTATGAAATTATATAGTAGAGTTACTAATGTAGTGTAGCAATTTTAACCAACAAAAATAAAAATAAAATAATAAGATGAATAAAAAATTAATAAAATGAAAATCGTTAAATATTTTTCAGAAATCTTCCCCTGTGCCAAATTAAGAGCCTGTATCTATAAATTGTTGTTTTTATCGTTATCTGTTTTGTAATTGTCAAATTGAGTAGCGACCAAAAATGATTAAAAATATCAAAATGGAGTTAACATAATATGTCTACGCTTGGTGCTAACCAGTTATTTTTTATTATTTCGTAAAATGAACCAGTAAGTTATTGATGCTAGCCAGTGACTTATTATTTCAGTTATTTCGTAAAAAGGTTCACTTGTCGTATTTGCTAATGAAATTTGCA
Organism: Protula sp. h YS-2021; assembly: GCA_949752745.1. Classification (NCBI taxonomy): domain Eukaryota; kingdom Metazoa; phylum Annelida; class Polychaeta; order Sabellida; family Serpulidae; genus Protula; species Protula sp. h YS-2021. The sequence goes on along the minus strand of OX457030.1, from coordinate 39,414,028 downwards.
TTTTTTGTGTCATTGCGAAAAATAGCAATAACAAAGAAGGAAAACAGGGGAAAAAAATGAGGGAAAATATCAAAATGATTTTTTCCCCCGCTGTACCTAATTTCAGGATATGCTGGAGGGGTCACAAGGTCAATATATCGAGTTGGAGCGCCATCTCAAGACGGAATATGGTACTCTGGAAAAGAAATACGCCAAAGCCAAAAAACTTATCAAAGAATATCAGACAAGGTGAGGAATAGCACAGCTGATACTCCAGCAACAATGTCTAAAAAAATGTGCTGGTTTTTTCCCCAGCCATTTTGTATGACGGCGAAGACTGTGAAGTAAATGGTAATCTTGGATTTTTGCAGGGAGAAGGAAATTATACAGGAAAGAGAAGCATTTGTGCTGCAGCAATCGGAGAAAGACCAGCAATACAACGACATAGTGAAAAAGTTAAAAGACAGGGTAAGCAGCTGCCGTCGCTAGTCAGCTGTCATCTGAGCATCATTTCCTGTAGTCTGCTGTCATCTGAGCATCATGTCCTGTAGTCAGCTGTCATCGGTCATTCATTCCCTGTAGTCAGCTGTCATCTAAGCATCATTTCCTTTAGTCAGCATCATTTCCTGTAGTCAGCTGTCATCTGAGCATCATTTCCTGCAGTCATCTGTCATCTGAGTATCGTTTCCTGTAGTCAGCTGAACATTATTTCCTGTAGTCAGCTGTCATCTGAGCATCATGTCCTGTAGTCATCTGTCATCTGACATTCATTCCCTGTAGTCAGCTGTCATCTAAGCATCATTTCCTTTAGTCAGCATTATTTCCTGTAGTCAGCTGTCATCTGAGCATCATGTCCTGTAGTCAGCTGTCATCGGAGCATCATCTCCTGTCGCCGGGAAATAAATGCTTCCTTAAAGTTATAAACGAGCTATTTATGGGAAAAGCCGTTATCATAAAGGTTTTTTACATCAGTGCGTGAACGTCACGGTTGTGTGATGTATACACATCGGCAGTTGTTGACGTCAGTGCGTACACGTCACGACTGTGTGATGTGTACACAGCAGCAGTTGCTGACGTCAGTGCGTACACGTCACGACTGTGTGATGTGTACACAGCAGCAGTTGCTGACGTCAGTGCGTGCACGTCACGACTGTGATATTCTCTTGGCTGTAGATCTTTAAGCTGGAGAAGAGCCTTGAGGAGACAGCCAAGGCAGCGGGTCTGCCTGCCCAGGCTTCCCAGAGAGACTCCGACATCATCTTACCTCAGGCCGCACTTCCGGTGCGTACGTAGCGTGGCGACAGGCGAGGGCGGTGTCGACAGCAGCTGGGGCTTGGATAATAAATAATAATAATAATAATAAAATAATAATAATAATAATAATAATAATAATAATTATAAAAATCAATAAATAATTAAGTAAATAAAAGCATAATGATAATTTTGATTAGTAATTGTGTCTTTTCTTTCCTCCTGCTTCAGTCTTCAGGCCTAGTCACCGGGATGGGTTCGGGTGGGGGTGGGAGGGGGGTCGATGTCATGCAATTGTGTGTTATTTAGTTGGGTGGGGTTGAGGGGGGGAGGGTGTATGTCCTGCATTTGTATGTCATTTAGTTAAGTTCAGCTTGTAGCATCAAATGTTAACATTTGAGTAATGTATTTATAAATAAGTTAGAATAAGTTCAGTGATACAATAAAATCGTCAAGTATGGTGCTTGGCACTGCGGCACGGTCTCTCTTTTTCTTCTTGATGACCTGAAAGAACTTGTGTTGTAACCAGCTGTTGTTTTATTTCCCACACTCCTCCCTCCCAAAGTGCGTGCAGCTCTCTCCTTACATTCCATTGATATTTATTCTAATGTACAGACATCTGAATACAAGTATTCTTAGCATTGCTTCTGTATTTATTATTATTTTTTTTTTATTTAGTTTCTTTTTTTTATGTTAGAATGAATTTAAAAATTTGCGGCTGGTCTTTGTAGGTCACGAAACAAATGAAACCGATTGAAATGGACGACATCTCTCAGTTGTCCGACATTGACCCGGATGAACCTGCAGAAACTACCTTCCTAGGTATGCCCTCTCCTCACAGGTCATTTTCAAGGTCAGATGTGCCAATTTGTTCTTCCGAATGCTGTGGTTGTAATATTTATTTAGTAAGGTTGAATACATTTCTTTTGATTAGAATTTTTATTTATTTATTTATTTTATTTTTTATTTAGAAGTGAACGGGCGAGATCATTTCAATGACCAGGACGATATCTCCACAGACAGTGTTCCTTCAACGCCATTGTTAGACACATCAGCCAATAGAAACAAAGCTCACTTAGCATCGTCAGGGGCCTTAGCAACGCGGAGACTGCCCACTCGCCGCAGCAGCCAATCAGGAGTGAGTTCAGTAGAAATGGAAAAAAAAGAGAAATAAAAGACTTCGTTTTAAACAAAGCGTGTTATGAACCAAGTTATACACAATATCTGATTACGTCATAAAAGATACAACAGCAGTAATAAAAATTATGATAAAAATGATAAACATTTAGTTAATTTATCAAATAAATAGAAAAAAAATACAGTGCAAAAACGTAGTGATGACGTGTGTACCTTTTGTACAGTCAAGCACTCAGGAAAATGAAGAAGACGATGATCCATTCCTCACACACGGCAGGTAAATAGCCACTCCCATGGTTCTGTTACCTAACCAATTGTCAAGAAGTGATACCACACATGGTTAACTATTCAAACGTTAATAACTGTTACGGAAAATATGAAATCTCCGAAGCGTATTTGAGGCCCCTCTACTAGACATGTGTCTTAAGACATGCATTTTGAAAAGTTTCCCCCCCCCCAAAAAAAAAATATATGAGATATATTTAGATTCCAAATTGGACGGCCTTTCGATGACTTCGGCTTACAAATAAATGGCTGTGTGGTAGCGCATATGATTTTCGTATTTTCTGTATTTAGGAGTTTTAACCACGTGCAGTAGCGTTGTCTTAATCCGCCCGTCTATGCTTAGCTAACGGAGATTTTTCTCCGGCCGTCTCGCGCAGCGCAGGTCCTCCTGTACTTGTATTTACATTTGGTGCACTTGGTCTTACATTTTAAATATTCAAGATATTTTGTGGTCTGTCTAACAAATACTACATTTTCATTAACCAGTGGTTTCATCGTTTCTGTTATTAAGTTTATAGGATATTAATCTCTTTTCTTTAATAAAAAAAAAAAAAGCAAGATTTTGAGTTTGGAAAAAAAGAATGTTTCACATTCCGACTGTGTCAACATTTTCTTTGACCGTGACATTTCATAAAATCAATATTGAAAACAAAGGCAATAAATAAATAAAAAAATAAGTAAATAAATAAAATAAAAAAAATAATTAAAAAAGCAAAAATATATATATATATATATATATATGTTTATATATATATATATATATTGCTGTTATTTGGAAAAAATGGCTTGTATTCTAATGTTTTGTCCATGCACACCCAGTGCTTCCACCTGTTGCACCTGTGTTTTTGAGCCTGATGAACTGAAGTAGCCTTAATATTCAGACAAGTCGGAATGAGGCACTGTTAATGTTTTGTTCTAATGCATGCACTTTTAACAACAATTTTTCTTGTGTTTTCTTCTTTTTTCTCTCTCACCTTTCGTGCACTTTGGTTTTGCGTCCTGGATTTGATTTCACTTGGTTACGGATTATTGCCGCTCTTGGTTGCCATGCCACCTGCCTTTTGGTTACCATGCAATCCTGCCTGTTGCCCTGTGGATTGTGTTGGGGGTTTTTGCGAACTTGGTTTGTGTTACCGTTTTGGTTTGCCATGGAAACGACGTGATACCCGCTTGCTACCCCTAGTGATGCCACGGTAAAGAAAAATAGCAAACGAAAAAGTCGAGAAGCGCAAGAACCAAGTGCTGAAAAATCACCTTGCTCTGAAACAAAGCAGTCACCAGACAAAGATATTGAGGAAGGAATAAGGGAGCCCGTTGCCGTGGAGGCCGCTAACCATAGCAACCACCCTAGCAACCAGCCTGACATCGAAGATGACCCGCCATTGTACGAGAATGCTGATGCCTTCCATGCAAAAACGCCGCCGCGGGGGGATAGACAGAAGAAATTAGTGGGCGTGATGGACGAAATGAAGAATGCTTTAGAAAAGCAAAAGGAACAGCAGACTGGCACGAGGGAGTCGGGGAAAGAAAAACCAGCACGGGCGGAGGCTTCTGCTAAAATATCGAGGCCTGCGCGGTAAGTGCTCCTGTCAGCACAGGGAGAGAGGAGGGACGGAGGGAGGGAGAGAAAGAAAAAGATGGTGAGACAGGGATAGAGAGAAAGAGAGAAGGATAAAAGAGAGAGAGAGAGAGAGAGAGAGAGAGAGAGAGAGAGAGAGAGAGAGAGAGAGAGAGCATATATGAATATCTATTCCTAATATGACAGATATTGAATGCCCTTCATAAATTCCAGATCAAATTGTGTAAAGCTAGAAGAGTGTGTATGTAATGCAAAACATAAATAAGTGGTTCTTTACTGGACAGTGTGTTTGATTTCTTGTGCTTTGGTTGCCATTTTTGAAGCCTTTTAACCCATGGTAGAGGGACAGCATGCAAACTTAAAAACGTACTTTCCATCTAACCTATATACCTTAACACCGCTTATTTCTTTGCTTAACATTTAATACCAGAATAATCCCCTGGTTGGCGTTTTCTACCATTGATTGGAAATTAATTAAGGGAGTTTTGTGACTGAAAAAATTAATTCACTGCGTCAGGAAATTGAGGTTCGAATTTCAAAAATAATTTACGTAAAATAAATTTGTCAAGAAATCTGAAAATGTACCATAAACAATTTTACATCATTCTTTATTCTGTTTACGAATCGAACAAATGCGACGTGTACATTTCTTCCACAGAGATGACGTTTCGGATACTTCGAGTATCAATTCGCAACAATCGGGTTCTTACGACCCGAACAAGGCGGATATGGCGGCGGCGAGCAGGCAGTCGGACCTCATCCCGACGTCGGTCGACGAGGATGACGGCGGCATCCAGCTCATCTCTGCCAAGACCAAGCCTGGTGAGTTGTGACGTACAGCAGCCTCACCCACCCCCAATCCCGCCTACCTCCCCTCCCCCACACCAGTCCGTCCCGCTAAAAAAATTAATAAATAAACTACTATATAAATAAATAAACTACAAACTGCTTTTTTCGCATTATAATGTATAATGTGTTAAATTATATCATATCTGCGACAAGCAAGCCTGGTGACTTGTGACATAAATCCTCTCCCCCCGCCTCCTCCCCAGTCCTACCCTTCGTGCCAAAAGAATTGAAAATTGAAATAAAAACTGCTCTTTTATTCTTGTAACAATATATATAAACTAGAAGCAAATTCAGGGAAGTATTTTGCCCACTTCACTTCTATATTGCACCGATTAACATGCAGTCTGATGTTCTTATTAACTGGTCCGTGAGGTCGGGAGGGAGTTTCTTTTGACATGTTTTTTGTTGGGAATTTTCCTTTGACCATCTTTGTGTGTTGCTCTTTAAGTATTTTGTCCTGGAATTTTCCATCGTAAAACGGCCGTCTTTGTATGTTTCTTATTGATAAGTCCATGTTTACTTCTTTTATTTTACAGCGATTCCACTTCAATTTATCTGGTTACATCATCTCTGTTTTTCATTTTAATTATAGTTTCAAAACTATTTACAATTTAACGATATCTCCTGTGTCTTGTCAACTTCTGTTGTTTTACGCCGGACGGAGAACTTATATTCTTAAGCCACCTCCTCCCCCCCCTCCCCCCCCCCCCAAAAAAAAAAAAAATTATCATGATCTAGTTGATTCAGTGTATTCTTCGCTGGTCACCTTGCACTATATTATTTACTATTTAATTTGGATCTGGATTCTCAGTCCACTTCACGATGGCCTACAAAGAGTTACTTTTAAATTCTAGTGGACACAGAAAAAAAAAAGATGTAAAAAATATCACGCCTAAATTTGGCGCATAATAAAAATATACGATTTTTTTTTCGCAAAGATTGACATGGGAAACAATTTCATGTGATTGGATTAGATTACTACCGTGTCCTTTCTGTTTCTGTTGTGTTTTGAAGTATGAAGTCATAACTGTGTACAGTGTGTAAATCAGTGTTGTGTTTATAATATGATTTTTACAAGCTGCTTTAATAAAAGTGTAGAATATTTGACTAATCACGTGATTTCTACGGTACTGTGATCAGTCAGTATTGCCAAGTTGTAGTACTCTCGACAAGATTTTTTTTGATTGATGCGGTGGGGGAAATTTAGAGGAGGGGTTTGGAAAAAAAAGAAGGTATGGAAATGGCGGTGTGGGGTGAAGCAATAAAAATGATCACAGATCGTGAGATTGAGAGCTTTTCTTACCTTTTAATGTTTTCTCCCACCACCAGGAGCCGCCACGAAGCTTTTCAGTGCTTCTTCTTCCCTTAAATCCACCTCCTCCACCGCTTCTTCTGCTGGGGGCAGTGCGGCAGGGGGTGGGGGCATTACCCTGCTTGCTATGCGCCCACTCAACACCGAATACGGACCCAGTTCTGTGGAGAAAAATAACGGCTCCCTACCGCAGGCGTCCGTGCTATCACTAGATTCTGCGCTCGCTGGTAGAACGCACTCTAGAGGTGGGTAGAACGCACTCTAGGGGAGGGTATAACTCACTCCAGAGGTGGGTAGAACGCACTCTAGAGGAGGGTAGAACTCACTCTAGAGGAGGGTAGAACTCACTCCAGAGGTGGGTAGAACGCACTCTAGAGGAGGGTAGAACTCACTCTAGAGGAGGGTAGAACTCACTCCAGAGGTGGGTAGAACGCACTCTAGAGGAGGGTAGAACTCACTCTAGAGGAGGGTAGAACTCACTCTAGAGGTGGGTAGAACTCACTCCAGAGGTGGGTAGAACGCACTCTAGAGGAGGGTAGAACTCACTCTAGAGGTGGGTAGAACTCACTCTAGAGGAGGGTAGAACTCACTCTAGAGGTGGGTAGAACTCACTCTAGAGATGGATTGAACACGATCTAGAGGTGGGTAGAACGCACTCTAGAGGTGGGTAGAACTCACTCTAGAGGAGGGTAGATCTCACTCTAGAGGTGGGTAGAACGCACTCTAGAGGTGGGTAGAACTCACTCTAGAGATGGGTAGAACACGATGTAAGTCCCGGTTAAGATCATCCGGTATTGGGTAGAGGTAGGAAGAGATCACCTGGGGGCACACTAGGGGCGGGAAGAGATCGTCCGGGGGTAGACTAGAGATGGGGAAGAGATGGTCCGGGGGGGATGGTAGAAGTTGGAAGACATCGTCCTGGGGTAGACTAAAGGTAGATAGAGATCGTCCGGGGGGAGACTAGAGGTGGGAAGATATCGTCTTGCGGTTGAAAATATTCTGGAGATCTTGGCCTAAAGCTTAGTCTGATAATTTAACCCCCGTGAAACGGAGGGATATAGTTTTGAACTTTTCGGTCTGTCCGTCTGTCCGTCCGTCTGTCTGTCCGTCTGTCACGCTTCAGTCTCACGCGCCTACAGGCCACATTAATACATGGATTCGGTTCAAATTTTGTACACGGCTTCTCTGGAACCTTCCGCAGTGCAGTGACCAAGAATTTTCCGGATCGACCAAAAATTGACAAAATGGCGGACATTTGAAAATTGGCACTGGACTTAGCGTATATACGGCAGTCTCACGCGCCTACAGGCCACATTAATACATGGATTCGGTTCAAATTTTGTACACGGCTTCTCTGGAACCTTCCGCAGTGCAGTGACCAAGAATTTTCCGGATCGACCAAAAATTGACAAAATGGCGGACATTTGAAAATTGGCACTGGACTTAGCGTATATACGGCAGTCTCACGCGTCTACAGGCCACATTAATAGACGGATTCGTTTCAAATTTTGTACACGGCTTCTCTGGAACCTTCCGCAGTGCAGTGACCAAGAATTTTCCGAATCAGCCAAAAATTGACAAAATGGCGGACATTTGAAAATTGGCACTGGACTTAGCGTATATACGGCAGTCTCACGCGTCTACAGGCCACATTAATAGACGGATTCGTTTCAAATTTTGTACACGGCTTCTCTGGAACCTTCCGCAGTGCAGTGACCAAGAATTTTCCGCATCGGCCAAAAATTGACAAAATGGCGGACATTTGAAAATTGGCACTGGACTTTATATATAGGGCAGTCTCACGCGTCTTCAGGCCACATTAATAGACAAATTCTTTCAAATTTTGTACACAGCTTCTCCTGAACCTTCCGCAGTGCAGTGACCAAGAATTTTCCGGATCGACCAAAAATTGACAAAATGGCGGACATTTGAAAATCGGCACTGGACTTAGCGTATATACGGCAGTCTCACGCGTCTTGAGGCCACATTAATAGACGGATTCGTTTCAAATTTTGTACACGGCTTCTCTGGAACCTTCCGCAGTGCAGTGACCAAGAATTTTCCGAATCGGCCAAAAATTGACAAAATGGCGGACATTTGAAAATTGGCACTGGACTTAGCGTATATACGGCAGTCTCACGCGTCTACAGGCCACATTAATAGACGGATTCGTTTCAAATTATGTACACGGCTTCTCTGGAACCTTCCGCAGTGCAGTGACCAAGAATTTTCCGCATCGGCCAAAAATTGACAAAATGGCGGACATTTGAAAATTGGCACTGGACTTTATATATAGGGCAGTCTCACGCGTCTTCAGGCCACATTAATAGACAAATTCTTTCAAATTTTGTACACAGCTTCTCTGGAACCTTCCGCAGTGCAGTGACGAAGAATTTTCCGAATCGGCCAAAAATGGACAAAATGGCGGACTTTTGAAAATCGGCACTGGACGTAGCGTATATACGGCAGTCTCACGCGTCTTCAGGCCACATTAATAGACGGATTCGTTTCAAATTTTGTACACGGCTTCTCTGGAACCTTCCTCAGTGCAGTGACGAAGAATTTTCCGGATCGACCAAAAATTGACGGAATGGCGGACATTTGAAAATTGGCACTGGACTTTATATATACGGCAGTCTCGCGCGTCTACAGGCCACATTAATGAATGGATTCGTTTCAAATTCTGCACACGGGCTCCCTGGCACCTTCCGCAGTGCAGTGATCAAGCATTTTCCGGATGGGACTTGACAAAATGGCGAATTTTTCAAAATCGGCGCTGTACTTAGCGTACCTACGACAGTCTCACGCGAATACTGGTTAATGGATTGATTCGTCTAAATGTTAGACACTACGTCGACTTACATCCTTCCACTTGTAAATTTTTTTGCGTAGTCAACACGCAACAGCCTTACACAAACCAATTCCCCTACGGGGGATAGACGTACTCCTCGAGACGTAGTCAAGTTTACTGAATTATAATAACCCTCACTTGTGAGATGGATTATCTTTTAACGCGTGTCGTGTCATATGTTTTATTCACATCATCTGTTTATATAACACTAGTATTTCGCCTTTCCTCATGAGTAAAGTATGGTACTAATAGTAACTGTTTATAGTCTTCCGTTGCACATAACAACAGTATTTTTTTTTTTTTTTTACAATTACTCATGGGGCTGACTCGTCGTTTAGTCCTTGTAGATTCTCACACGTGTTACTGCTTTTAGAATTTTGACAACACAACGCTTATATCGGGAGTGACATTTGTCACTTTGTAATTCACCTAGCAGATATCTCTGTATCTCTACAGATAAACACCTCAGTATAAGTTCTGTCCGAACCTATTTTGAAGTGTTTGTGTCTTTCTGCTTTGTAAGTTTAACCTGCGACTGTTTATCTTTTTTTCACTTATCTATGAAAAAAAAGACCCCAACTGTCGTAATGCTTAAAAACGTTCATGGCCACGGCTTAATATTTCGGGGGAGTAAAACGCTTAAATGTTGTGATCGTTTTACTATTTCAGAGAGCTCTTCGGGCACGAATTCATCGACACCCGGCGATCTGTTGGAGGAAGGAGGCTCGGCCAAGTCTCAGAGCTATGATTTTACCACCGCTAAGTTAACCGTTGACAATGAGGTAATAAAGCTCCCTACCCATACTGTTTGTTAGCGAATGTGTCTTGACTAAGTTTCACTTGAGGTATTTTCTGAACACTGGGACATCCATGAACTCAAATATTGCAGCCAGTGGATGACGTCACAAGTATGTGTCATTGTTGCGTGCGGTTGTGCCCATGGGTTATTTTCGCTGTATATTTCGTGGATATTTCCGGCCCTTTACAAGTCGTGGGTGAATTGTTTACTCATGTGACGTAATGTTCGTTTTTTTCCGACAGGGAGATTCCTCAGCTGTAAGCAACCACCTGAAGCAGACGGCAGCACCGAAGAAGGCGTCGTCGTTGTCGGCGCTCAATCAATACCAGAGTACGCCCGTGCATGAGTGGACGCCCAACCATGTAAGAGCCCCCCCCCCCCCCCACTGGTCCCTTCCCGCCTCCCCCTTCTCGTCCCTGCCCTTTCGACTCGTTCCTTCCCGCCTCCCCCTCCTCCCCGTCTTCCGTCCTCGTCCCTGCCCCTCTCTGTTGCCCTATCCCTCCTCCCCCTCCCTATCTTCCCTCCTGCTCGCCTGCCGTCCCTCGTTCCTTTCCTCCTCCCCCTCCCCGTCTTCCCTCCTCCTCGCCCCCGTCCCTTGTTCCTTCCCGCCTCCCCCTCCCCGTCTTTCGTCCTCGTCCCTAGCCCTCTCTGTTGCCCCTTCCCTCCTCCCCCTCCCTGTCTTCCCTCCTGCTCGCCTGTCGTCCCCCTCGTCCCTCGTTCCTTCCCTCCTCCCTGTCCGCGTCTTCCCTCCTTCTCGCCCTCGTCCCTCGTTCTTTCTCTTCCCCCCTCCTCGCCCCTCCCCCGTCCCTTTTCCTCCCCCTCGTCTCCCCTTCCTTCCCCGATGTTCGTCTGAGCCTGTTCTAAATCTGAGGTAACAGAGTGAACTAAAAGAATGATTAAAGTTGTTTAAAAGACTGGGTTTGATTTTGTAGGTGTGTCATTGGCTGATGGCATTGAATTTAGACCAATACGCGGAAAGTTTCATGGCCAAGAGATTAGACGGCCAGCAGCTCCTATTGATAGATAACGCCAGAATAAAGGTACACGCTCTGTCCTTCTGTGGTATAACTAGGGTACAGGCTCTGTCCTTCTGTGGTAAAACTAGGGTACAGGCTGTGTCCTTCTATGGTAAAACTAGGGTACAGGCTCTGTCCTTCTGTGGTAAAACTAGGGTACAGGCTCTGTTTTTCTGTGGTATAACTAGGGTACAGACTGTGTCCTTCTGTGGTAAAACTAGGGTACAGGCTGTGTCCTTCTATGGTAAAACTAGGGTACAGGCTCTGTCCTTCTGTGGTAAAACTAGGGTACAGGCTGTGTCCTTCTATGGTAAAACTAGGGTACAGGCTCGGTCCTTCTGTGGTAAAACTAGAGTACAGGCTCTGTTTTTCTGTGGTAAAACTAGGGTACCGACTGTGTCCTTCTGTGGTAAAACTAGGGTACAGGCTGTGTCCTTCTATGGTAAAACTAGGGTACAGGCTGTGTCCTTCTGTGGTAAAACTAGGGTACAGGCTCTGTCCAAACTTTGAAAAGGGATACAGGCTCCCGCTGTCCCTTGAAAACATAATTCCGTTCGGCATGTGTGTAAAGGCATAAAGAAAGGTTCAGATATAAGTATTTAATGTGTTAGAACATGTAACGCAATGGAAACTACAACAGCTTGATAATAAAAAAGTGTGTTTGTTTATTTATGCAATAGCAAAACTGAAGAATAATAACTGTATTTCTCTGCAGCAATTGGGAATTACAAGCGCCAAAGACAGGGACTTGTTGAAGAAGAAAGTGAAGGAACTGAAAAGTGCGATAGAGCGAGAGAAGAAGCAAAAAGAAAAAGAACAGAAGGCGAGGGAAAAATTAGAAAAACAGGCCGCTAAACAGAAGAAGAAAAAATAGAAAAAAAAGAGAAAATAGAGAAAGATATCGAAGTGTCCTTACAATATTCATGTGCAAGTTTACAAAATTAAATGTATTGAATGAGTGAGTGTTGAATTGTAATGCAGCACATGTGGTATTTATTTGTGTATGTTTTGGGGCTTCTTTTTCTCAAGTTCTGGTGTCCCAAATTACAGTGTATGAGCCTGTTTTTTGTGTCAGAAAAAAAAACTTAGTTTCAAAACAGGATAGCGGTGCATTGCCACTAACTGAGCATTTAACACATTGAGTACAAGTTAAGTACAAGCACAAGTATGTAGTAAGTACCTGACTGTACTTGCATTTGTAGCGTTATTTTGCATGACCTGAATCTAAGGTACTTAACAATGCCCTAAAGTTATAAACCTGATACTGGCCGGCCTGAAGGTATGGTGTAACAGTGTGTGGGCGGGGAGTCACCTGGGTGATGGTTCATGTACTTCCAGTGGTTGTCAATGAATACCTTAAATATTTCTTGGATTTGATTGAATAAGTAACCATGAGTATTATCGAGCTAATACTTGATCGAGGTAATACTCCCCATTTAAAAAAAATAAAGTATCCCTGGGATCCTCAAAATAAATGTAGTAATCAAGAAAGAAACGTACTGAAGTACTGAACGAATGAGTGGGGTACTCATGTGTATCCAACATGGTTTTAGAATTGACCGTTTGACAGAGTGATATTTTAGATGTAGGCTGTTTGATGTATATAATTTAATAGGTATTTAGGTGTTTTTTTTTTTCCTTTCTCGCGAAACTTGAAGAATTGTATAAATCTTAATGTTTTATTTTTGTTGTGTAAAGGAAATCATGGCAAAGACACAGAAACAATGAATAAACTTCCATTGCGCATTGTAACAGTGAAACTAGTCCTCACAAAGGTTTGGTTGCAGTGTGAATAGGTTGCGGTGTTCTACGATAGGCCTAAGGCCAATGTGGTGCAAGTTCTTGGTTAGTATGGTGCAGGCCGAAGGCAGTGTGGGTGCATTTTTTTTTAGTGCGCATGCACTTTCCGAATTCTTCCAATCGAATTGCAATTTCAAAGCGAGGCTCATCATGTTTGACGTCACTCTCGATCACCTAGCCCCGACTCCTCAGCTTGAATTAACTGGATTCACGGAAGGCGTAAGGGGCACAGCAATTCGCTACCGTATCCTGACTTGAGTGACGTCACCGTCTGGCGTTGGTCGGCGCACACAGGTCACGTGATTTGTCTGCTGTCGACTTGTCGATTTCCGCGGGCTGTGAAACAGGAGGCTTGCTTTCTACTTTAAAAAAATGTCGGGTTTGCTTCAAAGAGAAGAAATGGACAGGCGTCATGTTATTTCATTAACGTTCTTCCAGTTTGAAATCCTTTTAATTCCGGTAGAAAAGAAACTTTTTGTTATTATTATTATTGTTCATTTTTTTATTATTTTTTATTTTTATTTTATTATTATTATTTTTTTTTTGCAAAATATCGAGATTTTGTGCAGTTGCAGGTGGACTTTTGTTTGAGAAGCTCGTAATAAAATTAAAGGTAAAAAAGACTGAAGGTCAAAGATTGAAAGGTCAAAGGTTAAAAGGTCAAATGGTTAGCAGTCGATGCTGTGTGAGTTTGTTCGTGTGAACAGAGTTGTGGGCAGAGAGCATGGATGGACTGTTGCTGCACGTCACAGAGCTAGCGGCGGCGGGAGATTCCTGATTTCAAAACTAGGAGGAGATAAAGCAAATAGCGAAGGAAAGAAAGAGGAAAAGAAGGAAAAAGGAAACAGAAGAAAAAAAGAGAAAAATGAAACAGAATCTGGAGGGAAAACCGCGTTGGTTTAAGGATTCGATTCGATTCTGAAAACATCGATTATGTGGGTCGTTTACCCAATGGCAGCGTTTTATTTGGCGGAACAGTGAATAAAACAGAATAGAAAGAACAGTGGCATAGATAAGAGAGGTATGTGATAGAGAAGGGCAGAGAGGCACTCTTCTCCTTCAATTGGGGCTTCACTGTGTTCGTAATTTTGTCGAAAAAAAACTGAGTAATTTGCTTGTAGTGTAATATTTACCATATTAATAAAATAATTATTCAACATATTTTATACTGAAGTACGCGAGTCATTCCAGGTTAACAAAACGCTTTGTATTAACGTGTTATAATTATTAATCGCTCTGTTTATTGGTTCGTTTTGTTATGAATTGGCCTGACTTGACACAGAAACATCTTGGTGGGAGAGGGGAAGGGGGACTGATCTTTCATTCAATTAACTCAGTGTCTTCGTTTTGAAGGAGTTCAAAGGTGTTGTCAGTGTTGAAAAAAGTGCGTACCATTCAATCCTCAATTTTATGCCGCCATAGGATGTATTTTTGGTGGTTTACATTACGCAAGTGTTGGGTTATTGTGTTGTGTTACACTTAGGCGAGGGGGAAAAACACTTCGTTTCTCGTCCTTCGGTCGGGTGAATTTTTTTTCGAGAAAAAAGAAGATCGCCGACTGAGTCAAGTTCAATAAAACTGAGATAAGATAAAAGACTCTTTTTAGTTCGTGACGTCATGCTTTCAATTTTGGTTTTCCGGCAGTGATTTGCCAACATGGCGGGCGTGATCACGTGATGAGGCGTTGTTCTTGCATATCTTGACAGTTCTTATGTAGACATGTCATGTAGACATATTAGGTAGACATATGATGTTGAAAGTTATCATGCAGATATATTATGTAGACATGTCAGTCTTAAGTCGAGTTGATTTTGGTCAGCTAACGCAGAAGGGTCGGTACATAAAGAACAGTTCAGTTCAGTACTGCCCCCCCCCCCTATCCTGAGTGTGAATAACCTTCAAACGTATATTTTCTTTTCTCATTCTCAATTTGCCTTTAAAAAGAATGCCCAAATGTGTTTAATTTCACGTAAAATTTTATTCATATATTTAGATTTTGAATGTCAGAACGAAATCTTAACATTTTTATCCCGTTCAATTCTTTTAATTTTTTTTATACAGAAACTGTGGGATTCATTCTAATTTCAACCATACGAGAAAATTGTTTGAAAAGCTGTAAATATTTCTGTGCGGCGTTGTGAGTGTTTAATTAAGTCAAATGATTGAAATTATCGACTTAGATCATTGTCATATAAATATATGGATATATTAAATGCATTAGGTAATTAAATTTTAGTGAGCTTATTAACATAAATACAAATGTTGGTGCTTTTTATTTTTCCGCCTGTCACTGGTAGAAAAAAAAATAGTTGCACATATATCAGTATGATTTTTATATACAATGTGTATATTTTGTACATAAACCACAGAGGAAGAGTTTTTTTATAGACATGCTAAACAACAGTTCATGAGCTCATTGTCATGTTATTAATCTTTTAAGATTTTTTTTGTTTCTTTGTAATTTTTAGAACTGTGTTTCAATTTAATTGTTAACGATTATTTTAAGTGCAATATGTTAATGTTGTAATTTATTTTTTACTCACATAACCCCCCCCCCCCACCTCCTCCCACCCTCCCACCTCTCCTGCACCTCAGTTTTCGATTTTGAATTGGTGTTCGTGACGTAAGAAGGCTTGATCTATGTCACTATCGTCTGCTCGTGTGACGTCACACCTTTTTTTTTTAGAAGATAACCGCTTTATAAGATGCCCAGGGATGTAATATATTTTTGTTATATTTATGCAACCAAAAAAAAAAAAAAAGGCAAAACAAATCGGCGTTCAGATTGTAAAACATTGCACCGCTAACGTCAGAACTTGTGTCAAAAGTGCTGTTGCAAATCTTCGGTTCTGGAAATGTTTTGTCAAAGTTAGGAAAAGGGTAAAAAAAAAAAAGCACTTGTGAATCGGCTTCAGTGTGTGTTATTGTGATGTTTAGTCGTGTTGTCACGCGGTGCATTATGGGTAATGGGTCATGCGGTGTTGCTAAAAAAAGTGCTAAAAAAAGAACGATACCTGAACATGGTACACCGGAAAGTGAAGTCTCCAGAAACGGAAACTCTGTCTGTGCACTATAAATTGGAACATCCTCGTCCTTTGAGATATTTATAAGGGATGTTCCAGACACAAGCTAGCCAGCTGGACAGTTGGAGTAATTTCTGGATAAGCCCAAACAAGATAATTTGCATTAGGGCAGACTAACTTCCAAAAAAAAAATGTTAAGAGAACTGAAAGAGTGTGATATTGAAAATCAAAAGGAATCCCACGAAAAACGTTTCCTTTTAAAATAAGTATAGAAATAATTAAAATTTGTATCTGGGTGGGGGTTTTATTGGGTTCAGTATGTTTTGAGCGCAACAGCGGAGTGCAGAAGAGAAGAATGAACTGAAGTTGTCTTTTATAAATTCGCGTGAATGTGATTTGTGGGGAATCAAGCTATATGTGGTACCGTCTAATATGAATAATGATTAAAAAAAAATAAAATACAAAAAAGTACTGATGTTCTGCTTAAATTACTAAGTCGTATTTTTAATAACATTGTAATAATGACCAAGAGATTTTCTATAATAAATTCTATATGCAAACCATTCTTCTGATGTTTTTTTTTTTTTTAAAGGTGGGTTATCACGAAGATTTGCGCGTTTGATAAAAAAAAAGTGTTATGAAGTGTCCTTTAATGTTTTAACTTTGAATAGCGTATGCACACCCGAGGGAAGGGGAGACATAGGAATGGTCTGTCTGTCCGTATGGTCGTCTGTCCGTCCAGTATGCGATCCTAAAAGTTGTTATTCATCGAAAGAATTTTTGTGTGTCCCCCCCCCCCCCCCCGCCAGAGGGGAAAACATTTTGTCTGTGCTTTCTGTGTGTATGGGTATGTCTGTAGTGTGTGCATCTGTTATGGGGAGCAGGACAAGTGCCACCCGGAAAATTGCCACCCGGACAAGTGCCACCCGGACTCGGCAGCTGTCCGAGTGGCAGTTTTCCGGGTGGCACTTGTCCGTCGGGACACTTGTCCAGGTGGCACTTGTCCATGTGGCGGTTTTCCGGATGGCAGTTGTCCGTCGGGGACACTTGTCCAGGTGGTATTTGTCCTGGTGGCACTTGTCCGGGTGGCACTTGTCCGTCGGGGGCACTTGTCCAGGTGGCACTTGTCCTAGACCCGTTTGTTGTAGTCCCGTGATTGTGTTAACACGATAACTCCGAGAACGGCACCTTGAATCAGCTTGAGACCTGGTGGGATAGTGCCTTTGGTAGTTCATAGAGGGTTCATATTATATTCAACATATATAGCGCAAGATGTGCGAGAAGTTATATGGTTATATTCGTTCTGTGTGTCGTATGATCATTAAGTTCTCTTGTTATCAGCGCCATGTGATTATTTACCGATGTCGTTACCACTGTACCTTAACTTATTCTTACAACCCCCCCCCCACCCCCTCCAGTCCCCCACAAAATTTCTGGCACCCAAATCTTGGTGGATGGATACAATGCTCCTGGATATTCTTCGTCACCGAAAGTTTAGTTATGTCCATGTCAAGTCGGTTTTAATCTGGCTGACTTGCGTCAGTAGGCAAGGTCGATCACTTCTCTCAGGTGCATTATGTATATATATAAACTAGACGCAAGTCTAAAATATTTGTCCAATCGCTTTTAACTGTGGCAGGGCTGTTCTGAGACCCTCTGCAAAGTTTATGCATCAGGATGATCCGTTGTTATAAAACAGCTGACCTCTGATATCTATCTGTTCTGTATAAACACAGCGCGGATGGATATTTTAACAAGTAGTTTCTATCTTATCTGCAGAGTAAAAAGGTGTTATACGCAACGGACCGAACCGCTGTAGAGGTATGCTATTGAACAACAACGCAGGATGATCTGGTCAAATTTTGAGGGGAAAATGGACTTGGGGAGGGGGGGGGGATAGTCGTACGAAATGCTGCAATTTCTGTTTCAAAGCTTTGTGTGAATATTTTAGTACGTATTTCACTTCAGCAAGTTCGTATTTATGGTTTAATCGGACTGAAATTGAAATAAATGTACCTATCGTGATTAAACATTTGCAACAAAATGTTGGTTCCTAAAGCTGGACCTAATTTTGATGGACATTCTGTATATTGAATCGTGAAAACGTAATTATTCCATTTCTTTCGCAGTTTTTTTTCTTTTTTTTTTGGGGGGGGGGGGGGGGGATGATACCAATGACAGTGTTTAGGTGCAGAGCTCTGGTGCTTTTGTTGAAATTTTGGCAATTAATTTGCTCCTTAATTGGGATCTGAATTATATGAGCTTACAACTTTACAACTGGGACGCCAGGCTTCACGACAATACAAGCTGGGTTGTCAAGCGAATAATATGGTAAAACCGTCATAGAAACAACTAACCTTCTATTCACAAAAGTTAACTGCACAGTTAACTGTACTCCCAAGAGCCAAAAATAGGTTGAACCACCCGTATCATGCAAACAATTTTAGATGTATTTTTGTTGGTTAAACAGGTTAAATTTATTCTTTTACTTTCGGATGTTTTGGATGTTAACGGAGCAGTTAACGGAATCAGTTGACTATACAGTTAACGAAATCAATTATCTATATAGTTAACTTTTGTGAATACAACCACTGAAGCTAATATTAGACATGTCTTTGCAATAGCATCGTCCCAAAATGTTCCCAATTTTTTTGTTCAAATTTTATGTCCTTGGCCAGTAACAGCTGGCGGGTCATACGCACTCCAGCAGACATTTCTATTCTTTTTTGATCTGAAAGTGACGAGATAAACAGCTGACTAGTTCCTCATATTTTATTCAAAAGATCTTTTTGGCATTAACATATTTTATCCACAGGTAAATATGAATGTTCTTCTTGACGCATTTTAAATACAAAAGAAATACATAAACATTTGCGTGAAAATTACAAGTTAAAATCGGGAATTAATTCTCGTGCAAAAATATTCAATTGTACATTTTTATTTACAAAATATAGCGACTGTCTTTGTGGTCAAACTGACCTTAAATAAGCAATATACTGGTCGGAATGTGAATTATATCTCAATAACCAATTTTTTTTACCTAAAAGCGCGAGTAATTGGGATAAAAATCAAAATGTAAACAACAGATTAACAAACCTCAAACCTGGAACCACTTGCAGTTATCTCTTTCCATTTTAAGCTCCATTTTTTAAAATACAAGCTGTAAAGTTGCTCATCGAAACAAAGGCAAGCAGAAGTGAGCTTTATTATTAGTTTTTATTATTATTATTATTATTATTATTGTTATTACTTGATTATTGTACATAACTCGATATATCTCTACGCTCTGCACCGGTATTCACAAACGTTAACTGCACAGTTAACTGCACTCCGAAAAGCGGAAATTGGTTGACCTAGCTGTATCATGCAAACAATTTTCGGTGGATTTTTTTATCGTTAACTAGATTAAATTTATCAATTTACTTCCGTATATTCTGGTTGCCAGCGGAGCAGTTAACGGGATCAGTTAACTGTACAGTTAACTTCTGTGAAAACGGCCACTGGGGATTTCATTTTTATATTTTAAATTTCAACGCCTACTCATGAAATAACGACTGAATAACCTATCACTTGAAAGCTATTTCTCTGAATATTTTACAGCGTGATCACTAATTCACTAGCCCCCCTCTCTCACCTCGACATATAAAATGTAAATATAGCGCCAGGTGGGACGATGCTAGAAATGTTCCGCAGTTCAAAGAAATCTTTTTCTTTTAATATCCTACACCAATGAAAAGCGTGGATCAATTGAAAAAAAAAAAAAAACAGTGACGTCAACAAGTCACCTGACCAACAAATGCAATATGTTTCGGCCATGTGAAGTTTTATTATACAAATGACACCAATAGTCAATACACAGCTGTGTATCTTAAAATCACCACGGCACCACAACTCCCCCCCCCCCCTCCCATCACATCCATGAGAGGGGGGGGGAAGGTTCGTATCCAGGGCTGGGATTTTCAAGCTACTTCCATCATATATAGCGAACTCATGAAGTATGTAAATTGCTGAGGAATATGTATACCGGACCGTACACATCTCATACGTCTATTATTATTACAATAAAACCATTTCTCGTTACTATATTTACAATATACACAGTTAGTTTGATCATGCCAACACTGAAACTTAATACCCCCCCCCCCCAAAAAAAAAAAAAAAGGAGAGAAAAAAGTTGCAATCTCCTTTTTTTCAAACAGGAACAATAGAAAGTGCCAGAGAATATCACAAATTTGACATTGCATTACACAGGTAATAGTAACATCTCATGAACGTTATCACAAGCATTTAACCGTAAAACATGTAAGGCACAAACACTGGACAACTGTACGCCACCTACGCAAATATAAAAAATAAAAGAGTTAGCACTTTGCTTTTTTTTTTTTTTTTTTTTGCTAAATCTTCACATTACTGTGGATTTGTATTAACAATTTTTTTTTCATCCAATTTTGCCTGCATGATCAACCATTTTTTTCCATAGACCTCAGCACACGTGGTTTGCACATGCAACGGGCGGTAATGGAAATTTCCATTCATATGTAGAATTCACAACCACACAAATTGAAACGCCAATATGTTTGCTAGTTAAATCATGAAAAGAGTAAACGAGTTTGTATCAAGTTTACCGCATGCATACATAGCTTAGGCAAACCTCATGCTTAAACGTTGAGACTGCTTTACTCAATACAAAAGCCAGATCACAAGATCCATCTTTCCACCCATTCAAAAAGAGCACTCAATTTTTTTTCCCAGTACAGATAATACAGATAATAGGCTATAATATATACCGTTTGCAATTGCAAAAGATTAAACATTTTCCATTTTTTGTTTCGACTGCAGAGGTTTACTTTGAGCGCAGAAATGAACGCAACATAAAATCGTGAGTATATCATACGATCGTGCTGACAATCTATCCACACATGGCTCACCAGAACAAGAGGCTTCTAGACGTTTCGGCCAAAAACCATTTCGGCCCATAGACGTTTCGGCCTAGTCCGAAATGGCAGACCTTTTCGGCCCAAGACGTTTCGGCCCACATTTGAACTGCCAAGACATTTCGGCCCACTTTTTTCCCCCAAGACTTTTCGGCCTGGTTTGCCAAGACTTTTCGGCCCAAGTCATTTCGGTCCACTAAAAAGTTATTACTTAGAAAGGGTTGAACATTGAGGCTCATGTATTCATAAGTTATTTCAAAACGGCTGTGAAATTTTATTCTTCTGAACAACTCCAGCGTCTGATGGCTTTCAACAATTATTTGCTGATCATCTCTGGTGTGTGTTGGATTATTTTTCTATTGCAATTCCAAGCGCATTTCATACACCTACTCTGGTATTTGATGGGTTAACAGTTAATTAACTGACGCTAAATCAGCTCATAATCCTCTGCACCTAATCTGCAGAGGATTATGAGCTGATTTACCGACTTCATACGGCGTGTGATGATTTTTTTGTTGATTGCACTTAGTAAATTCAAATCCACACAAAATCAATTAGATGATTCTCGACTTGATGTGCCGGTTAAATATGGGTTTTTCCGTTGAAACGGAATTCTTGTGCGATTTTGGTCAGCTATAACACCGTCTCCTCCCCTCTCCAAGTAACCAGGAGGGCCATAACCGCATTCCCTCCAAGCCATAAGAGACGCGTACCGAACGATTTCGAAGTATTTTGCTAGAATCGAAAAAAGCAATATCTTTTCAGCCTGTTAGCCATCCCTACCCTATCAACCTGGTAAATACCTCATTCCACCAAATTATTGCCGATTTATCAACTTAGTTGTTCAAACAGAATTACAGTTGACACAGACTCATATATATAACATTTTATAATTTGTAATAACACGGATAATTCATCGAAGTCAGAACGCAATTGATCAAATCTTCCCGAGGCTGCCTATTGCGTTTCAGGGTAATTGCAATTACATATCATTTATCTAATTGCTGCATGCTTATGTATGTCTTTAAAGTTTTCATAAGTTGAAAATTTCAATCGTTAAAGAAATAGTAGTATAAGCAATCTGAGATAATACATAACATACGATTTAAATTCAAATGGGAATAGCTACAGCTTCGATTTTTAACAAACTGCTCTTGCAATGGCTTTGGAATTATCCATTAACTAAATGTCTAACACAAAATCAAAACATCTGTATAATGAGAGTTTAGTGGGCCGAAACGTCTTGGGCCGAAAAGTCTTGGGAAAAGTGGGCCGAAACGTCTTGGGCCGAAAAGTCTTGAGGCGCAAGTTTAGTTAAAAAATGAGTGGGCCGAAACGTCTTGGGCCGAAAAGTCTTGGGCCGAATCGTCTATGGGAGTGGGCCGAAATGGTTTTGGGCCGAAACGTCTTGCTTCCGAACAAGATAGCAAGCGTGCAAAGTCTCCAGCGATTTCGTTCTAATCTAAAGAAATGGACATTTTCATTTCAAATTGTATAAACTAACTAAATCAATTCTCAATCAATCGATTATCAATCACAATTCCAAATTTGCTTACGCACCATGGATAAATCACTTTTTTTAATTTTTGAAAGCAAAAAAAAAAAAAAAAAAAAACAGCTAAATTTGTCCCCAGCTTCAATAATATTTTTATTTATTATTTGAGCAAACATTTTGCTCCAATCATTGCCATTTGCACAAACATGTTGCTGCAATCATTTTTCTTTGCCTAATTTACCCTTGGAAAAGATATTTTGAAATGATGTGACAGAGATTTGATGGCATTCAAAAAAAATTTAAAAAATAAAAAAAAAAGCCTTGACTGTTACATGCTACAATTTAAGATCTTCACTTGAGGGGGAAAAGGTTGTATAGAAAACGACTGAAGACACAGGTGCTCCATGTAACAATGGCAAGACTAAATAATACAACCTCGATTCAAGCTACACATCTTGTACAAGTGACGGCGTTCTGGCATTTGGTTTGAAAGAAAAAGAAACTTTATTTCTTGTGAAAACAACTCGAAAAAATTTAAGGCAGTTCCATCTCGATTAAGGCAGTTCCTGTCAAACAAGGTTTCGCTACCAAATTACCCATAAGCCTCTAAATAAATCCACACAGAAAAAAATGTCCGCATGTTTATGTTTAACTATTCCATAACATATTTTTAAGAACAACCATCCAACTGCAAACTTAAGATACCTGTCGTCGATTAACCTGCATTATTTACTAATTTGCATGTAATGGAATTATTTTTTAGTGGGAGGGTGGGGGTGGGGGAGGGGGGTAATCAATATACCCAGCTGACGGGAACCCACTGTGGTTCAGCACTCAGAGTTTCAATGGCTTTGCGTAATTTGTTGAACGTTTCATCAAAATTGTCATTGACGATGGTTAGATCGAAGGAGGCCTTGTAGTTCTTCTCTATCCGCGCCGATTCTTCCAGCGTGTTCCGGAAGTCCCTCTCCTATCAAAATAGTCACCACAAAATAACATTTTGTTCAGGGTCCTCGGCCGGGAGGACAAATTTCTTTTGGGACCAAAAATATTTTTGGAAGATTTTTTTTTCTTAAATGAAAATTTAGCTTTTTTGCACTTTTTCCTTTTTTTCTTTACTTTTTGCAAGGACAGGTTTATCAGCTTCATCATCTAATGTTGGCGAAGGCGTGCTTGATGACTGAATAAATTAAAACTCCTGGGGAAAACATTTCAGGTAGTGAGTAAGAGGGGTGGGGGGGGAGGTGGTGGTGGTGGGCGCGGGGGGAGAGGGGGGGTGACTTCTTACCGTCTTATATTTGTCCGTCTTGCCGCGCATGCGCGCAAACTCGTGCATATTGCGCATGATGTCGACAGGTGGCGCGGCGATGAACACAACAAAAGGCATAAACTCTGACGTCTTCACTGCTTTTAACGCCTACAAGTCAGAGTCACCATTTTTATTTTATTTTTATTTATTTATTTTTTGTGAAACAATAAAACAACCTTGAAAGAGCACTCACTGTAGTTAGCACATCTTTAGAAAAAAATAATAATAATAATAATTTCAATTTAAGCTTTAATATGAAAAAAAACAGGTCCAACAATATGTTGAGAAATTGTACCTTGGTGGTTGTCGTACATAGCCAGTACTTGTACTCAGTACACCCAGTACTTGTACTAAGAGCACCCAGTACCTGTACTCAGAATAGTCAGTACTTGTACTCAGAACACGCAGTACTTGTACTGAAAACACCCAGTACTTGTACTCAGAACACGCAGTACTTGTATTCAGAATAGACAGTACTTGTACTCAGTACACCCAGTACTTGTACTGAAAACACCTAAGACTTGTACCCAGAATACTTGTTGAGCGTGGTCAGTACTGGCCAAGGCAAACTCACCTGTGGATTAAGATCTAGAATACACATCTTCTCTGAGCGAATGACTTGGCGCACTGAGTCGTACTTTGTGCCGTAGTAATTACCATCGAACTCGCCATATTCTAAATACCTGCAGGGACATAAAAAATTTTCAAAAAAATCGACATTCTTTAAATACGCGCAGGGACACAAAAACATCGGTGAATAAAAAATAAATAAATAAACAAAAAATAAATAAAAAAACTTGACACTCTTTAAATAGCTTCAGCAGTCAGATTTCTGTCTATTTATTGATTGTACGATGAGTTACTTGTGATTGACCTTACTTGTTTTTGGCAATGCCGATTTCAAATTGATCCCTTGGCACAAAATAATACGAACTGCCTTCTTTTTCCCCAGGTCTCATGGGTCGGGAAGTGTCTGAAATTAAAAAAAAAATCAATAAACAAATAAAATAAAGAACCAAAACAGCCAAACATAAAAAGCACAGACATTCTAATTTCAGCACTGACAATAATAAATTCCCACCGTTGCACTGTTTGTTCTTTTGATGTTACAAACCTAATTGCCTGTAAAACCGTGTAGCTTTGGGGGCATGAAGGAGGGAGGAGGGGGGGGGGGGCAAATATTATTTAGATGAAGCAACAATTCACAACTGAATAAACTCATTTCATTTTTATTTCCCAGTTTATACGTTACCTTAGATATGACATATATATTTCAACTGTGAGCGGAATGTTACGGGAAAGGGTGGAGGGGTGAAGGGGGGGGGGGGAGCGGAGAGATTGCTTATCCAGAATATCGAACACTCACGTGGGATGACTCCCCCGAACCCGCTGGGGTCGGCACTGATGAGCCTCTGCTTGAGCGAACACCTGCCCACGCCCTGGCCACCGAGGGGAAGGGGGGAGGTGGGGGAGCAGGGACGGATACTCACGTGGGATGACTCCCCCGAACCGGCTGGGCTCGGCACTGATGAGCCTCTGCTTGAGCGAGCTCCCGCCCCCCCCCCCTGGCCACCTAGGGGGAGGTCGGAGGTGGGGAGGGGGGGGGGGAGGAGGGGCGGATACTCACGTGGGATGACTCCCCCGAACCGGCTGGGGTCGGCACTGATGAGCCTCTCCTTGAGCGAGCGCCTGCCCACGCCCTGGCCACCGATGATGATGAGGGTCTTGCGGTTGAAGGGGGGCATGCGTGCTACCTCCTCGTAGACCTTCAGATCGCTGCGATCAAACTCGGTACTCTTGCCCGCTTGATACATCATTTTACGCTTCTTTTTCGTCATCAACCCGCATAACACTAAAAGCCAATCAAAAAACCAATCAAAATATCGAAATATAACTCACATAACACTAAAAGCCAATCAAAATATTTAAATCTCACTACATTTTGCAATGTTTTTGCTTGTTATATTAACAAATTATTCTTGTGGAATTTAAAATAAAAGAAAGAAAGAAAGAAAGAAAGAAAGAAAGAAAGAACAATGAAAGCTCTAGCGTTCGAAGTCCCATCAAACAAATAACCGGTGTTAAAAAAAGCGAGAAAAAAAACCAGCTCTAAAAATGTCATATTAATGGTGCGACGTAAAAAAAAAAAAGAAAAAAAAAGAGAAGAAATGCTCAAGCAATTCGGTTTAGCACACCACCAACAGACGGGTGCTTCCAAACTATGCGGCCGCCTTACGGGACTTGTGTGTGTAGTCGTACTCCGGCCTGACGAAAGCTTTTCGTTTCTCCTCCAATGTCTGTGACGGAATCAGACCGCTCGTCCCGTTCTGGTCCACTTTCTTCGCCTGTACCAATTGTATGACGTAATCAATAGCGCGGATGTGAAATTTCAATAGCGGTCTTTTCTTTCTTTGAAATGCGCAAATCAAGTTAGGCTTTAGGTCTAGTTTGTTTTAATTTCATGCTCACATTAGTGTCAGACTCCCTCCTTCCGTAATCTAAGCGCTTATTTTATGATACGATACGGCACTGGGCTGACTATATAATCGATCATACTTGCCACTAATTTGTAGAATATCGCCCTCTTGAATGTATAATCGATCATACCTGACACCAATTTAGATCATCACTGTTGAGCACTTGTAGAATATCGCTCTCTTGAATGTTTAATCGATCATACCTGCCACCAGTTTGGATCATCCATGTTAAGCACTTGTAGAATATCGCTCTCTTGAATGTTTAATCGATCATACCTGCCACCAGTTTGGATCATCCATGTTAAGCACTTGTAGAATATCGCCCTCTTGAGTGTATAATCGATCATACCTGCCACCAGTTTGGATCATCCATGTTAAGCACTTGTAGAATATCGCTCTCTTGAATGTTTAATCGATCATACCTGCCACCAGTTTGGATCATCCATGTTAAGCACTTGTAGAATATCGCCCTCTTTGAAGGCAAGCGCGGCATCACGGCAGGGCACCAGATTGTCCCGTCTGGGGTCATACGAGAAATGCGCCTTAAGAAACACCTAAAAACAACAACAACAACAACAACAACAAACAATATACCAATGTGAAAACTTAACCAGTCGAGAGCCATTAATCGTCCCTTAAACGACATTGTTTGGTGTACGCTTTGTGACACATTTTATTTATTTTTAACAATTTTTTTTTTTTTTTGTATTCTTTCGAATGTCTGACGTATGCTCTGGCGTTTTGTGTTCGTTTTTATTATCAATTCTTCTTTTTCATTCACTTATTTTTAACAATTTTTTATGTATCCTTTCTCGGGAGTACCTGTGTTTTTGTCTTTTTTTTAAGCAGTTCTTCAGCTTCTCCCCTTTTTTTCTATTTGTTTATTTGTTTTGTAGTCTTTCGCGGGTTTACCTGCGCTCTGGAGTTTTGATCCCAGTAGCTTGGAATGATTTTCAGCGTGATACTCCCGGCCGCCTTACGCATGAGCTCTGTCAAATGGTCAGGATTCAACACCTCCTGGCCGTTGATTTCCTTGATGACGTCACCCACGTGCAGTAACCCTACAACAACCACATTAATTAACCAGTCTACACGTATTCTCCACGTATTCTTCCCCTGCATGTCTTTTTATTTTTCTTTTTTGAAGAACTTTAACCCTTGGCGTTCTTCTAACTATTTTTCTATTTCCTCTTTTTTTTTTTTGCCAGTTCTTCATGGTTTTTGTTCTTGTTTTTTTTAATCTTCACCTCAATTCAACGATATCTGCAACTGTTTATCCTTCGCTTTCAAAATAACAGCCCTAACTTGAGAACTTCCGGTCACAATATTTCTCCACCCCAAATCGAATAATTGGCTTTGTGTGATAACAATGCGGTATGAGTGGACTACCTTGGCTATCGACGGTGCCACCGGCCATGATTCGAGAGATGACCAGCTCCCCAATCTCATTCTGCTTTACCGTTAGCCCCTTTATACGTACGTCATAATGACAAGAATTAAAACAATGCACCGTGACGTCACAATGGAACAGAAAGAATAGGTGTTATTGATGTTATTTGAGAACATAAACACAGGATAAATGCTAGGAAAATAAAACATGTTAGGCGAAGAAACAGCGAGATCATGAACTACAAATATAAATAAACTATAAGCTCCAACATACAACTAGAAGAGTGAGTGCCCACAAACATCAGTGTACAGGTATATTGCGTATACTTCCAATTAAGACCGATTTCATGTCTTGTTTTTGCAAACAAAACTTGTCTCCCCGACCAAATCCATTGTTCTGCAATACCCAGTTTCCATTTTCTTCCTCCCCACCCCCTCCCCTCCTCCCAAAAAGCGAAAGAAATATACTTCACGCGAGATTTTCATGTAATGGCGAAATACGTCTTTCTTACATTTCGCCACACTCGTCAAACGTTGACAATGCCGTCCGACTCACCCAAGGAATAAACAGACCCAGTTTCAGTCTGCACACAGACTGACATACACACACTCACACAGCGTACGCGCACTATTTGTTTCCCCTTTGATCAGGGAGACATAATCACAATCGTGATTAGCCAAGATAATACGTTCCTGTCAATAAAATGCAAACACATACAGGTAAACAAGATAGAAATCACGCGTGGGTTGGTAAGATTCTCGTTGCAGTTACATCACATGCTGACTGTAAGGGAACGGATCCAGGGATCATAAGACTGGATCATCCCACCCCGTTCCTTGCCCCAGTCCCATCTCCCATTTGCAGTCCTCAGTTCGTCGTCTGGATCTGTGCCCAACAGTCAGCATAGTTAATATCAAATGCTCTCACGTCATGGAGTGTTAGTCTAACCACTACAGACAACCAATACTGCACTGAAAAAACCCAACGTCACAAGTTTATCATTCACACTAAACATAACGTTATTTGTGAGGTCACAATATTAATGTCCATTTGTTTACCACTGGAGGTACTCAGTTCTTTATCAGTTCATCAATATTAGGTGAAATTTCCAGTCCCGTTATTCACAAAAGTTAACTGTGCAGTTAACTATAAACTGCACAAGGGAAATCAGCTGATTTAGCTAAATCACGCAAACAATCTTAATAAGAATGTGTTTTAACATAAGAAATTGATTGATTAACTTCCAAAAGTTCTGTTAACTACAACAGCAGTTAACGGAATCATTTAACTGCACAGTTAACCTTTATGAATACGGCTCCAGGAAGTCAAGAAAACGGAATCTTGCAGGCATTCATACTGATCCAAAAAGTAGTAGTAATATCATCATAAATATATGACACCTTTTTTCAGCTTCTTTCGGTGTCCTTTTCTGTTTTATTTCCTACTGGTTAAGAGTTAAAAACACAACAGTCAAACATTCAGTGCTGTTAAAAAAGGCCTATAAACGTTAAAATTAACCTGAAGGAAACACTATCAACTATTTTGTAAATGATTCAAACAATACCGGCCACTACATCGGAGGTTTTATCAAAATCAAAATGCTCTTATATCTTTCCATAAAGGCGTCTGAAGGAGCTAAAATTCCGTAAATGACCGGGCTTAAAACAGCCCGTGTACCTTCGTTACAGAATGGTCCAAGATGACAAAATATCTAAGCGGTGAATGCTGTACTGCAGTGGCTTAAGCCTTAGTATTTCCATGTATCATTTACGATCGTGTACTGCATATAATTTTCTACGCATTGCAACGACAGATCAACCATCCCGGAAGTGATGCCACAACTGCGGTTACCAACCACCCCCATCCCCTTCTCCCCCCCCCCCCTCCCACCCGCCTCCACACCCCTCCCTTCCATCCCTAAGCAGATTGCAGGATAAAACTGGCGTAACCACCCGGAATGACTGAAGAAAATTTGGCAGTACAGCTTCAACTCTGACTGCTAGATTTCCAGCTGCAGCAGCCATGACAGCTGCTGGTATATACGCTCTTGCTGGTCACCTTGCTTTTCAATCATACTGCCTGCTAGGATACGAGCAATCACCAGATCGCCATTCGCCTCTTCGCTTACTGTAATACCCTGCAAAGGTTTAAAACGCAAAAACGTGGTGAACAACCAGCTCCATCCTTCTGTTTCATTCTCATTTTCTGCCCCTTACCAATCTGTTGATAACGTTCTCATTTCTGTCAAAAATTCACCGCTAACTTATGTGAATGAGATCTGACATTCATCAACAACAGATAAACGATCTCTCCCCACAGCATCTGCTGCACAAAGAGAAAAGGCCGTACACTTAAACGGACCAAAAATACCTGCGTTTATACCTTTTATACCTTTTTAACACAATCTTAACTCATGACCACATTATTTATTTTTTAGTAACCACATGACCACATTTTTTTAATTTTTTTTAAATTAAAGTCAAAAAATCTTAAAGTTAAAAAAAGTGTACAACTTTTCTACTTATATTTTTACAGCCATCTGGCTTTAGTTTTGTTATTTCTTTACGGCCATACCAGAGATTCGCCTTCGTTCTTGCGTATGCCCACCATCCGTATCGCGTCCTGTGGCGAGGACGAGCCGAATGTGTCGGGAGGGGGCTGGAATATTGGCACAATGTCGATGTCGTCTTCGTAGTTTTTGGCTGCGACGTCATCGTGTGCCTCGATTAGAGCCTGTAACCATGACAACCACCATAACAAACGATACGTCATGGATTATTATACCCCGTGATCATTGGTGAGGTTTTCAATTGATAGTTCACCAAATAAAGACAATGCAAAACAGATGTGACATTTGGAATCAGACATGCATTTTCATGAACTTCTGGTAATCTTAAAATTCAAGGCAGGTGTAGCAAAAGCCTTCAATAACCATTTAAACCTTTCACTTAAAATCTCAAGTGAAACTACTAACTGTATCTTATTCGTCGTTCAAAAATTTGAAAGAAACCCACAGTATTTTCATGAATACAGTCAGTACTGACCATTAAAAGATAAGGCCGAGGCGCTTACCTTAAAATCGGGTTTACAGAGGATGTTTCTAAGCTCTTTGGCTGTGGCGCTACCCGATACTTCGTCCAGTTCATCAACAATATCCTTGGTGAGCTCTATGTTATCACAGCTTATAGGTTCTAAATTCGACTCTTCCAGTGTGTCTTGGGCCTTGAGTCACGGAAAAGATTGTTTTTACTTACTAATATTGCTTAGTAAAATTAATTGATAATTAACATAAATACTTTGGGAACCACTACATAATAATCATGCTGTTACTTCTTTCTTTTCTTCACTGTCTGTGAAAATTTCGACAGCATTTTATTCTTTCTTTTAATATACAGAAAACAACGTTTATACTGCCGAATTTTGTCCTTTTGGACAAAAGGCTCCGAAACGGAACAACGCTCCGGCAAAACCTCTACTTAAAATTTTGAAACCTCATAGACACGCCATGGCAGACAAAATAGAGTGTAATCAAGTGCATTTTTCTCGTTTCTCTCTCTTCTTTTTTTTTTTCATTTGTTTCCACACTGGAATCTTGCGGCTTTCCTCTACTGAGCATGATGTACACTCGAAACTGTGTACTGGCTTCTCCAAAACTAAACAACAAACCTCCACTAGCGCCTGTACAACGGGGTCGTTCATGAAATCTGACAAAAAATTAATGTCTGCTTCTTTGGCGCCAACTTCTTTGGCAAAGCTTGCGGAATTCAATCGCTCTAGCAGAGCATCAAAGGCATCTGAGTGCAAAAAAAAAAAAAAAAAAAAACAATCAATAATATTTTAGGGAAAATTTTGTTCAGAATAGCCAGTACAATATACAGTAAAACCTGTATGGCTCAACTTCGATTATATTCGAACAGTAGCACGAGCGCTATTTCAAAACTTAAAACTGTCCATAATCACTCGAATCGCTAAACTGGAGGTATCATTTTTCTTATCATTTCCAAGACCTTCTTCGAGCTGTTTTTAAGTATCAATATTTTAAAGTTAATTCATGTAAGAAATATAATATATAACTCTGCTACGTTCTTACCTATGCCCCCAAGCTCTTCACTCTCACCCGTCGCTACTGGCATTCTGTCCTTTTATTCGATCTGAAAATTATGATGAAAAAAATCTACTCGAGCTTTTTCCCTTCCATATGCTTAGATTTAAGCTGCTGGAACATCAGTACCAACATTCTCGGTTGACACAGGAGTAATATATTAAGCTGAAGACAACACATATTATATATCATTATGCACGCGTTCTCTGCAGCTCTGCATGCAAAGCGTTTACCAGTATGTACGTCAGACTTGGGTGACTGGAATACCAATAACCAAGTCGAAACGTCAACATTTTATGGCCAATTTTAATCTCTTATTTCGTCTCTGGGGCATAAGACTCGTTCACTGCTCCACTTTACAACTTGATTACGTCTCGAGGAGTACATCTATCCCCCGTGGGAGGTATGGTGTGTGTAAGGCTGTTGCGTGTTGAGTCACTGTTGACTACGCAAAATTTAAAAGTGTAAGGATAGGTAGACGCAGTGTCTAACATTTAAACGAATCAATCCATTAACCAGTAGGCGCGTGAGACTGCCGTATGTACGCCAAGTACAGCGCCGATTTTAAAAAATCCGGCATTTTGTCAATTTAACTCCCGTCCTGAAAATTCTCGGTTACTGCCTGCGGAAGGCTCCAGAGAAACCGTGTACAAAATTAGAAACGAATCCATCCATCAATGTAGCCTGTGGGCCGTATATATACGCTAAGTCCAGTACCGGTTTTAAAAAGTCCGCCATTTTGTCATTTTTTCGGATCCGGAAAATTCTTGGTCACTGCACTGCGAAAGGGTCCAGAGATGCCGTGTACAAAATTTGAAAGGAATCCACCTATCAATGCAAACGATGTCGCGGAAACCAATATGTCTACAAAAGCTGCTGATTAGCTGCTGACTGGGTTTGTCAACTTTTGTCTGAAACATCTCGTGATACTTTCACTTTATGTTACAATATTATGAAATATACTTTCCGAAGTATATGATGCTAAGGATAAACAACAGAAAAATGAGTAAAATAGGTTTCGTTCTATCTATGTCAAATTTCCCTTTCTTCCATTGTCTCCAACTTCTAGTGTGCGACTTGTACTAAATGATCCAATATGGCGAAAGAAAACAAAGAAAGCTGCATTGTTCAATGCTGCCACGTCACTTGGAGCTCAACTTTCATCTTTATTTTAGTGTCTGAAGTGTTGATGACTTGTAAGCTAAACAACACTTTTGGCTTTGCGAATAAAATGCGCAAACTTTCTCAGTTTTGAATCCAAACTAACTAGATAAAAATGAAAAAAATGGCAGAAAGAATTAGCCGAAATCCCAAATTTGCACCAAAGCGCAAACTTGTTTTTAAATACCCGTATGCTTCATCAAAACCTTGTTTAAAGGTAAAAAAAAAGTGTTAAGTTTCTGTTTTGTCATACCTCTGTCATTTCTTTCATTTTTATCCTGTTCCCTTGCAGTCAAAATTCAAAATTCTTCTGCAGTTTATTCAAAACACCCAAAGTGTGCACTTAGTCAATGTGAGCTATCATTACAAGATCACTGACTTGGAACTCAATCCACAACACCCATTCAATTCGCCTTTGTGATGCAGTGTGAAAGGCGGACAGCTTGTTTGTTATTAAAATATCTGTCTAGTTTGTACAGTTCCAAAATCTATGAACTCATTTGAAGAAAAGTGCAGATTTAAGATTTTACCTGAGTTTTTTCCAGGATTTCACCTAAAATAATAACATTAGTTTCGAGCTTAAACTTTATAGTATTGTGATTGGTCAGTTGAACATGAACCGGAAACAACTTTATTTATCTGGATATTTTGATAGTAAATCTTTTAAAATATTATAATGGGCATATGTCACGTTATTATATTTTAGGAAAAATTATAATAGCATTTACTACGAATAAAAATTATATATTTTCGATTATTATGTTTTTCTGCAGCCCGGGATCTTTGAAAGCCATACTACACGATCATGCGGAATGGATGTTTTATTTGTATCTTTTAAACCTTTACTGTCTTTATCATTTTCCTAAAACGCCCTTATTCTGTGTTTAACCAAGTAAAATACAGTACAATAATTTGTGAAATTAGCGCTAGCAAGGTTGAACACAGCTTCACGCTATTCGTAGTGATTTATTTCACTGCTGCATGCAACAAAAATGAAAATACAAATCACTATCAAATCTGAGTCGAATATTGTAACTAAAAAGTTCACTCGTTTGAGGAGTCACCGGCAAGTTAATTTTAAGTAAGAAGGCTAAAAGGGTATGTTCCGACAAATCGGTGTTTAAAACATAAAAGGAGCAAGAAAAGATTAATCTGAATTGATGACAGCAGTATTCCCCGAAATTTAGCATTACGCTTCCTTGATTGTAAAAAGTAACATATTTACTTGAAAATAAGCTGGCGTTCATGTCATAAATTCAAGATTATACCTAAACCAAGGAAGCATGAAATCTGTCAGTATAAAACCTACTTTTATTTTCAAAGTAATAAATCAGCTTGATAAAACAAATTTTCAATATTTGCAGTTCATCGAATACAATGTGCAATAGATTTTTATCTGGATTTGACGGTGCACGCTTAGTGGGTTTTATTGCGGTTAGATTTCATTTTGCAGTAATAACAAATTCAAATATTATTATGGGACATTTTTCCCATTTGTACCGTTAGTTCAAATAATGACAAACTTTTGACAATGAACTTTTGAACTTGAATCAGCAATAGGTGCACAGCAGAGAAATTAATTTTTTATCTAAATCTTTTCTAGATAATGACGATGTGCAGTATAAATAAGAAAATTGTCCTGCAATCTTCTACGTTTCTCGATTGTAATGTCGGAACTTAATTTTGTTGTGGTGTCTTGTGTTTGTAGCTTTGATTTATGGTGTACTCCATGATTCTTCTATTTAACAACTGGTTGGCCAGCTGTTGTTACTGGTTGCGTTTTATTGTGGTTCATTAACACGTGATATGACTGTTACTGGTTTGCGTTTTATTGTGGTTCATTAACACGTTGTATGCCATTGACTTAAGGTAGCGCTTCTGACATTTTCGTTAGAATGTAAATGAAAATAATATATTAACGTTTGATATGTTTGAAATTCATAATATATTATTTAAATTCTACATCCTCATACTGCGTCAATTCAATACAAATTTATTTAATTGTAATGTGTATATATGTTGCTTAGGTGCCACTAAGTAAGGTACCAGTTGGTTCAAAGTTTTGAGATCTTTTCCACAAAATTAGGACTCTTTGTGTTTGAATCTTTTTAGATTATCCTTTTCATTAATAGACAAAAATATTGTTAGGCTTAAATATTTCAGAGGAAAATGAACATCGAAAGAATCGATTACTTGTTCTTTCTCCTTCGGAAACACTCGGTAAAAGTCGGAAATGAAATCTGTCATGGCGTTCTTCCTCGTACAGTTTGATAAGTGATCGAACAAAATGTCAATTTGCCCCAAGTATCGACACTTGATCCTACTGTAAAGCGCATTATCAACCACAAGCATTGATGGTAATGCATGCTAGGAAATTACCAAGACTCAATGATGGGTACATATGTTTTATAGTCCATATATCATTTTGGCAGCCATGTTTTAACGCTTTATGTCATTTTTTGCGAAATAAATATGTCGGTAATGCCACTGTAATGTGCAACTTTTGGCCGTTTACACTGTGTTATGTATTTTCAGGTACTATGACCGAGGCAGCGCCCATCCTTTCGAGGTGAGATCTGTGACTTGTTCAGTGCAACTCCATGGAAATATCAAGGAAGGATTTTCGGCACATTTTGTCTTCTTGTGCTCCAATTCCAAGGTTTTCGCTTGGAGAGCGCCTTTCAGATGAATATTTTATTGAATGGCAGAGTTAGATGGGAGACTGAAGTAACTTTATTCATCGGAAAGAGTTTAGATTGAATTGGCTGTATTCATTCTAAAAGATTAGTTTTTTCAGTCACCCTACGGCCTACCCTGGGATCACAACCCTCAAAATACGGTTCTGAGGCATTATTGTAGATGCAATTGGATCAAAGCCCTTAAATAGGATGGCTTGCGATCCTGTTTCTGGAGTTTATTTGGGCCGTCTAAACACTATGTGTTTTACTAGACCCAAGTTTGTTTCGGGTTCTTAATACAAGTTAGCATACCTATTAGTGCCCAGTTAAAGTGATTTACGACTAAAATCGAAGTCCGGACGCGAGGAAAGGAATGGCATGCGAAAAATATTATCACGCCTTTTTAAAATAGAATCATTTCCTTAATTGGCTGACAAGTTGTGTTGAGCATTAATAATAACACATTGAGTTGGTGTTTCGAATAAAATGTGCCAGAATTTTTCGTCTCGACCGCAAACCAACAGGGTGAAAATGAAAGAAAGGGCAAGAAAATCACGAAATAAATCATATGGGTTGTTAAAAACGATTGCTCTCCGATACGCAGAAAATGATCATTTGGGTGAAGAGAATCTATCATATCAGTAACCTACATACAACAACAGTGTTCATACAAGATCGCCATCCCAGAAAACAACATTTATCCCGAAAATGTAATTTTTGTTTCGCCAATTATCTCCCGAGAGCCGACTATATTGAAGAACCTCTCGTTAAATGGTAGGACTTCCAAAACCGCACATGTGCGGCATTTTGGTACTCTGTTGTTTTTAAGAGGGTTTTTTTAATGAATTATTTCATAAATTTGTTCGCAAATTCTTAAATTTCGGGATCACAAATTAATGTGGCGGATGAGAGTTGTCTAAAAATGTTTTGCCCGGAATATTTTAATTTCCTTATAACTATTCACAAACCCTACCATTGGGTTTGTGGTTCTCGGGGAACATGTATACCACTATACTCTTAAACATGCCAAAGGGAAACTCGATCGCACCTAAAACACAAAAGTTATCCTTGAAAAACCACCCTAAAGTTGCGGATGGTCGTAGGTTATTGGTATATTTTTACCCGATTAATTAGCAGAACGAAATCTGTGTAACTGGAAACCAGGGTTTTAATTATAGGCGCTCAAGCGTTTCTTTTCATTAGCGACATACAATTCGTTATCTTTTACATTGTGTTTTTTTGGTTAATATTAATTTACTATAACTTAGGGAGAAATATATTATTTTCATTTCAAGATGGCGAGTTAAGTCTCTGTTTTTACCTCCCATTGTGTGAACTTACTTGTTGTTATGGTTGGATATTTATTGTTATGATTGCAGGATAAAGGCTCCTCTAAAAGCAGGGACGCTCAGTACAACGACAAGTATAGTCGTAAAGAAAGCTCCAGTGTGGATAAGCACAGTCCAAGATATGCGAACAAGTCGTCATACAAAGATCGGGTGGACAGAGGTACATTTATTCACTTGTGTCTTGGACAAACTTAAATCTTATAATAAAAGCCATTTGCTTCTTGTTTTAGGGCGGCAAGACAAGCCAGATTATCATCAGCGTGTGTTTATCTAGGTATATTTGACATCACTTCGAAAGGTATTTTCTTCAAAGTTTTCTCGAACCGTTGCGGTGTTGCTCGCGCAAGTACTCCCTCTGTTTAAACAGGGTTTGAATCAGATTTGTCAGTAGTATGTGTTCGCGTTACGTAGGTTCGAAGGGTCGGTCACCGGAAGCGGAGAGACGCGCCAATCACCATTCAGTGCACAGGGATGGAGTAGTGAGCAGTCGTCATAGTAACCACAGCAGAAGTGGCGGTGGGTCGTCGGCTTCACTCAAGGATAAGAAGCCGGAGAAAGACCGTCGCATTGAGGTGAGCATTAGATGGCAATTATCAGACATTGATTGCAGAACGATGCGTGTGGGAGGATTTTGAAACGGTTGTGGGCTGAAGTGTGTCAACAAAATTATTTCATATTTTTAAATATCCTTCTGGTTAGTTTTATAGATTGAGGAAATGACCAGTGTTGACGATGCTGCTCATCAATGTTGACCTGGATGAAGTGGACAAGCTACAGAATGACTTCTGAAATATCGTGGCGTTGCGCAAGACCTTAAAGGAACGTAACCTTTGAAAGCTTTGTGATTAAGTTATTATGTGTATCTCTTTACAGATTCAAAAGTCAGCGCTGCGAATATGCAACGACTGGTCGGAGCACCTGAGCAGCTCCGGCAAGCGCTACTACTACAACTGTAAAACCGAGGTGTCCAAGTGGGAGAAGCCCAAAGACTGGTCGGACGAGTGAGTGCAGGAGTTGACAGGAAGCTACACCTTGGGAACAACTTGTCCTTGGTCTTACAGGACTTAAGTCGTATGCGCTGTAGTATATGTGATAAGGTCTGAGGTTTGAACAACTCGGTTTTCCACCAAGTTGTCTCTTTGTAGGCAAGCGGGCACCTATTATTTTACGAACTCTGACCCTCGCGAAAGATAGCTCTGGCTCCACCAGCACCAACATGCACCTCGAGTACATTATCTTGTTTTTGATGTCTTGTTGTACCATGTGTTATGTTTGTAGAATCTTTAAAGCAATATACCCTATTCTGATACACTTCAACAGTGGCCAGTGTTCCACCATTTGATCTAAACAGCGTGGAAAGTAACAGTTGTAAGGCCAGCAACTGTCTTACCTGCAGCGTGTTGTTATAAAAAGGTGAGCAAAAATGTGTATTTACGAACTTTTTCTTGAGTTATTAATTTTCGTTGGTTGTGTGTGGGTAACTTTTATTTTGATCTATGTCTACAAATCTTATTAAAGTATGTTTTGATTTGTTGTCAGAACCATCCACAAGGCCCTAGAGTTGGCATTCCTCCTGGCTGACCCTCTTCCTAGAAAGTAAAATCCAGGCAGGTGGGCTCGATGCAGTTAGAAGCTTGAAGCGAATGGATTTCTTCGTTTTGGCGAGTTGACGTGGAGTGATGTCAGTATCGCCTCAATGCCTGTGCCTCCACTTTTTCGTTCTGGTGGTCAGAAGCAAAGGACTGCACATCTTTTAAGCTACAGTTAACAGCTGCACACCACGAAGAACCGACTCCAAAACATTCAAGACATGGGATACATCGTGAAGTGGTCACGCTCTACATCAAAGCTTAAAAACTGAAAGATGTAGTGGGTCTGTGTCCACGTGTAGGATATGAAGGGTGTGAAACTGGCGGAAACAATAACGGACAGTTATTTTAAACAAATGTCTTACTTGTTTATAAAGAACTGTTTACTTTGGCGTCAGGGTTATTAAAATGACATTTGTTGTATGACTATGTATAAAGCAATAGTGCAGTTTATTATGTGAATATGTATAAAGCAGTAGTGAAGCTTATTATACGAATATGTACAAAGCAAGAGTGGGGCTTATTATATGGATTAGTTTAAAGCGATAGTGAAGCCTATCATATGAATATTTTTAAAACGATAGCTTAAAGCTTGTTATATGAATATATGTTAAGTGACAGAGAAGCTTGTTATATGTATAAAGTGACAATGTTGCTGTTGATATTTTGTTTTTCTGTGTTACTCTAGACGTTGCTTTGTGAAATAAAATATGAGTAAAATCAATAGAACACCAGTTAGGTACCATGAAAATTAATTAAACCGTGTTAAAATGTATAAAAATCATCAGGGTACAAGCTGGTAGTGCGGGCCAGAGTTGTCTTCTGCGAGGTTCTCAGGTGGTCGAAGAAAAGGGGAATTGGTTAGAAATGACTTTGCAGGAACCGAGTTGTCCAAAGTAATATTTAGGTGTGCCGGATTTTCTTTCAGTAAAATCTTTTGTTTGTGGTATTTGCAAAAAAAAGTATCTTCATGGTTGGTGGAAATAGTAAAATTTGTCCTGTATTTCTGTTGTAGTAAAGCCGTGAGAACAGAATATGGAAGAAGAGAAACTCAGCTACAAAAGCAAGGTAGAACTGTAAAAAATGTGTGTTTTTTTCTGCCTGACTTAAATAGAATTAATGAAACAGGATCCAAAAATTTTATTTTATGGTGTTAAATGTATAATATGTTTTGTCAGTTTTAGGAGCCATAGGAAAGGACATTGGAGGTGTTCTCCGCGAGACCAACTTCACCTTTATCCCATCTGCGCAGTTTGTTCTGCCAGTACTGTTTATTATTATTGTTGTGGTTACGGCAATTACTACAAAAATATGTTCATTCGAATACTGTTGTACTTGCAGGGAGCACAGATCGCAGTAAACATTCCAGTAGCAGTACCATAACGGCAAACAGCCACAACTCACGCTACAACCAATCAGATCGCTCGTCCTGCGGCGACCATAAGCACCAGAAACAGTCGAATCGCGACACGAGTAGTCGCGATTCTGCGTCATCATATCGCTTCGACAAATACAGCGGCGGCAGTGCAGCGCCGCGGCGCAAAGAGACCGCACCACAAAGCGCGCTTTCCGCGCTTCAAAACCCGCGTGTTCTGCAGCGTCCTTGTAACGACGACGCGACCTCGAAAGAGCGCGCGGTTGACAGTAGCTCTAGTGCTAAGCCCGTTTATAGGGATAAGTACGGGCGAGAGGGGCGCGTGGAGAGGCACAGCGGGGGGAGCACGACCCCGAGGAGTAGGCAGGGCAGTGTCACGCCCAGTGCCACTGACAGAGACAGTCACTTGAACAGTGGTTACCGGCACGTGAACGACAGGCGCCCGGCGAGTCACGTGGAAGGTAACGCCAAATTTGAATCACACCATTTCATTTTGCTCGTGACATGTTTTTATCTTACATTGAAATCCAAGGAACTAAGTCAGATCGTGTAACTTTTCTCTTTTTTTTTCAGATCATGTAAACAGAGGGCATGAAGATATGGATATTTCCCCGGGCAGCACGCCGACAGAGGAGAGTGTTGCCCGGGGCCTGACCAGCATGCTGCCAACTTCCACTACTCCCTCTATATCCGTGGCTGCCCCTACGTCAACTACGGTGGTCTCTGGTTCGAACCCGGTGCTTGGAGCGGTGGCAGCTTTGCCTCAGCTAATTTCGCAGATCGGTGATAAAACGTTACGCGGTATGAGTAATAGTCAAACTAATAATCCGCAAGGCACATCCAAGCTGAATTCAGGTACGTTGCTTTCTAGAAAAGAGAGCGGGGGGGGGGGGGGGGGGGAGGGGGGGAGAGATTCAGTAAGGTCACTCCATGGTTATTCGCATCTTTTACGTATTCTAAGAAATTTATCGAAGGACACAAAGTGTCCAGGTTTGTAGATTCGATGCTTTTTAAGAGCATGTTGATCTCAAAATAAAAACGATTCTGTAGTGGATTTTCATGGTTTCAGTGTAAAAGTAGGCTTCAGTTTTATCGGTGAAAGTCTGTGATACCCCTAACTTGTGATTGTAAAATCTGAAATTCTTTTTCAGCCATTCAAACCTTGCAAAAACTGCAGGAAGCTTTGATTGCCCAACAACGGCAGCAGCAACAGCAGCTGGCAACATTAATTCAGCAGCAGCTGGTGCAGAATCAGCTGTCGTCAGCAGCTGCCGGCGCGCAGCATGCGCTGCCCAGCAGCAGTGCTCAGCAGCGAACCAATGGCAATATGAACAGCATTGTGACCACGAGCGCCTCGAATCCGCTATTATCGCCCGCACTGGGCCACCACTCGCAAACTCCTGGTGCAGCTGCCACGTCACAGGGACAGCATGTTGCTACATCATCAGCGTATGTGCATCACCCGCCACATGTCAGTAGTTCGCCTGTGGTACACAGTAACGCTCACACGTCCGTGTCTCAAAATCAGCCGATTTATGTAGTGACAGAAAATGGCGGGCAGTCGCCGGGCGCGGAATCCGCGGGCACGCCGTTGGGGTCACCGGAGCTCAATCTGCCGGACGATAGTACAAAAGTGGATAATGAAAAGGACACAGTACAGGAAGATGTCAGGTAAGCCCAGGAGAGGAGGGCCGGATAATCAAACCGCTCATACCGGGGAAAAAAAATTAGCATTTCAGTAACTTCATCTCAAAAATCACTTGATAGTTTGATAATAGCTGTCTGCGTAACTGCCGTCCAGGCAGTGTATCAAAAACCATTCTTCTGATTTAAAAAAAAAATGCACGCGGATAAAACAGATATTGAAAATTATTAAAATAACTTTTTGTTCCCCGTGAAACGGAGGGATATAGTTACGATCTGGTCTGTCTGTCCGCAAAAAGTTTTCTCCGGCCGATTTCTTATAGATGGGTATGTCATAGGAACCTGAAACCTTGCATGGTGAAAATATATAGGCTATATTGAAGATGTGCAACGTGGCATTATTGTTAAAATGGGCCAAAAATTTACGTCGTGGGAAATTGTCAAAAAATTGTGAATTTTTGTCTTGAGCTTAGCCCATGAGACGATGTTTTGTTCGGCCGACTTCTCATAGAAGTCGTTGTCGTAGGAACCTGAAACCTTGCATGGTGAATATATATATTGAAGGTGTGCAACGTGGCATTATTGTCAAAATGGGCCAAAAATTGTCGTGGGAAATTGTCAAAAAATGGTGAATTTTTGTCTTGAACTTAGCCGTGAGACGATGTTTTGTCCGGCCAACTTCTCATAGAAGTTATTGTAATAGGAACCTGAAGCCTTGCGTGGTGAATATATATATATATATATATATATATATATATATATATATATATATATATATATATATATTGAAGGTGTGCAACGTGGCATTATTGTCAAAATGGGGAAAAAATTGACGTCGTGTTGTAACGGGTTAACTACTACTTTAAGGGTAAATCGGGGAATATTAAACATTGGATTGTGAAAAGTATATAAATGGG
The DNA here is from genome assembly GCA_949752745.1 of Protula sp. h YS-2021. Classification (NCBI taxonomy): domain Eukaryota; kingdom Metazoa; phylum Annelida; class Polychaeta; order Sabellida; family Serpulidae; genus Protula; species Protula sp. h YS-2021. The sequence continues at coordinate 39,371,727 of OX457030.1, read as the reverse complement.
AGTTGTTATTTCCAACATCTGCCTAAAACTCACGTGAGGAAAGCTTTCAAAAATCTTTAATTTTTACCTGTAACTTTTTCATGCATGTTACTTGCACTGCTTCACGGGGGATCCTGCCTTACTGAGGCTCTAGTTTAAAATAAAAAAACTTAGCTTTTGTCGAAATATAAAAATGCAAAATTGTAAGAATTGTGAAAAATATGATGAAAGTGGCAGTAGCGTGGCACTTTGCAGATCTAAGGGGGATTGTGTCTCTCTGAGGCTCATGTTTGGGACGGTCTTGGGTCAAGTCGGACCGTAAAACTCGGACCGACCTAAAAAGTCCAGTCGGACCCAAATCTTGGTCAAGTCGGACCAACGCGAAAGTCAAGTCGGACCCAATGCTTTTCATTTTCTTTTGGCAATGAATTCTGCATTCCTTGAAGTGATAAGTCGTTCTTTTTACTTAAACAAAATGAACTGAAAACCAAACAACTCTGCAACCTTTTATTTTACACACCAGTTTCACATGAAAAGAATTCATTAAAAACTTGTTTATGACCACGTCGTTTTAATCGCGAAACAATGACATGAGCCAGAAATATTCACCACAAAACAGTCCAAGAAAGTACTTAAAATGCTAAATTCTTGCTTTATCAGTATGTCTGAAACCTTTAAAAACATATTTCTGTCTTTAGCTAGTTTCAAAGAACCTTTACAACCATTGATATGTTTGACCCTGGGCATAGTCTCTCAAATCTAGGGAGTTGGGCGTAAATTCGACCAACTGCCTTCAGCAGCTGCGAGGCTGAGCGCGAGCCTGCTCGGTATTCGTTCCAATATTTGTCGATTTTCCCGGATACTGTGCGGTATCGACTGGTTTGGGAGCGGCGCAATTTCCCTTCGTCAAAAATTACCCCCGAGAAGTGATTGATTACAATTCACTGCTACCCAGCTCAAAATTGCAATTGGTGTAAAATAAATTGCAGTTCACAAATTTCGTGGCTGGAATTGCAATTAAGATAAAGGGGGCTGTGAATTTGGTCCCAAATTGAAAGTGTAATTTACATTAAAAGCGCCGAAATTGCTTATTGAAATTGCAATTCACTGCTATTCAGGTTGACATCAATTGACATCAAACGTACTTTGAGTAGCAGCTATTAATTTGCATTGCAGTCGGAGTTCATTGAGCAAGTAAGAATCAGAGAATCCTAGGTTTATGTTCACACTAACACTCCTTCTTTGAACTTTATATTACACACGAAACAAACACCAAAAGCCTTTTATGTCTAGAGTTTCACTGCTTATTGAAAATTTCTTCCGTGTCCATCAAAGTTAAACAATAAAGTTAAACAATATTTTTATCTAAAAAATCTTTGGTCCGACTTGACCGTTTGGGTCCGACTTGACTTTCGCGTGGGTCCGAATTGACCCCACAATTTGGATCGGACTTAACCAATTGGGTACGACTCGGTTGGAGTCCGGCTTTCCATGGGTCCGAATTGACCAAACCCTTTTGGGACGAAATGGTACATATCTTAGAGCAGAGTTACCAAGTCATGTTTCTACGTGAAAGTTTCCTTGACTTTGTTTCCACAGATTGGGCAGCCCGGCGTTAAGCCAGTCCAGTTCCCAGCGCGGGGTGACGGGGCTCGGTGGCGGCGTGACGGCACTGCAGCGGCCAGAAGCGTATAAACTGCCACCGTCCTTAGCCAATTACTTTAAAGAAGACCTAATACCCCACGTCACTGGCTGGCCAATGGAAATCTTAGAAAGACAAGTAAGTCATCGTGCGTGTTTTACTCGTCTTCTTGGCGGCATAACTGGTCAATAGTGGTAAGGGGGGGGGGGTGGGGGGAGGGGGGCTCGCTGGGAAATTTATGCAACAGGGAATACAGGACATTTAAGCTATCAGGGAATACGCGAATTCACATAAAATTTTAAGGAATTCGCTGTAAATTTCTAAAGAAGTTATGAATTCCCTGAATTCCTCAGCCTTTTAATACGCGAATTCCATGAATGCGTCAGGGAATTTGTGTTATGCGGAAACTGCTGCTACTGATTCAATACTGAATCCCTCGGGGAAATGCAACAGTATTGAGTTGTCATCCAGATCTGTAGCGGACATTACACTCCGAAATACGCCAAGTCAGTTGATATTAGAGAGTGCCGCTTCTAGCTTCATTCAAAATTTTTTGAATGGACCGTAAAATTGAAATTAAAGGCGATACGAATTGCAGTTTACGATACCAATACGAGTTAAGTGAATGCGTTCAAAATGAAACCGTGATTAATCCATTATGCATATATTCCCGAAACCTTGACCGGCTCGTGTATATGCGTGAAAATGCAATTGTCGCAACCAGAGAACTAATTGTTGGTAGTTATGGAATTACAGTGAGACACTCAGGCATTATACCCCAATACACAAACAGGAGATGGCACGTTTGATATTGCCTAGAAAAGACATTGTAATCCATGTGAATGGCGGAAGTCCTTTACACTGTTAATTAGTCCCGCGTAACGCGAAGCGAGGGCTATGGTATTCTGGATTGTCTGTCTGTCGAGACTTGAGGTATATGAATTTGTGTAGTCTGTATGTGAAACACGGGGGCAAATACAGATGCTATGCCTATGCAAAAATATTCCCTACATTTGTGGATGTGTAAGAAGAATTTTGCGTGTCGATACGTCCTCCCCTTGGTCTCTGTTGGCAATAAAGTTAAGAAATGAAAGTATGTTTTTATGCTCCTGCACTATTGAAAAAAAAAACTGAATGTAATGTTGAGGTACGAAGTGGCAGGCATGTTTAGGAGGTGTCTACCAAGGGTTCGAAATTGTAGGGTACGACAAGGCAAAGGTACGAAGTGTGCAGCCCCCCCCCCCTTCCCCCAACCTACGTCACATCATAATGTACTTGTTGATTTCTCAACTTTTGTTCTGAATATGCAGTTCGTTCCTTAACTTATTTTGTGCGATGTCTTCACATATAATGTGGACATATAATTCTTGCCAGAAGTCCAGGACTCGACCTGAGGTATTCTAAGTACTAAATATTGACCTTAACGTCCAGACACATTGTGCGAATTGGCCAAATATATTGGGCATATCGTCTTTTCGGTTCGGTTTCAAACCTAGTAGCATTGGCCCAGCTGGACCTTAAAATTCACACAGTCTTTGAGCACTTGAGTGAGTTTGTTAACACCCTCAAACCAACATTTCTTAATCGACTGTCGAAATATTTTAGACATAGGTAGTGTGGGTGCTTACAAGGGTTATTATTGTAAATGAGCTAGGTCGGCCCAAGGACATTGACCCAGCTGGACTTTAAAAATTTGTACATTCGGATGATTCCTTGAGCATTTGAGTGAGTTTTTTTTACACACTCGAGCCTACATTTTCTTGATCGATTGTCGAAATATTTTACATATAGATAGTATGGGTGCTAACAAGAGTCCATCCTAACAAAATCAAATACTGGTATTGTACGCCGGCGGGAAACATGGTCAGTTTGACTGACCTACTTGTTAAATTTAGTTTACGTTTGGGTTTCGCCTTATAATGCATCATGTGAGAGCAATAGGAATAACTCAAATGTCATTCTATTACCATAGGATGGAGGGATTAAATAAACAACTGTACAGTTACACAGTGATGTGTTAATTAAGGACGGAAAGGTCCCGAGAAAGGGTGGGAGGAGGCGGGGGCGAGAAGCTTGAGGAGCCCTCCCCCTTATTTTTTTTTTACTCTCCCAACAGGCGGACCAAATAAAAAACGAATCGCATACAGTGGGCAACCTGTACAGTACACAAGTGTCGTGTGAACTCAAGAAGGCGAGGTCGCTGGTACGGGTGTCGGAAATCCAGTCCACGCTACAAGAGCAAAGGTGCGTCAGGGTGCTTCCCGTTCTGTGGTTGTAACACTATGTGGTTATGTGGCTTCGAGACTTCGAGAACTAATCATGGAGAAAGATATTCTGGATTCGAATGAGAAAACTGAAATTTAAGTTTTGGAACAACATTAAAACCCGCTAGACGTAAAAATATTTTTATACGTAATACTGTCGTAATATCTTCGCATACTAATAAGCCTGTGCATTATTTCAATGCTTTGTACAGGTCAAATACAGCAATATATTTTGTTGTTTAATGTCTTTTATTAATGTCCATAATAGTTTCTGGAATTCTGATTTCCTTTTCAGGGTGTTATTTATTCGACAGCAAATTAGGGAATTAGAAGGGTTTAGGAATACCAATGCCTCGTTCATGTCGCCTAAATCAGGGAGGTAGTGCAACGCTAAGTATGCGGTGAGTACGTGCCCATGACGCTAACAACTTGCTTACCGTGCGTCAGCACTGGAGATGACAGCTGGCCTAGTGTTTTTGCAGCAGTATAAAAATAGTCTTGTAACTTGGTGTCGGTGTGCAAGAGTATGTCGTCGATATATAAAGCTGAGTGACTTTGTGAGCAGCGCGAGAAGTACCCAGTGTCTTCAGAACTGTAAAAGTTTTGTGTTGTCACCTGAACAGGTCCACGTTAGTAGATCTCAGTAGCTACCTTTTTTTCCCCTGTATTAGTCCCCTGTATTCCCACCCTTAGTTTCGTGATTCTTTTCTTTATTCCGGACGAGGCTATAAGCTCCTGGGATTTCTCATATCTGTTGGGGTGTTCTTTCTACCGAGTTGTCCAAGAAAAAGTGCGGGCCGAACTGTCCAAAAAGGGTCGAGTTTGTAATGGGCCGAGTTGTCCAAATCCCCTTTCTACATTCACGGAAGTTATGTAATTCTGAAGTGTTGGGGGATTAAGTCGTTTTCTTTCCATGGTCGGGTTTGAGACAAACGTTGCTTTCGGTTTGCAGATTTGTAGGGTTTTGTCGCTGGAACGCAGCGGAACAGCGCACGCGGTTGCTGCGCATGCTCATACAGTGCCTGCAGAGTAGGATTATCACTCGCCGTGAAAAGCGATTCGGCGTAACGGTCTCCCACGTTTCAGAGTCACAGTGGCATTGCTGTCAGCCCCTCCCCCTCCCCCGAGGAAAAGGGGCGCGTTTTCAGGATTAGCTGATTGGCTGTGAGCGGGAGAGTTGATCGCCTAGAAATGTGACCCATTTATGTGATTGGCTGAAAGTCACGTGACGGTGAGGAATATCACGTGACGACACCACACACACACACACAGTGAAAGCCGCAATTGGAAGCATTGTATTAACATTAAGCTTGTCAGAAGACGGGATAGTATTTTGTCTTCGAAAATGTTTCGAAAATGTTGAACTGAGATCCTTTGTGCACGTGCCTTTGTAAGGGCCAAAGGCACAGAGGTGTGCTGAGGTGTTTTAAGTTTTTATGAGAGAAAAAAAGTATGTTTGCTTACAACGCAAATATAAGTGTGATTGGTTCTTTCAGCGACACTTCGAAGTAGCGAAGACGAGCACGTTATGTGATGGCATAATAATGTCCTCGTGACGTGATGAGAAAAATTGCTTGTGTCATGCGAACTCCTTTGTTTAGTTTAAAAAAACCAAGCATATCATTAAAAAATTCCCGGTACATAACTTGCTTGCCCCTATTTCAAGTTTATACAAGAGGTGAAATCAACAGCGTCTCCAAACCTCCTAGAATGTGCAAACCGTGATCACAAACGAGAGATAGATATACTTCGCAGTGACTGCCGTAATTAGCAGAAAAAGCTTGATTTCCCGCTGTCAGGCTGTTCGCTTATTAGAAGTGTTCGCTAATTGAGGCCAGTTGTCGCGTTAGCCATTCAGAACGTACCAGTAGCTTCATTCTCGATGCCTTATACCCTGTCAAATAAAAATAAATAAATAAAATAAAAAAATGTGAAAAATGTGGCAGTGGGCTGGCTCGGATAGTTTGAAGCTTGTTTGGTGCGTTTGATGGTGATATTAGCGCAGAGATGGTTTCGGTAGATCAGCGGAGTGAGCATAGGTTTGAACCTGAGATGTATTTAGCACACTTAAAAACGGATCTATATTTAGCACACGGAGTTGAGAAGTGAACTGTGAGCTTTGTGTTTACTTTGCAGTGAATAACGTACCTAAGTGCTGTCGCCAAATGCCACTTCCGGAGAAATTATGCGAGTTTGTGTAAATAAATAGATAAAATAAATAAATAAATAAGATGATTGGCGAAAGCCAAGTCTTTCACTCAAGGGAAAAAAAGGCAAGAACTGAATAAATAAGGTTTTAAACGAATTTGAAGGTCATTGGAACGGCATTTGAAGGTCATTGGAATGCCATTCGGCACCAGTGGACATTTTACGTCACACTTTTCGAAAGTGCAAAGAAAGTAGTCCTGTGACCTTAAACGTTCAGGGTGAATTTCTGAATCTGTGTTTATGCCTGTCATTCCGTAGGATTTAACATGGAAAGCCAGGTCTTGGCCTTGCGCTAGAAAATTCACCCTTTGGTGTTGAGAAATTTTGAAAGAGGCTGCTAGTTGATGTGTTTTAATAATGATATCTAGTTAAGTTTTACAGTGTCTGAAGAGTGTTCTGTGAATAACTTTATCACCAGTGCAGCTTTCAGTTCTAGTGGCTGATTTCTTATGACGAGAAATAAATAAATAAAACTTTCGAAAATACGTATGTAGATTAAATTAAATAAATTAAGCTAATGTTTATTTAAATTAAATAAATTAAGCTAAGTTTATGTTTTCTTTGGTTAAGCAGGCCGTGCTTTGTGTTTCCTTCTTCATCAGCTTTCAGACCATTACTGTTTTTTTTTATTTTTTTTTTCGGCAGTCCGTATTTTACGTGAAACTTACGTGAAGTCGTTTGTGCAGTTTTTTGGGCGATTCTTTTTTTTTTTTTTTCTTTCTAAAATGATAAACCCTTTACGTAATTTGTTGCCACCACTTCAGAATACGAAACGAGAGAAACCTAGATAGGTCGGGATGGCAAGACTTGGTTTTAAAACCCATAACCTTCGTCATCTTTCCAGTAGCTTCCCAGTTTTAGATAATGGCTTTAAACCGCTGTTTGCAATGGCTGTGGGTGTCTGTTTTTTTTTTTTTTTTTTTTTTTTTTTGTCATTGAGTGTTTAGTTTGACAGTTTTGAGTGAACTTAATGCTGTTCCCTCATACATTTAATGCTGGTTTGGCTCAGGTTGGCCAGTGCTTTGCCAAAATCATAGGTGAACATATAACGCTATTCAAATAACGTCGAGGGGGTAATTTTTGACATCCCACTGCTTTCGCTTACCTTTCGACCCCCCCCCCCCCCTCACCCATCCACCGAAAATGGATCTTGCCGTAAATTGGGTCCCAGTGCTATACAGCCTTATACCGAATTGCGAAAAGTAGTTAAAAACACACAAAAATCAAACAAAATTTAAGGGAAAACAGCTCTAAAGTTGCCTGTGTAGAGGTTGAAGGGTGCATTGAACATGGGTCAAGTTTTGTTATGTAGGCTAGATTGTTAGATTTTTTGTTTGGTTTTCATGATACGTGGATCGAAAGGGAAAGTTAATATGTGTCGGAATGAAATGCTACATAAACTAGTATTAATTCTTAATTATAATGAGTTTCGTGCTGTTAGCAGGCGACTGTAGTATTAACACGCTTATTTATGACGTCACGAATTTAGGTAGTTGTGTCACCACGAGGGGTTTGTTTGTGACGTCATATTATAGGCAGATCTCGGATTTTTTTTTTCTTCAGTCACTGAGGTCAGATTTTGTATAGTACTGAGAATCATCAATCAATAAAATACCTATTTTTCAATAAAATTGTACACAATAAAGTGACACGTTGTCTTTTATTTACTAAAATCTTTGTGTTATTGAATCTCTAAAGATATCAGTGAGTTGTTACCCTTTCATTAAGCATGTATGAAGAATTTTGGAACCCGTACCCCCCCCCCCCCCGCCTCTCCTCCCACAAACACACACACACGAACTCCCTCTGCGTAAAATTTGGGATGTCATCCGTTTGCTGTAACATTAACGCTGTCAAAGTCCGTCAACATACCCCGTACCCATTCCACCCATCCTTCACCCCCTTCCCTCCCCCCCCGCCACCCCCGTGGCCTCTTATTTAAGGACGATCCCTTACTTAAACGATAATGATCAGTAACGAAATATTTGCTCTTTTTCAGTTGTTTTTAAAGACCTGCATACCGTCACTGACTACTGGGAGAACTGGTCGAGGGCTCTGTAATGCTCCACAACAACGGCCGAGGTCTCTGTGATGCTCCATAACAACGGTCAAGGGCTCTGTAATGCTCCAAGGCAACGTTCGAGGGCTCTGTAATGCCCCGTAACAACGGTCGAGGGCTCTGTAATGCTCGAAATGAACGGTCGAGGGATCTCTAATGCTGTCGGTGTGAAGATCCCGCAGGCGTGACAATCCGGTGACGTGAGGTGCCTGCCGTTGTGACAACACCCCGCAGACGCGGCAATCCGGTGACATGAGGTGTCTCCCGTTGACGATTTTACAGTATCTAGAAGGGAGGAGATCGAAAGACATAAAAAAAGGAAGGAAAACATATGATGATCCTGGTTTGTCATGCTCCGATCAGGACATCGTAATCGAGTGTACAAAATTTGTATTAAAAACAATTTCTAAATCTTAAAATCGGCAACTTGTGAAAAGGTAACTATTGTGTACCATCAGTATGAAACCATTTGACCATATGTTGACAAAAAAAAAAAAAAGAAAAAAGAAAAGGAAAATGGTCAATTTGCGTCGTCAGTTTTCTGTAAAAATATGATAGAAATGGTCTATTTTTTTTATCCTGGCCTAAAAAACGCCCAGTCAAAGTTTCTTTTAATATTGAATAATAATGTGTATATTTTATTGTAGAAAAGTGGCGAGGCAAAATAATTTTCAACTCAATGAGGTGCGTTAATCACCGATGGTGCTTAGTAACACGTTCCATGTGGTCTCCTTTGTGACGTCACAGTCCTGTAGCCGCATCAGATAGATACAAGATACACCTGGCTTGCGGACAAGGAAGGAAGGATTTCTCGATATAAAAGCAGACATTTTGAGTGTGTAGTTGTCGCAAAAGCTGGACCGTAAAGTGGTTCGTCGCAGTGATAAAAGGCCACGCAACCATTACAAGAAAAAAAAACGTTTCAAGTTTAATCAGTACGTGTTTGCAACCACAAAAGCTAATTAAAATTCAGTTCCTATATTCCATAAAATGTTTGTCGTTGTGTTAATTGTGTTGACGTCAGAGTACCGGTTGACGGGGGGCGTAGGTTGGTCGTCTGTCCGACGTGTCGTCAAGTCCACTTTTAGTGGGGCGGGTTTGAGATAACTAGGCCACACCTGAGCGAGTGCAAACTAAACCCAAAGGGGCCGTATTCACAACAGTGAATAATTGTAACGTTAACTGATTCTGTTAAATGCGCAGTTAGCAACCAGTGCATCTGAAAGTAAATTAATAAATTTAATCTGTTTAACAAACAAAAATCAACCTAAAATCGTTTTCGTAATGGAGCCCGATCAACCGATTTTCGCTCCTTCTTGTAGTACTGTCTACTGTACAGTTAACTTTTATGAATACGGCCCCAGATGGTGAAAGAACTAGACCTACTTCTTTTAACACGCATGTTCTTCAGCGAACTTGAAAAACAGAAAAATAGAACAATGTTTATTGGGCGACGTAAAAATAAATAAATAAATAAATAAAAAGAAAAAAAGGGAGGAAAAGCAACTAACAGAAATTAACTTATTTTTAGTTGACTTGAATCTTCATGCAGACCGAAATAAATCGGGATGGGCTTTGTGACGTGCCGTATCTTGCTTTTTGATTACAAATAACTGCAGTATCTATCAACTGTGCACGTGGGGTGATGACATCAATACCACACTTGATAATTGTATATTACTTCATTGTATTAAAATATTAGTAATTCCGGTTATAGTTATTATTAATGTTTCAGTTTTATCTCGCTGTGTTGGATCAATGTTATGACCAAAAGCTTTTCTGAGGAAACACTTCTAGTGACATGGCACGAATGTCATATCTTGAGTTTTCCTTAAAAAAAAACAAAACCAAGCAAAGTTATTTTTTCGAAATGTATTCCTAAAGGTTCGGAGGGTGCTCAGGTCAAAGGTCAGCCACTATCAGACATTATCAGGTCAAAGGTGAGCCATTGAACACACATTCTCAGGTCAAAGATCAGCAATTGGCCAGACATTCTCCGGTCAAAGATCAGCCACTGGTCATACATTCTCGGGTCAAAGGTCAATCACTCGTCAGACATTCTCTGGTCAGACATTTTCAGGTCAAAAGTCAGCCACTGATCAGACATTATCAGGTCAAAGGTCAGCCATTGGCCAGACATTCTCAGGTCAAAGGTCAGCCACTGGTCAGACATTCTCAGGTCAAAGGTCAACCACTGGTCAGACATTTTCAGGTCAAAAGTCAGCCACTGGTGAGATTCTTAGATCAAAGGTCAGCCGTTGGCCAGAAATTCTCGGGTCAAAGGTCAGCCAGTGATCAGGCATTCTCAGATCGTACAAGAACGTCTGTTCTACGTTTCCCCTCTCCCTTCGAGGAGAGATGCATTGGTCTTGTTTATTGTGTGCAAGTAATATGATACGCGACCTTTTCTTGCGTTTAAAGGTTTGCACATGAAACAGCGTTAATGTTTGTTGTCGATGTGTGACGTCGTATTATTACAAAAAATAAATAAACAAAAATCAGTTAAAATGTAACGGATCTGGACTTGAACAAAAATAGATGAAATTTTTTGCGCAAGGATTTCTATCCCTCTGAGACTTTACACAGTACAACCATCGGTAGCCCGTACCCCCAGTCCCCACCCCCGATGGTGTGAACCCACGTACAATCATCGATAGCCTGCACCCCCAGTCCCCGCCCCCGATGGCGTGAACCCACGTACAAGCATCGATAGCCTGCACCCCCAGTCCCCACCCCGATGGCGTGAACCCACGCACAAGCATCGATAGCCTGCACCCCCAGTCCCCGCCCCCGATGGCGTGAACCCACGTACAAGCATCGATAGCCTGCACCCCCAGTCCCCGCCCCCGATGGCGTGAACCCACGCACAAGCATCGATAGCCTGCACCCCCAGTCCCCACCCCCGATGGCGTTAACCCACGTACAAGCATCGATAGCCTGCACCCCCAGTCCCCACCGCCGATGGTGTGAACCCACGTACAACCATCGATAACCTGCACCCCCAGTCCCCACCGCCGATGGTGTGAACCCACGTACAAGGATCGATAGCCTGCACCCCCAGTCCCCACCCCCGATGGTGTGAACCCACGTACAAGGATCGATAGCCTGCAACCCCAGTCCCCACCCCCGATGGCGTGAACCCACGTACAACTATCGATAGCCTGCACCCCCAGTCCCCACCCCGATGGTGTGAACCCACGTACAACTATCGGTAACCTGCACCCCCAGTCCCCACCGCCGATGGTGTGAACCCACGTACAAGGATCGATAGCCTGCACCCCCAGTCCCCACCGCCGATGGTGTGAACCCACGTACAACCATCGATAACCTGCACCCCCAGTCCCCACCGCCGATGGTGTGAACCCACGTACAAGGATCGATAGCCTGCACCCCAGTCCCCACCCCCGATGGTGTGAAACCACGTACAAGGATCGATAGCCTGCAACCCCAGTCCCCACCCCCGATGGCGTGAACCCACGTACAACCATCGATAGCCTGCACCCCCAGTCCCCACCCCGATGGTGTGAACCCACGTACAAGCATGGATAGTCTGCACCCCCAGTCCCCACCCCGATGGTGTGAACCCACGTACAAGCATGGATAGCCTGCACCCCCAGTCCCCGCCCCCGATGGCGTGAACCCACGTACAAGGATCGATAGCCTGCACCCCCAGTCCCCACCCCCGATGGTGTGAACCCACGTACAACTATCGATAACCTGCGCCCCCAGTCCCCGCCCCCGATGGCGTGAACCCACGTACAAGCATGGATAGCCTGCACCCCCAGTCCCCACCCCCGATGGTGTGAACCCACGCACAAGCATCGATAGCCTGCACCCCCAGTCCCCAACCCGATGGCGTGAACCCACGCACAAGCATCGATAGCCTGCACCCCCAGTCCCCACCCCGATGGTGTGAACCCACGTACAAGCATCGATAGCCTGCACCCCCAGTCCCCGCCCCCGATGGCGTGAACCCACGTACAAGCATCGATAGCCTGCACCCCCAGTCCCCGCCCCCGATGGTGTGAACCCACGCACAAGCATCGATAGCCTGCACCCCCAGTCCCCAACCCGATGGCGTGAACCCACGCACAAGCATCGATAGCCTGCACCCCCAGTCCCCGCCCCTGATGGTGTGAACCCACGTACAACTATCGATAGCCTGCACCCCCAGTCCCCACCCCGATGGTGTGAACCCACGTACAAGCATCGATAGCCTGCACCCCCAGTCCCCACCCCGATGGTGTGAACCCACGTACAAGCATCGATAGCCTGCACCCCCAGTCCCCACCCTCGATGGTGTGAACCCACGTACAACTATCGATAGCCTGCACCCCCAGTCCCCACCCCCGATGGTGTGAACCCACGTACAAGCATCGATAGCCTGCACCCCCAGTCCCCACCCCCGATGGTGTGAACCCACGTACAAGCATCGATAGCCTGCACCCCCAGTCCCCACCCCCGATGGTGTGAACCCACGTACAAGCATCGATAGCCTGCACCCCCAGTCCCCACCCCCGATGGTGTGAACCCACGTACAAGCATCGATAGCCTGCACCCCCAGTCCCCACCCCGATGGTGTGAACCCACGTACAAGCATCGATAGCCTGCACCCCCAGTCCCCACCCCCGATGGTGTGAACCCACGCACAAGCATCGATAGCCTGCACCCCCAGTCCCCACCGCCGATGGTGTGAACCCACGTACAAGCATCGATAGCCTGCACCCCCAGTCCCCACCCCCGATGGTGTGAACCCACGTACAACTATCGATAGCCTGCAACCCCAGTCCCCACCCCCGATGGTGTGAACCCACGTACAACTATCGATAGCCTGCACCCCCAGTCCCCAGCCCCGATGGCGTGAACTCACGTACAACCATCGATAGCGCGCACCCCCAGCCATCCAGAGCCATTAACTAAACATACAACCATCGATAGCCTGTACTCCCAGTCCCTGCCCCCGATGGTGCGAACCCAATATAATAACATGGCATGAACCCACGTGCAACCGTCGATGGCGTGAACCCACATATAATCCTCGATGGCATGAAGCCACCTACAACCATCGGTAGCCTGTACCCCAAGTCCCACCTCCGCTGGTGTGAACCCAAGTACAACTATCGATAGCGTGAATCCACAGTGCCCACACATGTAACCATTTGTCGTAGTGACCTGCAACCTTGTACAGTGAAAATATATAGGTTGTAAATGTGAAAAGTCGTATTGTTTTTGAAATCGGTGAAAAATTGACAAATTGTCAAACTTGTCAAAAGTTACGTTGGAGTTAGCAATGGTGCGATGTTTTGTCCGCACTGCTTCGCATATAGCAATTTGCTGTAGGGATCTCCAACCTTGCACTATAAAAATATATACATATTGTGTATTGTAGATGTGCAAAGCCGTGTTATTTTTAAAATCGATGAAAAAAATTATAGGGGCAATTTGGGACGGAGAGAACTCGTCCATTGTTAAAGGTGTTCACTACTGAGAGGTGTTCATTAATGGAGGTTTTCCTGTATATAATTTACCTTACACGGGGGATCCTGTCTCACTGATGGTCTAGTTACGCGTAATAGCCCAACTCTTCAGGAATTGCACCTAATGGCTAAAACCATCAACCAAATTATAATCACCCCTCTCTCTATATATACACACTGGAAGGTCGGTTATCCGAACGTGTCGGGACCACCACAATTTGTTCTGCGTATCCGTAATTCGGATAAAACGATATTTACTTTAAATTCGAGTTCGCGGAGATTCTTAATATCCTGTGCGGTATCCCGACAATTGATCTAATGACCTTTAATTTTTAGCGACAGTTCATCGCGACAATTTGATCTGAATGGTCAGGGTACCAAATCTGAATTTTTGTCTGTTTGTTTCTCTTTTTTTACGGCCTAGCCCAATGTCCGCAGACATTCTTGTTAAGCATTTTATTCAGAAAATGGTTTGGTTTGGGTTATTGTAACATAAGTGGGTGAATCTGAGGAAACGCTCACAGATGAGTCTTGTATGTTATTGTTTAGGAGGAACAATACATCTTATTTTGCATGCCGGTATCAATAGAATGCCCACGAAAGGCCATAGATCTGAGGATTAATAGAAGGTTTTATGAAAAAAAAATACTGCTATAAATATCACATAAGTTGGGATCAGTAAAATAACTAGGTCCAGCCAGCATCTATGAAAACAAAGGTCCTTGTGGACTTACCTTCAGATCCCGATGACAATTGAATCGCTGTGATCGTATATCTCAAAATAAACAATACTTAATAACTAGATCAGATTGGGATAAATGCAGTATTTGCACTCATTCTATGAACCTGATCGTTGAAAGAAATACCTTTCATGACTGAAATTATACAAGTGAATTTTTTGCGAAAGTACAGTACAAGTTGTGAGGTTTTACGAAAGTTATCGACATCACCACGAACGGAAACCTTCACCATTTGGAGCATTGTATTTGGAAAATTTTTATACCCAGACCGGATTAGATCAGGAGCGGTATGTTTTTGTGAATGAGTTTCAAACGAAATCCATGAACAGATTTTCATGAAACTTGTGAGTATTCATGATGATGGTCTCTGGGGCTCCTCAAATTTTATTTACCTTGAGCCGTCATTGAAGGTCACGGCTGGACTTGGAATATTTAACTCAGATGCGTGTTTGTGAACACGATTCCATAAAATTCCGTAAGTTGATGAAAGTTGGTGTGGGTGTAATTGGATTGATCATATTTTGATGGCGTTGTTATTCTAAGTCGAACGATTCTGTTAAAACTGGGTTTGAATAAGCTTTCCAGGGTTTATCACATTTGATTGACCTTGACCTCAGTCAAGGTCACGGCTGGACTTTGAATATCTGCCTTCGATACTGTCGCAGAGGTGGGCTTGTGAACGCAATTGCGACTAATCTTGTAAACGGATTTTAATGACGCTTAGGTGGCTGACCTCTCGAACTGACTAGATTTTGGTGACCGTGAGTGGTCGGCAGTCGCAAGGGTGACCATTCACTGATTTTGGTGAAACTCGGTTTGATTTTGACTTTGAATATTGACACTGTTGTAAGGGTGGTCTTGTGAACATGATACCGCCTAATACCTAGAATGGATTTTGATTAGACTTGATGCGAGTAATGTGGCTAACTTCTTGGGTTAATTGGATTTTGTTGACCTTTAGCGGCCATTCTAGGTCAGACTCTTATACCTTCGACACTGTCTTGAGGATCGGTCTGTGAGCACGATTTTCTGAAACTTGGCGAAAGTGAATGCACATTGAAACTAACGGTTGGATTTGGAATATTTGAATATTTTTTGTCATAAAATTAGGTTTGTTAAGACGATTCTGTTAAAGCGCGTGAACGAATTTTGATGACTCATGGTGTGAGTATTTATGTGGATAACCTGTTAGGTTGATTGAATTCTGGCGACCTTGCGAGGCCATTCGAGGTCACGGTTGGGTGTTGGGCTATAAAAAGTTGTCGATCCGTATGTCCCCCTGTTCTACTTATAAGTTGGTTGTTTTGTCCTGTTCCCAAAAACTGTTGGAGTATGGTTCTGAAATTTTATGCAGTGAATATATACATATTGGAGATATGCAGCGTCGTACTCATCCATATCTTTTCTCGCCCGTAAACTCGTAGAATTTGATGACCCAAACTAAGTGAGGGTCTCCTATTCATGAAACTTTTCCTTGACTGCTTGGTGCTCCCCTCTGTATATAACCTACAGGTGGCGCCACTAACGTCACTTTGAATCCTGACGCTCCGAAGAAGCTCGCCCCGATGCAGAGGGGTGGAAAGGGCTGGTAAATGTTAGCGTCCGTTAGATCCAGTAATCAAAAATCCGTTTTAATTGGATAAAAACACGAATTCTGTTGATACAAATGACTATAGCTGCCGTTGGATCGACCCGTAGGATACCACTGCAGTGTCGAGCTCCCGGAGGGAGTCCATATTCCCCCCCTCCCCGTTTTTTTAGACCAGTCGACTATGTCGGGCTGGTCTTATCCTGTCAATAGAGGGGTATCCGTCGTCTGTATGTGCGTATGTACATGTGTAAACGTTTACTTAAAATGCTTCTTCTCCTTCAGTTTTGAGCGGATTCCTCTCAAATTTTGCACGAATGTGTTCTAGGTGGGCCTCTCATAATTTTTTTTTTTTTGGCGATCCGCCAAAAATTAGCTAAATAGGGGGCATTTGAAATTTTTCGGTTGCCAATTTTCAAAATGCTTCTCCCACAATTTTGATCAGATTTTCTTCAAGTTTTGTACGAATATTCCCTAGGTAGGCCTCTTTTTAAAATATACTCATTTTGGCGATCCGCCAAAAATTGGCCAAATGGGAGGCATCTTTTAATTGTTTAGTGTCTAATTTTCAAAATGCTACTTCTCCCACAATTTTGATCGAATTCCTTTCCATTTTGGAGAGTTGTTGTCTAGGTAGGCCTCTCTTGAAAAATTGGCTAAATGGGGCATTTGAATTTTTTTTTTTTTTTTTTGCCAATTTTCAAAATGCTGCTTCTCGAACAATTTTGATCAAATTTTCTTCAAATTTTGTACGGATGTTCTTAACATAGTCCTCCCTTGAAAATTTGCTTTTTTGGCGATCCGCCAAAAATTGGCTAAATAGGGCCATTTTTGATGTCTAATTTTCAAAATGCTTCTTTTCCAACAATTTTCATCGGATTCCTTTCCAATCTTGTACAATTGTTCTTTAGGTTAGCCTCTCTTGAAAATTACTCTTTTTGGCTATCCGCGAAAAATTGGCCAAATGGGAGGCATTTGTAATTTTATGGTTGCTGATTTTCAAAATGCTTCTTTTCACACAATATTGATGAGGTTTTCTTAAATTTTGGACGAATGTTCTTTATGTAGGGCCCTCTCGCAGGATTGCCCGAATTGGCCAAATAGGGGGGGGGGGGGGGCATTTTTTTAATTTTTAGTGGTCTTATTTTGAAAATGCTAACTCTCTCACACTTTTGATCGGATTCCTTTAAAATTTTGGACAATTGTTCTCTAGGTGTACCTCTCTTAAAATTTTTTTTTTTTTGCTTTTTTTTTGTTTTTGTTTTTTTGTTTTTAGCCCAGCTTACGTTACACGTAAGCTAGGGTATTCCTATCGGTTTGCGGGTGGCGTCCGTTAGTTAGTTAGTTAGTTAGTTAGTTAGTTAGTTAGTTGTTTATTTAGTAAACTTTGGTTCAAAATGCTTCTCCTATAATATTTTGATCCGATGTCATTTATTTTTGGTATGAGGCATCCCTAAGGGGTCATGCATACGGCTTGTGGTTTTTTAGTCGATCGGGTTATTTTTGAATTTTTGGCGAATTTTTGAAGAAAAAAAATTAAAACGTATCTCCTCCTACATTTGTTATCCGATTTCATTGATTTTTGGTATGAGGCACCCCTAAAGGGTCGCGCATACGGCTTGTGCTTTTTTAGTCGATCGAATAATTTTGTATTTTTGGGGAATTTTTTAAGCAAAAATTTTGAAAAAAATGCATCTACTCCTACAATTTTGATTCGATGTCATTTATTTTTGGTGTGATGCATCCCTAAGCGGTCTTGCATGCGGCTTGTGCTTTTTTAGTCGATCGGGTGATTTTTAAATTTTTGGCGAATTTTTGAAGAAAAATGTTTAAGCTGTATCTCCTCCTACATTTTTGATCCGATGTCATTTATTTTTGGTGTGAGTCATCCCTAAGCGGTCATGCATACGGCTTGTGCTTTTTTAGTCGATCGGGTGATTTTTTTAATTTTTGGGGAGTTTTGTAAGAAAAGGTTCTAAAATGTATCTCCTCCTTCATTTTGGATCCGATATCATTACAGATGAAATCACTTAATCGCATACCGGTTAAACGCATAAATCGGTTAACTGCATATTATTCACAAATCCCAAATCATTTCCGATGCTATGTATTGGAAATTTAACCGGATAATTGCATACCGGTTAATCGCATAAACTGGATAAACGCTTTTTCACGTTAAAATGGGAAGCACACCGGTTAATTGCATAATTCTGGGTAACTATCCAAACAGTGCCACACTTAAAGCAAACTAAGGGAGTGAGCTGCTCCTCGTTCATTTGTCTAATGCATTGTCTTCTGTTTACTTGACCCGTTGTGTGCATGCACCAACCCCACTCGCGGTTGTTAACAGTGAGTCTCGAACACTTAATCACCGCACTCCCTCAGCTACATAATGGCCTGCAACTCCTAATCCCAGCGCTGGCAAGAGTACTCCGGATAAACGCATATATCGGATAAACGCATAACAGGGCTTGGCAAACTGGCTATGCGATCAACCGGTTTCGTCTGTATTTTTTGGTATGAAGCACCACTAAAGGGTCGTGCATACGTTTCTGCGTTTTCAGTCGATCGGACCATTTTTGAGTGAATTGGAAAATTTTTGATTTTTTTCGGAATTTTTGAAAAAAAAAAAAAAAATGAATCTCCTCCTACAGCGCATGAACGTAAGTTAAATGAACTTGCGCAGTAGTCAGATTTAACAACCGCGCATCGACGCAAGTTAAATTAAAATAAACATGCGTAATGGTCCAAAATTAGCACCGCGCATCGATGCAAGTTAAATAAACATGCGCATTGGTTCGAAATGTGAACCGCGCATCGAAGGAAGATAAATAAACATGCAAAATGGTCCAAAATAAGCACCGCGCATCAACGCAAGTTAAATAAACATGCGCATTGGTTCGAAAAAAGAACCACGCATCGACGCAAATTGAATATACATGCGCAGTGGTCCGAAATGCGAACCGCATATCAACGCAACCTAAAGAAACATGCGCACTGGTCCGAAATGCGAACCGCACATCGATGCAAGTTAAATAAACATGCACACTGGTCCTAAATGCGAACTATTCAAAATAAGAACTGCGCATCAGCACAACTTAAATAAACATGCGCACTGGTCCAGAATAAGAACCGTGCATCAACTCAAATTAAAGAAATATGCGCATTGGCCTGAAATAAGAACCGCGCATCGACGCACGTTAAATAAACATGCACAGTGGTTGGAAATGCGAACCACGCGCCAACGAAAGTTAAATAAACATTTGTACTGGTCCAAATTAAGCACCACGCAAGAACTCAAGTTAAATATGCACACTGATCCGACAAAAAGAACCGCGCATCAACTGAAACCAAAGAAACATGCGCACTGGTCTGAAATGAGAACCACGCATCAACACAAGTTAAACAAACATGCGCACTAGTCCGAAAAAGAACCAGGCGTCGACGCAAGTTGAATAGACATGCGCAGTGATCCGAAATGAGAACCGCGCATCGACGCAAGTTGAATAGATATAAAAGTCGGACTTCGGCGAGACTTAAATAATATGCGTACCGGTCCGAAATGCAACGCGAGTTATATGAACTTGTGCACTGGTCCGAAATGCGAACCGCGCATCAACGCAACCTAAAGAATCATGAGCACCAGCTAAATATATTAGCAAACAACACAGCTTGAATACGTCTTATAAGCCGAGTAGTGTTTGGTTTCTGTTGACTTTAGGTTTGATTGACTAATCACGCATACACTGTGTTATCTGTTTACGCAGTGAGAGCTCGCACAAAGCTAAGTAACTGTGTGGTCCTAGGGCCCATACTGTCAGAGCAGCAGACACAAAAATCGGAAAACTGCCAAGAAGAAAAAAAAGGACGAACGGCTGCTCGCACAAATTCATATAACCCTTGCAAGCCAAAGGCTTGTCAAGTGTTAATAAACATGTACACTGTTCCAAAATGAGAGCTGCGCATCAACGCAAATTAAATAAACATGCGCACTTGTCTGAATAAGAATCGAGGCAAGTTACATAAATGTGCGCACTGGTCCGAAATGCGAGCGATGTTCGAAGATATCTATGGCAGACTATGCAGTCTATCAGACCATTTTTCTGGGAAACAAATCTTTGTATGCATTTATCGGTCTATGTTCTGGTCCGGTGCTAAATTAATTATTCAACTAGCTCTTCGCCATCTCATCTTTTGAAGCCCAATTTTCAGGGAAATTCCCTTGCTCATGCACGCTGGAAGTGGTCTTATTGCGTTTCGTAAGCTGGGACTTTGTCCTTGGACAAACGTGTTTTTTTTTGGCGATCTACCAAACATTGGCCAAATGGGACAATTATAATTTTTTAATTTGCCGATTTTCAAACTGCTTCTTCTTTAACGATTTTGATCATATTTTCGTTAACTTTCGGAAGAATGTTGTGTAGGTAGGGCTCTCTTAAAATGTGACTGTTTCTGGAGATCCGCCAAAAATTGGCCAAATAAGGGGCTTTTTAAAATTTATTGGCTTTTAATTTGAAAAATGCTTCTTCTCCCACAATTTTGATTGGATTTCTTTCCAATTTTGTGCGATTCTTCTCCAGGTAGACCTCTCTTGATTTTTTTTTTTTTTTTTTTGGCGATCCGACAAAACTTGGAAGATGAATAAATATGCGCATTGGTCCGACATGCGAACCGCGTATCTACGCAAGTTATTAAATATACGCCCTGGTCCAAAACGCAAACCGCGCGTCAATGAAAGTTAAATAAACATGCGCAATGGTCCGAAATGTGAACAGCGCATCATCGCAAGTTAAATAAACTTGCGCATTGGTCCGAATCGACGCAAGACAAATAAACATGCACACTGGTCTAAAATAAGAACCGCGCATCAAAACAAATTAAATAAACATGGGCAGTGGTCCGAAAAGTCAAATGCGCGTCAACACATGCTAAACAAACATGCGCACTGGTCCGAAATGTGAACGGTTCATCAACGGAAGTTGAATAAACATGCTCACTGGTCTGAAATGCGAGCCGCGCATCAACTCAAGTTAAGTAAACATGCGCAGCAGTGCATATTAAATAAACATGCGCACCGGTTCGCTTTGCGAACCGCACATCCACGCAAGCTAAATAAACATGTGCACTGGTCCGAAATGCGAACAGGGCATAACTGCAAGTTAAATAAACATGTGCATTAGTCCGAAATGGAAACCGCACATCAACGCTACCTAAATAAAGATGCGCACTGGTCCGACATGCACATCTCGCAAAATAATGCATACCAAAACATGAAAACTGAAGTAATAATGTTTTAGACGAGGCGTTTTCTTCTTTTTAAAAGGCAGACGCAAACGTATTCACATGTGTTTGGTCATATCACCATTCACTGGTCGTTACTGCTCTTTGGAATAATTGTGTATGTCTGACAGTACATGTCAACAGTACACGTGTGTGGATACAATTTCGACACGTTGTTCGAAGGTATCTCTGGTAGACTGCCCAGATTGACTATTGATGGTCGTGTTTAACCGATGGGGGCTGTGGGGAATATATGGGCTATGCACACTGCTCTAGTTAATTATTCAGCTAGCTCTTTGCCATCTCGTCTTTTGAAGCCCAATTTTTCACGGAATTCTCTTGTTCATGCACACTGGAATTGGTCTTATTGCTTTTCGTAAAGTGGGAATTTGTCCTTGGACAAACTTGTACAATGTGACTACCACTTTTGGCAACCATACAGGCTTATTCATAGATTCACTGGATCTCGGCTGGTCACAATGTTCCTGGTCATTCTTGTTTAGCAATCCGCCAAAAATTGGAAGTTTAATAAACAAGGGCATTGGTCCGCGCATCGACACAAGTTAAATTAACATGCACGTTGGTTCGAAATGCGAACCGCGCATCAAAGCAAGTTAAATAAATATGAGCACTTATGCTAGAATCACTAGAAAACCTACAGCTATCCAACTCTACTAATTTTGGACTTGATAGAAAAATACGATGAAGTGGTAAAGGCTGGCAAAGAGATAATATTTTGCTGGGTACCGAGCCACGTTGAATCCCAAGGCTCAAAAGAAGCTTTAAACCAAGATTGCTCAGATTTCCTTTACCGTCATCAGATTCTAAATGCCATATTTCTAGATATGTAAAAAATCTATGGCAACAACATTGGGATAAACAAACCAACAATAAACTATACAGGGGCCCCTCGTTAATTCGTACTCCTTGGGACCATGGGAAAAAGTACGAATTAACCGAGGTTACCAATTAACCGGGGGTCAAATTTTCGAATGGACAAAAACAACAATGAATCTTCAAGCCTTGCGCGCTTTCGAGCAGGCTCAAATTGGCTGGTTTCAACACCATTGATTATTTTATCCTTATTCTTTATCCATGAAGCAAGTGTATTTTTAGGTATCCCATACTCCGTCATTATTTCAGTTCTGGTTTTTGAGCCACTCGTTATTTGCTTTAACACTTTGAACTTAAGTTAAGGTTCATTGTGTAATCATTGTGTTTTCGTTTTGATGCCATTTTGCAAGTTGAAATGCTTGACCACTGTTCACAATTTATATACACGCTCTGGAGCGCAAAGTGTCCACAGAAAACAAACGGCATCTTAAGCTGCTGCATAGTACGTGACAGACGATGCTCTGGATTAGTGGCCAGTGAAAACGCTGTGCACACTAAGACACTCGGTATATTGAGTAGACCATGTCAATCATAATCCCTAAACCCCCTCATTACTGCCCCACAATGTGCATTATGCAACCCCTTCATCTCGCTACACATTATGCCTGAGTAACGTGTTGTTTTAACTGTGTGCCATGCCTAATCTGTATGGCTCTGCATTGATGAAAGACCGGAATAGAAAAAAATTGAGGGTAAATTTTGGGACGAATTATCCGAGTCCTCGTTAATTCGTACTTTTACGTAGAAGTGAATTTGTCCCAAAATCGGGACCGACGGAATTGGTACGAATTAGCCGAGGGACCGAATTAACCGAGGACGAATTAACGAGGGGCCCCTGAACCAAATTTTTCCTGTGGTAGGACTCTCCCTAAATGGTCTTCGCGACGATATGGTAATTGTTGTATTGAAACAGCCCATCCATCCATCTAGTAACAGCGAGGCATTGATTTAACCCATATTCCTTCGTTTGCGCAGCTGTAGCTTTAGCACATATTTGGTCCTTGACACAGCACATATTTTCTTTTCCCCTTAAATGGGAACAAATTGCCTTCTGTTGTGAACAAGATGAGCTGTTTTAATAGTTGATGGGTGTAGGATGGGCCCATCCTCTAGCTTTAAGCCATAGAAACAGCACATATAGAATCTGTGTGTGCCAAATCTACAGACAGAAGCATAGGAATACCCCATCCATAGAAACAACACACCTGATCAAGAATATGGGCCAAATCTACAGACAGTTGCATAGGAATACCCCATCCATGGAAACAGCACATGCAAGGGCGGCAGAATTGTATCTAATATTTTGAAATGCTATATATCACGCTGACTCACGGGGGAGGGGGGTGGTTGGGGGCACTTGTATCAAATATAGCAACAATGCGCGTACAAAACAACGCGGAAAAGCTTAAAACAAAAAATAGGGACTGGGTAAAATTGTCGAATTTTCTGCACTTTTCCTAAAATAGGCAGGGGGGGGGGGTAAAATGATTATTCCGTTGAAAACAAAAATTATATTGTAATTAATTGAAGACCTGCATCCACTTCAGGGTAATTGAATGAACATATCCTAAGTGCCCATTGCTCATTGCGAAATTTGGTAATGCCATTTAACAATCAGATGTCCTTTTTTCGCGTTTTTCCACAAACGGGAGGAAATTTAGAGACGGAAATTCCGTGTTTAGGGGCTCTTTTTAAATTCGATTTAGGCGCATGGTAGTCATTGTATATGGAAATGCCCGCCCCCCCCCCCTCCTGGGACCGAACCACATACTTATTGCCATAATGCAGCAGGGGTAGGCGAGAGAGAGAGAGAAGCTGTGCTGAGATTATAGCTGACTTTTCCATATAATGTTAAGTGTGGGTGTTAAAAGCAAAATGGTAAGCGGATAATTAAATGTTATAAATGTTCTCGGATTTTCATTTACATTATTTTCTACACTTTTTACAAAGAAATAGAAACGCGGGTCCCATCACACCATCCCAATACATCTTTTGGATTAAATTACATCAGCAATATAATCGTGTTTCATGGGGAGAAACTTTATGTGTTGTTCCGATAGCCTGTGTATTGATTTAGCACAGCCATTGGATGGGCTCATACAATGATGTGGTGTTTCAATGCTACAGCAATACACAGATTAAGAATAGGACATTCTTACACTACTCACAAACGAAATGCCAACCGCGTATCCACGCAAGTTAAATAAACATGTGCACTGGTCTAAAATAAGAAATGCGCATTAACGCAAGTTAAGTAAACATGCGCACTGGTCCGAAATGTGAACCGCACATCAACGCAACTAAATAAACAGGCGCAATAGTCCGAAATGTGAGCCGTTCATCAACGGAAGTTAAATGAGCATGCTCTGAGCCCGAAATGAGACCCACGCATTGATGCAAAGTGAAATAAACATGCGCACTGGTTCGAAATGCGAACCGTCCATCGGTGCAAGTTAAATAAGGCAAGTTGAATAAGCATGCGTAGTGGTCCGAAAAGTGAACCGCGCATTGGTTCAAAATAAAAACCGCGCATCAATGGAAGTTAAATAAACATGCGCACCGGTCCGAAATGCGAACCGCAAAACAATGTATGTTAAGTAAACATGCATACTGGCTCGAATGGCGAACCGCACATCAACGCAAGCTAAATCAACATGCGCACTGGTCCGAAATGCGAACAGAGCATAACGGCTATTTAAATAAACATGCGCATTGGTTCGAAATGCATACTGCGCACTTTTTGTGACCAAATTCCAAAATATGCTTCTTTCTCCGCAATTTGAGTGGATGGTTTTTAAATTGTTTACAATATGTTTACAATATGTTTATTCTTGAAAAATTCCTCTCTTGATGAACCAATTTTCAAAGAGAGTCTTCCACAATTTTGGTAAAAAATTAAAGTTACTTTTAAATGAACTTGCAAACGTATCGATTCTTTATTATCTAGATCTCACTTGATCATAGTGTCTGTGGATATTATTGTTAAAATATTCATGATATCTAGAAATTAAATCAGTAGACATTATATGCAGGAAAATATTATTTAACAAATCGATGTGTGTATTTGTAGCTTTGAGCTACAATGCACATGAGAAGCTAGAATCCAGTCAAGAAAAACCTGATGGTAAAATTTATGGAATGTATTCAGTTAAGGTAAAATACAACGATTCAGTCAAAGCTCACAACAGGTAAATTTAGGTTGATATAACGGAACGAGTGCAACAATTTTCTCTTCGTATTTTAGGACTATTAACTCATTTTAGTTGAAATAACCTACTATTGTGTAATTTCTGGTTCTCATACTTAGTTTTGGATTCAAAACACAGAAATACTACAAAACACTTCCGTATTAATCAGGCTGTTTGGATATTTGAAGGACTTTTCGCGTTACCAGGAGGAAAAAATGGCGGAAAAACAAACACGAGTTTGGATAGACGGTTGGTACGTGAAGTTTCTTTAGTTTTATATACATAATTTCAGTTTTATAGATTTTATGAATAAAATTATCGTAAAATTAAAAGCGTAACAATATATGGCCCAAGTGCTGGACATAAATATTTTGCCTTAACGACACCCCGTAACACTTGTTTGTGAGAAACTATTATGTAACTGTAAGACTTGAAAAGGCGCCACCCGGTTCTTACGTGTTCTAGTGTCCCGTCCAGTCCTGCATAAATTTTACAAGCATTTTTCTTGTTTTCAGCTTTGACATGACGCACTATGGCCATGTGAACGCACTCCGCCAGGTATACCACTACAAACAAATTGGAATACATAACTTAGTTGCTTTTACTATGCATAAATAAAATATTTCACCCAGATAGTAACTCTGGAGGGGGACTTCCTGGTTGATTATAACAGAATCAACATAACTTATGGATTCAATGTTCGCGTCAGGTTTTAAAATTCTGCGTCCAAATATACGCACACAGCAGTCAAATTTCGCCGACCATCTTGAGGTATCTGATTGCTGTATATACACACTGACAAGGCGAACGCTGGGGTCGGTAGTAATTTTTTTTTTAATATTGCAAAAGATTTTTTTCGAATTTATTCCGCATATTATATATTCTTTGGGGTTTTTTCATTATGCAACGAACGATTTATAAATTTTTACAAACGTTTAGTATTTGAAAAACAAAAACAAAACAAAAAGCAATGCCTTTGTCTCGAGATAAAATAGAGTCTTACAAAGTGATACAGACTACAAGTTTCAATTTTTATCCGTGTGATTTGTATTTCATAATGACATTTTCTCCAGACCTAACATTATTAGTAAAAATAAAAAGCTTGAAAACAACAAAAAGTGCCAATTGGTTCTATTACTATTATAGGCGAGGCAGGCTGGTGATTATATGATAGCTGGAGTCCTTTCAGATGGTAGGTACACACTTCTCTCACACTGGACAATAAAAGATGTGCACACTGTTTTCAATACCTTTACAGTGTTATTTGATGTAATTGACACAAATTCGTCTTACCTATTTGGTAAAAAGACGAAGGTCAGCTCCATTCAGTTTTGAACTCTGGCATGTAATCATCTGAACATTGGTATGTAGTCATCTGAACACTTGCATGTAATCATCTGAACATTGGCATGTAAACAACTGAACATTAGCAGTACAAATTGCACTAAATTTCTTATTAGTCCCCCGCCGCCGCGTTGCGCGGCATGAGGCACTTGTATCCGGGTCTGTCTGTCCGTCCCTTCGTCGGTCTGTTTGTCAACATTTGGCATAGGATGTCGTTTCCGCGACAGATCTCATGAACTACTGGAGGGATTTCATTCAAACCTTGCACGTGCATAGAGTAAGGGTTGTAGTTGTGCACCTATTTATATAACGGTATGTCGTAAGAACCTGAAACAATTTCATATGATTGCAAGCGGCCAGGGGACTTAGTGAGACATCGAATGCCTTGAAATCTTGTGATTGCACGCCAGCGGGAGACCTAGTCAGTTTACTGACATACTTGTTTTTCTTATTTTTCTGATTTTAATCTTATTCGATGTATATGTATAACTCAGTATTTTGTTTCGGTATTCAAATCTCTAAAAATTAATGTTCGATAATTCTAAGCCAAGTAAACGCTAACCGAATGCAGCCACTGATTTTTAATACAGTGCACTGAAATTAGGATTAATCTTTATTAACACCTTTCAGTGTTCCCCCCTGTGGGGTGGGAGAATCTTAAGAATACACCCACTGCGTTCTGTTCCATGCTTGCCGTAAGAGGCGACTGATCGGAATTTCTTTCAAAGTCTTCTTTTACTATTTCTTCATTGTTCCGTTTTTTTCCACTTCCTTCTTTAGCAAGTGCATCCTAATATACCCATCCTAGTTGGTGAAGGGGACGTTAAACGCCAAACAAACAAACCTTTCAATGTGTTATTTGATCCTGTAATCAGTAATGCGCTTTGTGCAATATTAATCAATTGCAGAGTACATATCCAAACACAAAGGACCATCTGTGTTTAATGTAGAAGAACGAACAAAGATGATAAGAGCCATCAAATGGGTCGATGAGGTTTGTTTTGCTGTATTTCATAATTCCTGCATCTGCTGCTCAAATTAACATACTTTTTCAATGTAGCAATTACGTATCGCATTACTTTCTGTTACTTACAGCTTATGTTTATTTGTGGTTAGTAATTTATATTTTTCGTGGTGATCACATGTATATGACACTTTATGTTTTTAATGATGGTTATGTTATCTGTTTTACGTTGTTAATAATGATCACATGTTTGAGATCATGTTTATACTGTTAATGATGATCATATATATTTATCTAACATTTAATGACTCGTGTCTAGTAAAATAGTGCATATTTTTGGTTTCTGTTGCAAACAGTAGGTCTGGCCTTCTGAAGTATTTATCGCCATACTGGATCTGAATATGAATTTTATAACTTTTAAATAGGTGGTAGAAAATATACCCACTGGTACCACTCTAGATACTTTGAACAAGTACAACTGCGATTTCTTGGTTCATGGAGGTAATGAGTCTAAGGGTGTAATATTGACGTCTGTAGGTTTAATAAGCATGTCAGGGTTGCTAATGTGATTATTCTTTTACCACACTGATCTGTAATACTATGGGATTTGTGTTGATGGAGTGGCTAATGCTTCTAGTCTGTTTCCTGTATTAGACTGTATTGTCTTTCATCAAATGATTTTTATGTAAATAAAATAATTGCTAAACATAAGTAGACAGAATACATGCTCATGTAGTTAAGCCAGATACGGTCAAAAACGTTATAACTGCAAACACAAGTAGAATGTCCTACATGTTAGGTTTTATTATTTATTCTTTATAAAGAAAAAAAAACGTCTGAAAATTTGATCTTAGACGACATAGTGCTTGACAGTGACGGTAGAAATTCATACGAGAAGGTTGGCATACCACCAAGCAGAGTTAGGTAATAAGATTTCTTCTAGCAAATTTACAAATAAAAATACATAGTCATTACTCCTGAGAATTTGCCCAAATCCCCTAGTGTATTGAATTTGTACGAAAATTTTAGCCGCAGTTGTGGCATGTTTTTTTCTCGTGTTTTTCGAGTTTGTTCGTGTAAATAGTCAGAGGCCGTTAGGGCTAGAAAGATGAAATTTGGATATGATAAACCTCAGCATGTCTAGTTGAACCTCCTGTATTTTTTTTAGAAATTCGCTTAATTATTTAATTAAGAAATGACAAAATTTGAGAGTAGTAGCTTAAAATGGCATGATATCAGCCCAACTCTTAATGGAAGCCATCACAGCATGCGTGTGCAAGTATAAGGTGGCTGCAGCGTTTGGGTTTTTTAACACTTGGCAAGCCTTTGACTTGGTCAATGCTTATATGAATTTGTGCGGGCAACCGTTGGTGCTTCTTTTCTTGACAGTGAAAATTAATTTTCTTGTCTTAGCCTCTTGCGTGTGCCAGCTTAAATTGGCTGCAGCGTTTGGGTTTTTCCAAATTGCTAAAGAGTGATGAAATTTGGCTCGCTGATAGGGAGTGATTAGACGCCGCAAAATCGGCATTTTTTAAACCGTGACCTTAGAGAACGATTGACATCCTCGGCCGTGATCAATGTCAGTGGGCTTATTTTCGACCCTTTAGGCCTAAAAGACAATATGTAAGAGGTACCTTGGAGACTTTGACCTCTTCGGCCACGGTCAAAGTCAAAAACGGGAAGTTGACCATTATCTCGAAAACGCCTAGAGATTGAGCGATTTTCAGCTTATTTTCAACCGTTTGGGCCTAAAAGACCATATGTAAGAGGTACCTTGAAGACTTTGACCTCCTTGACCATGGTCAAAGTAAAAAACCGGAAGTTGACCATTATCTCGAAAACGGTTAGATATTGAACGATTTTGAGCTTATTTTCGATCCTTTGGGTTTAAAAGATGATACGCAAGAGATACCTCGGTGACTTTGACCTCCGCGGCCATGGTCAAAGTAAAAAACCGGAATTTGACCATTATCTTGAAAACGGTTAGATATTGAACGATTTTGAGCTTATTTTCGACCCTCTGGGCCTAAAAGACCATATGTAAGAGGATAAGAGTTAAAAATCGCAGTTTTTGTGACCCCCAATGTAATTTTCGTTACTCGGTAGCAAAAGCGGTCTAGTACTCATTTGATTCTACAGCAATAAATGTGTTCCATTTTTGTTTCATTTTCGGGCGTTTTGATTGAAATGCTGTAATGGACTAACAAAGTTCTTAAAAAGTCTATTTTAATAGTGGTTATCATAGTTTCTGGCACAGAGTTCTTATAAGATGTAAATTTATTTTTGTATTATTGGTGAGTTTCGATACTGAAATATTCAGTTGTTTTGGCTTGTGTAGGTTTCTGGTATTACAATTGAATGAAATATACAGCCTTTAAAATGAGTATTAAAATTGCAATCGTACATCAGTTATTCACACTGAAGTTTCTATAGTACGCTGCCCTTTTATGTGTTGTTCAAAGACTGCAGTTTTTGCTTATTAGGCTTTTCAAACGGGCAAGAGGTGTTTCAACCACGGAACTAATAAAAAGGTAAACACCTATTTGCAAGTAATTATTGATAAGGAAAAAATTTTAATTTTACATAAATGTATGGAAAAAAAGTCATCTGCAATGTCATTAAAAGCCGTCTGTAATGTCTTTAAAGTCGTCT
Source organism: Protula sp. h YS-2021 (assembly GCA_949752745.1). Classification (NCBI taxonomy): domain Eukaryota; kingdom Metazoa; phylum Annelida; class Polychaeta; order Sabellida; family Serpulidae; genus Protula; species Protula sp. h YS-2021. The sequence goes on along the minus strand of OX457030.1, from coordinate 39,341,448 downwards.
GTAATGTTATTAAAAGTCGTCTGTAATGACATTAAAAGTTTACACAGGGCTTGAAATGTGTTTATTGTGTGTTTAATATTTTACACTTAAACCAATGACTGAAAACGTCTGATGTGCTTTCCAAAATATCTTTCTCGTATTTTAGAGTTGTATCAGGAAATGTTTTTTTAATTAGATAAAATATACATTTCAGAATCCTTTCAAAAGAAGAAAAGATCAGTGGCTGTGAGTCAAGATGCCTCGTTAACAACATGGGCGAAGTATAAACCTAAATTTTTTTTATCTTTTCTCTTCTTTAAAACCGATAAATATATATAAACGAAATAAATAAACGATATTGACATCTCATGGTGTTGCAGGTAGGAGTAAAAAATAAGACAGCTGTTGTAGATCGAAGTAAAAAACCACAGACCTGTAGATAGAAGCAAAGAAGTAGAAAGCTGTTGTGGTATGGAAGTGGAAAAGAAATGGAGCGTTGTGGATTAAAGAAGAGGAATAGATACATTGCGATATCGAGATCTGAGAAGCTGTGGGTGGACATTTACGTTAGGGAGTAATAAGCGTTATATTTTGAAATAAAATAATTTCAGTTACACTCAGGTAGTTTGATGTCGAATGGACATGCAAGGACAAAAAACAGCCTTTTCTGGTTTTCTCAGATTCCTTTTGGTGGAAATGTTCTCGCTGAACAAAAGCATGGTTTCCTGACAACGGGAGAAATCACAGATTTTTACGAAGGACGAGAAGTAAAGTCAAGTGATAGAATAGTGTACACAGCTGGGTCGTTTGATCTCTATCGTATCCTTGTATATGCAAAATATTTAATGAGAACTATAGGACTTAACTTTGTAAAGTGTTACTGTTAAATCTTTTTTATCTGAAACAAAGTTTGCCGCATATTTATCATATTTAAATAGCATATTTTTAATTGTACTGATAACAAAGATTTGAACTGCTCGGGTGTAAAACAAAATATTTACACAAAAATCTAAGTATTAAGATAAAAATAAAATATAATTGCGACAGTTTTAACTTAATAATTGGAAGATCCGGGACACGTGGCGTTTTTAGAAAAGGCTGCGAAAGAAGGAGACTACCTCATTGTTGGGGTGTTTGAAGACTCTGTAAGATAAAACAGTGGCTATTATGCACCACATAAGATGTACACAAAATAATACAAGATAAAATACAGAGTATTTTACTGAACAATCTTATTTGGGTTCCAATCTCTTCACATTTCATCACCACCTTCAATATTGTAATAGTCGCATATGTTATAAAATACTTGTTTTTTTTTTTACAGTTAATAAAAGGAAGGAAGGGCCCAGCGTTTCCTGTGCTGACATTACATGAGAGACTTCTCATGGTATCATCAAATAAGGTAATCTCATGCATATCTCAAAACGCGAAGGTTGTTACGGACGCATTCCACATCTAAAAAAGAGGAGGGTTGGTACGGAGTCATTCCATATCTCAAAACGCGAGGGTTGTTACGGACCCATTCCACATCTAAAAAAGAGGAGGGTTGGTACGGAGTCATTCCATATCTCAAAATGCGAGGGTTGTTACGGACCCATTCCAGATCTAAAAAAAAGAGGAGGGTTGGTACGGAGTCATTCCATATCTCAAAACACGAGGGTTGTTACGGACCCATTCCAGATCTAAAAAAAGAGGAGGGTTGGTACGGAGTCATTCCATATCTCAAATCGCGAGGGTTGTTACGGACCCATTCCAGATCTAAAAAAAGAGGAGGGTTGGTACGGAGTCATTCCATATCTCAAAACGCGAGGGTTGTTACGGACCCATCCCAGATCTAAAAAAGAGGAGGGTTGGTACGGAGTCATTCCATATCTCAAAACGCGAGGGTTGTTACGGACCCATTCCAGATCTAAAAAAAGAGGGGGGTTGGTACGGAGTCATTCCATATCTCAAAACGCGAGGGTTGTTACGGACCCATTCCAGATCTAAAAAAAGAGGAGGGTTGGTACGGAGTCATTCCATATCTCAAAACGCGAGGGTTGTTACGGACCCATCCCAGATCTAAAAAAGAGGAGGGTTGGTACGGAGTCATTCCATATCTCAAAACGCGAGGGTTGTTACGGACCCATTCCAGATCTAAAAAAAGAGGGGGTTGGTACGGAGTCATTCCATATCTCAAAACGCGAGGGTTGTTACGGACCCATTCCAGATCTAAAAAAAGAGGAGGGTTGGTACGGAGTCATTCCATATCTCAAAACGCGAGGGTTGTTACGGACCCATTCCAGATCGAAAAAAAGAGGAGGGTTGGTACGGAGTCATCCCATATCTCAAAACGCGAGGGTTGTTACGGACCCATTCCAGATCTAACAAAGAGGAGGGTTGGTACGGAGTCATTCCACATCTCAAAACACGAGAGTTGTTACAGACTCCATTCCAGATCTAAAAAAAGAGGAGGGTTGTGCGGAGTCATTCCACATCTCAAAACGCGAGGGTTGTTACGGGCCCATTCCAGATCTAAAAAAGAGGAGGGTTGGTACGGATTCATTACATATCTCAAAACGCGAGGGTTGTTACGGACCCATTCCAGATCTAAAAAAAGAGGGGGGTTGGTACGGAGTCATCCCATATCTCAAAACGCGAGGGTTGTTACGGACCCATTCCAGATCTAACAAAGAGGAGGGTTGGTACGGAGTCATTCCACATCTCAAAACACGAGAGTTGTTACAGACTCCATTCCAGATCTAAAAAAAGAGGAGGGTTGGTACGGAGACATTCCACATCTCAAAACGCGAGGGTTGTTACGGACCCATTCCAGATCTAAAAAAGAGGAGGGTTGGTACGGATTCATTCCATATCTCAAAACGCGAGGGTTGTTACGGACCCATTCCAGATCTAAAAAAAGAGGAGGGTTGGCACGGAGTCATTCCATATCTCAAAACACGAGGGTTGTTACGGACCTTTTCCAGATCTAAAAAAAGAGGAGGGTTGGTACGGAGTCATTCCATATCTCAAAACGCGAGGGTTGTTACGGACCCATTCCAAATCTAAAAAAGAGGAAGGTTGGTACGGAGTCATTCAATATCTCAAAACAGGAGAGTTGTTACAGACTCCATTCCATATTATCCCTGTGGAGTGGGAGATCTTAAGAATATACCGACTGCGTTCTGTTTCGTGCATGGCGTAAGAGGTCGCCTGGGAATTTCTTTCTTTCTAACTCCTCTTTTGCTATTTCCCTTGTTTTTCCTTCTTTTTCCCACTTGTTCCGTTAACGAGTGCGTCTTAATATACCCATCCTAGTTGGTGAAGGGGACGTTAAACACTAAGCAAACAAAAAAAAAACAAACATTCTATATCTCAAACATGAGGGTTGTAACGAACTCATTCTCTATGGGCTTGAGACATAGCAACAATGTCATCCGCATTTAGTTGATAAATCCATGGTGCATTGAGGATGTTATTTTTGAATTGACACGCATTTGTTTCAACACCAAGAGCCTCTTAAAACTGAATAGAAAATTTGCCGAACGTTGTAGTTGTCATTGTATGTAATATTTATAACGCCATGGTAAGAAAGTAACAACAAATAAAATGTAATTAAGAGCAAAAGAGTTTGTTATAGAAAAAGAGAGTTTGGTTATTAACGAATTTGCATTGGTCGAAGGATATAAAATTGATATTTTGGCTTTTTTGCAGCATGTGGCGAAGGTTCTTGTTAGACCTGACTCTCATATAACTAAGGAATTTATGGATTATTTTAAAATCAATTTGGTAGTTCATGGCAAGCAACATTTGTGTGAGAAAAGCAATACTTCAGACACATATGAGGTTTGAGCGTCTTTATTGATTTATTTATAATATGATAAAAAATAAGTAATCTTAAGAAAAATTATGAAGTATCTGTGAGTTTGGCATCGTAAACAATTTAGAAAATAGTTAACGTTCAAATATAGTAGCTTTTCAAACAGTGTTTAGACGTCTTGTAGAATCTGAAATAAAAAATCAAGTGTAGCAATTGCTTTTTTTTTTTTTTTGCAAAATACATAAAATATTTCAGATTATTTCTAATTCTTCTACTGTTGCTTCATTCTTCCTTGTTTTTCCCCGGTTGATACTTTAATAAGTGCGTCTCATTGTAGACTTCAGTGTCACTGCGCAGGACTTTACTCATCCAAGTCCTGATTTATTTATTTTTATATTATTATTATTATTATTTTTTTTTTTTTTTTTTTTTTTTTTTGCTTTCTAAACTTTGGAAATAGTACCATTATTTATTGCTAAAAGAATTATTTATTTTTCAGATTCCTAAACGCAGAGGACAATTTAAGATTCTCGAAAGTGGAAGTTTACTAACCTCAGAAGTCATTTTTCAAAGAATCATAAGTAAAAAGTAAGAACAATTGGGGATAGACCATTATAGTGGCGTTTAGTTCATATGTAAGCATTGCTGAGTGAATGCAATTTGGATATTATATTGTAATGTGCAGAACTATTAATAAGCTGTACTTTGACATTAACGTTACAGTACATTTTTGTTTACACAAATAAAAATTTGCTTTATTCATGCATATGACAGTTATGTGACTCAACAGGTGCATAATGCTAATTTGTAAATGCCACTTTTTTTCTCTAATCTCAGAATCACTGCATCAATCAAATGTATTTCTAGAACTTAATCATATGTTTTTCTAGGTTGGATTACAAAGATCGAAATAAAAGAAAAAATGAAAGAGAAAGACGCAGTGATGCAACCGAAGAGAAATTAATATTGCAAAGAAGCTTAAATATTTATGAAATGATATGATAAAGTATCATTGTGAATATTATTTAATTTAAATTATTTAAGCTTTTTCCTATTCGCATAAAAGCTATGCCCTCAATCATGATCCACCTAAGGATTCAAACTGGAATGGCCCATTTCAGTATGATGTGGCAGGGTAGTTCTGATGTAGCGCTGTGATCGCTGAAAGGGAATTAAAACACCAATAAACAAACAAACAAATAAACTTAATAAATTGTGTTGATTCTGATCCTTCAGTGTTTGATTTCTTATATGTTCAGGCATACTGTTCCTCCCTCCCATACAAAGCCACCGTATTTTTTAAAATTATATTTTAAAATAACAATATGCAAATGACTAAGATTTAGAGGGCACCTGTCAGGAGTTCGTGGGATAGCGACTTTTTACTTTTAGTGCCTTTGTATGCATGACTTTTGTGTGTGTTTTGAACTATAAACAACCATAGCATGTGTGCAGATTTTGATGAAATTCGATATAATAGCTCACACAGGTGTCCTCTGGGGCTGGTTAGATTCTATTGACCTGTCTCCGAGCTCGCTGGTCGACTTTAATTTTTACCTTAAGCACTGCCATGGGAGAGAGATGTATGTGCCACGTGTAAAGGATTGAAACAAAATCTATGATTTAAAAAACCGTGATTAGTGACATTGAATTTCAAGTTTTAACTCAGTGTCGTATGCGTTCTGTAGATACGATTCAGCCTGTTTGTGGACGACTTTAGCTTAACAGATTGTGTGTGTATGGCTGACTTCTCAAGTGGGACTAAATTTTTGTTTTTGAGAAATTGTTCAAGGTCATTAGTGGACTTCGGATTTATCCGTTGTCGGGACATGTGTGTTCATACGGACATTTTTGTAGTTTTTATATGCCCCCAGTTTGGGTTACTTCTCATTCTGACATCGGACGACTTTTGGAAGGGAACAATGTAAAGGAACGACGGAGATTTTCAATCGTCATCCCTCACAATTGTTAGGATGTCACCTTAGTTAACATGGTGGCTACTTTTTTCTTTCTGCTGGTGTCTTTCCACTTCTTTAGTAGTCGCATCTTCTCAGATAAAACAGTTCTATACGTTGGGCTGTGGCCAAAATAAATTAGTCAAACTCTGTGAATGTCATACCTTTGATAGGAGACAGATTTAAAAGACTAAATATTTATTAAAACACAGAAGATCATATGAATTAAACTACAAAATAATACGCAAATATTGCTCAATATTTATCAAAGCAATAGAGATTTGATAAATCTTCTAATTATATTTTATGGATTGCGAACCCTTTTATTTCGTTTTTAAAAATTAGAAATGCTCTGTAATTTGATTCTAGAATTTGGTGTAGTCCATTTTTTATTACACGCGGAATGGTAATGTAATATGGTGGCCCTGTTCATGGCAGATAACTGACTGTAGTAAATGCTGCCAACTCGTCCATTGGATCTAATAATTATGTGGTGCGCCTCTTCATGATAAGTAGTGGACTGTGGTAAGTGCTACAAACTCGTCATTCGCGCGTTAAAGTTATGTGGTGGCGCTGTTCATGACAAACGACTGTCGGTCCTAATAGTTATATAGTGTGCATCTTCATGACAAACAACTGACTGTGGTAGCTGCTACAAACTCGTCATTCGCGGTTATAGTTATGTGGTGGCGATGTTCATGACAAACAACTGACTATGTAACTACTGCAAGCTCGTCCCTTGGTCCTAATAGTTATATATTGTGCATCTTCATGACAAACGACTGACTATGGTAGCTGCTGCAAGCTCGTCTCTCGCACGTAATAGTTATGTGGTGCCCCTGTTCATGACAAGTAACTGACTATGACAACTGCTACAAACTCGCCCCTGCCCCCCGATAGTTATATGGTGTGCTTCTGTTCATTATAACAACTTGCTGTGGTAACTCCTGCAAGCGCGAGCCTCACACGTCATAGTTATGTTTTTACCCAAACACCCTGTGCGTTCAATGTAAGGACAGCTGTAATGGAAACCATTATTCTTCTACTGGTTTGAGGGTTAAAACTATCTGATAACTTTTTTGCATTGCTACGTAACTTTATTAAATTTTGTGTTGTGGCAGTTAATCGGGGGTTGCGTTATGACTTGGGGGTACAACGCGCTCCTACGTGTCGCGCTGACACGCTGCTGTGTCAGTTAGTCGAGATTTGGTCTTAAGGATACTGAAATTATCATTACATTAAGAGCTTAGTGTCACATATACTGCCGAAATATTATGTGTTTACCTAGTGTAGCTTTCATACGTAGCACAGACTTAACACAAAACATCGCTGTAATGAGAGCATGATGGCGTTTGTGACCCTTCTTTTCCACCACCTCTTCCCAGTTCGTTTTCTATTTTTGTTGTTGTCTGTCTGATCAGTTTTCATAGACAAAGTGTCATATTGGAATATATGAGAAACACACAAGCCTGACAAGTGCGTTCTGTAATTAAATATATGCACTGTCAGATCTCAGACGATTAAGCATTTATTACACCACGCGGTGTTTTGAAGGGTGGGGTTGGTAACGGGAATTTTGGGCCGTTTGCGGTTGGAGTGTCTGAAACACATGCAAATCATTAAGAAATAATTGGCTAAAGAAGGATATTGTCATGTTTTTGTTGTGGATAAAACAAATATTTGAGCTAGACAGATCGCTTGATGAATTGTCAGTGATTCTGTCCATGAATCCATTAATGCATGAAAATAGACAGTGTTTTGTGCTTGGTGAGGAGCCCAATTTCATCGGTTGGTCGCGGGACGTTCACGGGAATCCCCCCTCTCGCAAAACAAACTGTCTGAAATTGATTTAATAATCGACGTGATTAGATATTTTAGGACAAGCTGCATGATGCTGTTTCTGTGTCACTTCTGTAATATCAATTGATTGACAAAAACAAGTTTATGCAGCTTTATTTTTTTTTTTTTTTCACTTAGCATGCTTACAAATATATAACGGTTTAGAAGTCCAAATGAGGACATATATTTCACCCATTCGACGCACTGGAAAACACAAATCTTCTCAGAGATGTAATGCTGTTCGATGGCTATATACTGAAAGTTTCAAAAACGTAACTTTGTGAACATACATGTTATGTACAAGTATAGAGACTTCTTATTTCTTCAGCAAGATATACACTTGTCTACTGACACTACACATCTCAACAACATGGCTAACATTCGTCATCATTCCCTTTCTTATTTTCAATACTTGTAGGTTTGTAAAATAAAGGCATTATAAATTAGTAATGCTGTCTGTCATCAATATGGTTTGGCATTATGATAGTGCGATCTAAAGCTAAATTACAATCTAATATCGTTACTTTTTTACTATGCTTGTTAATTCAATCATGTTCTAATTGATAAAACCTCGCGGGCATCCGCGATCACATACAATGGCGGGATGTTCTTCATCCATGGAGATATGAATAAACTGTACTTTTTTTCATTTTTTGTTCAAAACTAATTAAAAATTGTCTCTATTGATGATGCGAAAAACCACGATAGACTCCAAGGATAGACAGAATTATGTACAAATATGTCACACATTTTAATTGCAACGAAATATAAAATTATAATAAATCTTAAATCTATCCATTAAAAACGTTTGTGATATGCTTTGCCAAATCTAGGTCAGTACGTTAGAAATGATTGTTGCGAAGCTTTAACTAAACGTATAGATAATGCTTTCCTTGGTAGATGTGTAAGGCAATAACATGGAAATATTATTACACTTACATTAAAAACATAAAAAAATACTACAAAATATCTAATGAAAGCAGCTAAGGAACTAATACATTACTTAATCCACTTAAATATGTTTACAAACAAATATGTAAAATATATATTTACAAAATGTAACACACCATTATGCAGTTACCATTCGATTACAAGCTTTGTTTAAGATGACACATGTATGCGCGCCAGCCATAATTTAGCAGTAATATTTCTATGTTTTGCAAACTTCTAATATCTGCTAGTGGAGAATAAAAAAGTTCTTGCTCTTGCTGTAACTCAGAACTCAGAATCAATGACAGGCAAGTAATCAGGCAATTACCGCTTACATAAATTTGTGAGCTGAAATTATCAGAAGTTTAATCTAAACTAAACGAAGCAATCATTTAGATATAACTACGATCAATACATATAAATATAGGACAGATTGAAACATTGCATATTTTGCATTGCATTGTGCACAATGTATTACATTGCTTTCATATAACACAATAAACCACGGATGTCTTGTTCTTAAATTGTAAAGCAATATGCTTGTGTATAGCAATAAATGAAGTGATAAATCTCTGATAATTGTTATTAAAGATAAATATCTGAAGAAATGCTCACTGTGAATGATGAATAATTTCGTTTTTATCGAAATATTTCTTCTTTCTGAAAAAAATATTGACTTACTATCACTGCTATATTTGCTATTTGTAAGCAATATATCAATCTTAATAATATACTACAAGATAGGAGTTTAGCTGTGACAGGGTTTAACAAATATGTTTTCTGTTTTTTATTATGTATGAATAATCATTAAAATTAAGGAAAAAATATAAGTACCTCACAAGTTAAAAACTACATGTTATACATGGATGCATTATGCAAACTCTATAATATCTGCTACAAAACTGCCCGCAGTATTAAATATCAGAAAGTTACTTTATATACAATTGTTATATAGCACCGAACATCAGCGCTGAATTAAAATGCATACAAATCTCCAGTGTGCTGTTAATTTTAATTAAATTCTGATAAAATTCTTTCTAGAAAGGGATGATTTTGCGCATTTGAGTTTGTTTCGTAAATACACAGATAGTAAGAAAAGACTTCATTACAAGAATTAATAGACTTAAGAATTAAGTGACGCAGAAACGAATCTGTTAAACCTAATTGTTAAGTTAGAATATACAATTTGCAGGGTCAAATAATATTGCAGCTAATAGAGTTGACTATAAGATAATAAACTAGAGCATACACGTTTAATACACGGTAAGAACTGATATTCACATACAGAAAAACAACACATTTAATTAATAGTGGCCTTACATAAGCACATCAAATCCCTAAAATTGAACAAAACCAGCGTTTTAAAAATGGTGTTGTGAAGCAGGTACATGACGAAGGATACTTCACTATTGTACAAACATTTGCTACAACTCTTATAGCCGACACGAACAGATATACAAGTACGAAAAGTAATGACAGATTGCATAAACCATTCAATCTTATGTTATAAGCCCATCATCAAATCAACCACTGTACAATTATTCCTTAAATTACATTCGCACATGCCAAGCATACGAAGCAACATAAGATATCTATTACATATATATCTTTCTCTCCTTGAGGTTTTTGCAGACTTTACGAAAAAAATATAAAGTTATAAGAGTCCGGCAGAGTACTTGAGTTATGTTAACATGCCGATAACTTTCCGTTTAATATGAAAAATCAGAATTACTCCAGTGTCCATTGACCAATATTGTTTGAAATATTAAAACTTTAGATTTCTTTCAAAAGCCTGTTATACGCATAGCGCTTGCTAGAAATAGCGTTTGTGAACGAAACACATAGCAACTCGGTATAAACATGTCAAGCAAAATATGTACATCAGCTTTTGAAACAGCGCAAGAAAATATTGACAACCTTTAGGTTCTTCACGTTATTTTTTTTTTTAAATCCCCTTACCAAAGCACTAAATTAAATTTACAATAAATGATACCAGTGATACCAAACCTTTTAGCAACTCCCAACCTTTTAGTAAATTCTTGTATACATAACGTGTTATTTTATATTTTACATTACTCCGTAAAGCTATCATCCCGAGATATATATTTGAAATTTTTAGTGACAAGTTTTAAGAAGGAGCCGAAGTATGAACACCTATATTCCTTATCTTCTGATATCTCTTTATATCTGATATATATATATATATATATATATATATATATATATATATATATATATATATATATATATATATATATATATATATATATTGTATATTTGATCCGGTGCAGTCTCATGCCTGGCTTACAACTCTATTATTGTTTCAATAACCCATTTCATTGCCTGCTGTAAAAAAGAGACCAAAAGGCCAACTCTTACTTGCTAACAGTTGCTAAAATTTGCTCACTTGCTAAAATTTGTGAAGTTTGAAGTTACATTCAGTGCTAAATTTTACTCCCAACATGAAAATCATAATTTAAATTTCATTAAGTACTTTTCGCCAAACCTATCCTCCATTCTTAAGCATCATTAAAATAAGGCATGCCGTATTCTACAAAGATTGGCAAATAAACAACAGCAAAAATAATTATCGTCAGATCAGACGAGTAAAACCACTAAAATACTGCTTTAATTATGCCTTGATATGACCTGAATGCTCAACATTCAATGGTCGGGAACAAGCCAATAAATAGCTTACACAACAATTCTCAATGCTTATTCAATAAGTCTACCATGTGTGACTGACACCGACAGAGGTGCAGTTTACTCGACGACTAAAAACGCCACCACGAAATGGTGTGCAGAGATGACTGACAGGAGAACTTTGCTTTTGCTCAACCTAGATCATTTTGTTTGTTCTTAACCAATGCCTCACCGATTGTTCTTTCTTTCTCGTCCCGGCCCTAGTAGAAAGAAAACATCATGTTTCTGTCGCTGTAGTACGAGTACGGGTTCATAGTTCTCTTCATGTGGTTAAATTCCGAGTTGATTCGTTCAAAGTCGAGACTGTCGTCGCCAGTGAAGTATGAGGACGATCCGAACAATGACGTAGACAGTGACATCAGTGGAGACAGCAATGACCTGAAAGCAAAATTTATCTTATAAATAATTGAAAAAGAGCATAATTCCGAATTCTTTTCTGATATTTGTTTGAAAGTAAATTTTAAAGAGACACAATGAAATGGACTAATGGCTGGAACAATTAACAAATTTTATTCGCGTTCACTTTTAGGCTAACATGAAAAAAAACGTATTTTCTTGTGTAATTACTATTAGTGACACAAGAGCAAACTGCTAAATGGATTGTGGAGTAGCCTGAAAAAAGCGAAGTGAACACTAAATGTTGCTTTCGTGTTTAATTACAGTGCGGTAATAAGTGCATTTACCGCGAAGGTTCCTGGCTCCTAGCTTTCTTGACCAACTTGATGATAGCTTTATCTTCAGTCATTTCCTCTGGCAGCTTTCCATCAAGAGTTCTCGAGTTTAAGTCCACGTAACCCAAAGTCTGCAAAGGAGAATATATTCATAAATTGTCTGAACGGTAATTGCCTCTTTCTATTTTATCTGCGCCTTTATTCTTCCGAATTTAAAGTTTACATGAAATTTATCAATATACTATAGTATACGTTACCATAAGTACTTGAAATGTATACTTTCAAACCGGTAGTTCAGCATCTAACCGCAAGATGTCGTGAGCTAGATCCGACTCTAAAGCAATTAGAGCCATTATATCCTTTATCAAATGATTTTAGCCACTAGATTCATTGTTACTGAACGGAACGTTAAACACAAAACAACGAACACAAAACAGAACAAAAAACAAACAAAAACAAGAAGAAAACCAGAAAACAAAACAAATAAACAAACAAACCAAAACCAAAACACAAACACAAGCGCCACGTACCGTCAACTTTTCGCATATCTTCTTCCTCTTCATGAGGCAGGCCACGTGCAACGGCGCTAGTCCTTGATTGTCCTGGATGTTAATCCCCGAATGCTCGAGCTCTAGAATCTTCTCCAGTATAGCCACGTTATCACCTCCTTCTATCAGACGATGAAACACCGTGACGCCATCTTTGTTGTTGACAGCACAAATGTGACTCACCATGATATCGGTGACGAAGATACTGCCGCGTCTTGAAATAGTCTGCATGCTCTCAAACAGACAGGAGATGTTGTCTTGCAGTGTCTTTTCTGGGTCATCCTCAGGGGGCAGTTCGCCATTTGGCCGCAAGATGTCACTGTCTCTCATTTGTAGCATATTGAGCAACTCGTCGTACTGTTCCACTTCAGCTGTGGTAGGTTCGTGAATCTCTTCTGGGATGGGTTCGTGAAAATGCGGCGATGTCTCTCTTATGGGACTATCCAAATGCTTTTGGAGATTTTCACTAGATGGGAATTTGCTTGGTTTGCTTTGACTACAGCTGCAGTTTTGAGTACACGTAGGGCAATGCAGCCAGGAATCAACACCTACTAAACTGTCTGCGTGCATTCCGGCATATTCACCAATATCAGGGTGGCCATGACAACCCGTAAGTCCTGCTTGGCAACCGTTGGTGTTGTTGCCACAACAGCTGTTCGTTTTGGCAGAAGAGGTACCAGAATCAGCCTGGTACATGTCGTATGACTTGCATTTGCTGTCTCTGCGGTAACGCTTGTATTCCGCAATGTAAACAGCAGATTCCAGCAGGAATTGTATGATCTGTTGCTTTTGGTGGTAGGCCGCTACCATCAGTGGCGTGTTTCCATGTTGATCACGAAGATTATGATCAAACTGAGGCTGAAATAAAAAAACAATACGTATCTGAATGAGGGCATATGGGTAATTTAATTTTAAATCGGTTAGAGCAGAAGTTATCATTTATTTCCTAAAAAGCCATTGCGTAATTCTATTATTTGAAATTTATGTGGGAAGAAAGGTCATCAGGGCTTGTTTACTTACCAGAAAGATTTGCTTCAGCTTCTTCAGGCCATCCTTACACATGAGAGCGTTCATAACAAGGCGCGTGTGTTGCTCCCGGTGCTTCTCGATCAGGCTCTGACATCCGTCATACTCGCGACATTCATACAAGTTGCCTTGATTGTCCAAAATGGCGGATGAGGCTCCGTATTGCAGCAACAGTACCACCACTTTGCTGTGCCCTATTGGAATTCCACAAATTAAGAAATATGTCATGAATGTGTATAGATAAGATAATGTAACTTGCAAAACAGGTTTTTTACTGTGGGAATAAACCGGATTTGCGTCATATTTGCAATATGTTCATCTTGAAATTTGCAATTAAAACACGCAATCAGAAGACACTTGACATGAAATGTATATTTATAGAGATTGAAAACAACAAGATACAAGACATTTAGAGATTTAAATATAATTAAGGTGATTATAATATCTTTTTATCGTGTCACGCATATAATCACAAGCTCGTGGCTTTTTTTGTTATCTTAGATTCAGTGTAAAGGTACGTAGATTTTTTAGGTAAAAGTCCATGCAACTACCATAAATAATTACCTTTTTCTGAAGCTAATATCAGTGGGGTTTTGCCGTCATAGTTGAATTCGTTGATGATTTTTTCTGCACCTTGTGTCGGCTCCTCTGAATCTTTAGAATACTGTTGTAGCAGATATTTGCATACATCGTAGTATCCGCGGGAGCACGCCAGATGGAGCACAGTGTTGCCTGTTGTTGTATGTTTTCGCATTAAATCTGCTCCGTTCTGTTCAAAGCAAAAAATGCAAAACTATCAATGTTGTTATCAATGGAGCAGTTGTGAACATCTTAACAGAAACAAGTATTTTTTCGACATATTAAATTGGTTTTTTTTTATTCCCATTTTGAAGTTGGTGTACGATGAGGCTATGTAGAATGTTGTGCTTTTAAATCCGTTTCTTTTTTCTATTTTTCTATTTTCTACTCACGAGTCTGTGCACTTTTGCATGTTTACAATAACGAAATCTGCCATTAATTAAATTTTAATCTGAAATTACAATTGATTCTTATTTTGAAGTGTGTAGGCACAACTATACGCTAAATAAATATTTTTGTGAATAACTTCTGTTCCGATGTAAATGCCCTGTGTATACATATTTTTTTTCGAGGTGAAAGGGGTTGAAATTTCGAGAAGAGAAGCTGCACAGTACCTCACAAAGGAGCTTGACGACGTAAAGGTGTTCATTCTCAACAGCTAGGTACAACGGCCACTGACACACTCCACTCTGTCCAACAGAACACAAAACAATACAGGTTCAGACAAATAAGAAATAAGATTTTTCATAAACCAGGCAAAAATGGCCTTTTCTCCGTTAGAGGTATATTAATATAATAAAAATACAACGCTTTGCTTACGTATTGTCTAATAAGAGTACCTTATTAAAATACTCTGTTGAAAGATTCAGTATTTTATACAGTACTACGGTGTGCTGATAAGTGACTTTAATGACATAATAAAAAATAAGTCAATTCTTACCAAAGGATTAACACAGTCACCATCTTCTAAAGTACAATACAACTTCTCAGCATCTCCGTTCATTGCACATTCAAACAAAACGGGTGTAACGATCTCTCTTTGCCTTTTTGCAACTGCGGCTCGCACTACTTTCAACATGTCTGACGACTGAGTAAGAGATTGTGCTTTTTGAAGACCCTGAAATGCAGAGAGTTCTATTAAAGTGACTTAAAGAGCACTTAGTATGAAATGAAGAATATCAGGCATGCTTAAGTCAGACTATGTAAGGAAACATCAATGAACAATATCAGGCATATTATAAAACGGACTACCTGAAGATACATCAATGTGAAGCAACGTTTCTCAATTCACAACCGATTGATAAAAACTTGTATTTTTGTGTGATGATGAATCACACAAGATAAAATTTGCACAAAGTAATAAGATAATTATAATAGGCAACTAGAATTGCGGTGTTTGTAATAGTTACGATAACAAAATGATGATTATTAGTGTCTTACATGGAGACAGTTGACTTTATCGAGCATATACGTCACAACCAGCAATCTGTTGTTGATTATAGCATGGTGAAGAGCCAACAAGCCTTCTATGTCTTTTATAACAGTTTCTGCTCCATATCTGCAGCAAAGACACACAGAGGAAATTTTACTTTAATGCATGTTGATATGCCGCATATTCTAAAGTACAAAAACCCCCGCTAGTTTATTTAATAATGGTCTAAATTGAACATGCGTCTAATTAAAATTAGGTGCAGTTATCAATATCAAGTTTAAGTACCATTGAGGTTCATACACTGAAAATTAATTAAACAATATATTCGATTTCTAAAGCAAATACCAACTGCACACAACAGGTGTATCTTAGATAAACTAAGTCACTTTTTGTGGTTATTTTCCATGCTGAGCGCTGAATAGTGTGCAGGACAGAAGCATTGTTTAATTTATGCTGCTGTAAAAGCTGCAGTTTTAGTTTTCGTTGTTTTAGGATTTACATGTGTTTACTTATTTCATTCAGAATGAAACACTTATTTACTTAACTTTTTTCTTTGTTTGCCTTAAGAACAGTGAAAACCAATAGCAAGTGAATACTAAGTCGGTTAATGATACACATATCGCTATTATAAGGACCTATATTTTGGTTTCAGCGTATGCTTATTCAAAGATTTTTTGTCAACTCACTCGAGCAGTTTCTCCACGGCTTCACAGTGCCCATCTCCAGCCGCGTAAGACAGCGCCGTGCGTAATGTCTGCAACCAAAGCATATAAAAATTAATAAGACCTTCAAGCACAAAAAAAAAACAGTAGGCAAGAACGGAATTAAACTTATTTCAGCACCGTGCGTAATGTCTGCAACCAAAGCATATAAAAATTAATAAGACCTTCAAGCACAAAAAAAACAGTAGGCAAGAACGGAATTAAACTTATTTCAGCACCTTGCGTAATGTCTAAAACCAAAGCATGAAACAAAGTTTGATAAAACCTTTACGCACGACAAACCGGAGGCAACAGCAGAATTAAACCTTGTTCTTGGTCTAGGAATTACTAAGGTTTGGAAAGATACCGCAGACTTTTATTTTTTACAAGCGTTGCGGACAAGGTACAGAGAGAGAGAGAGAGAGTTTGATGTTTTACGCTAGCCAGACGTGTTGTCTCGAAATTAAAGCCTTCATTAGATCCTCACATCCGGACGCCAGTAAGGTATCATCCCATGATATAGCTCCGATTGTTCGAATGACACCAGGCATAAACAAAGCTTTCACCTAGTTTTATTTTTATACTTTCTATGTTTTGTTTTATTTATTTTCTTTTGGAGGTGAAATGGTGGATCTTTGATGAAATTTTGCCAATGCAAACTGAACATTCTTTCTGTAAGACGAGTTACATCTTTCTACCAGGAGATCAAATGAAACATTTGCGTGTTAGGGGCATAGAGTGTAATATGATCCCACGCTTTTTTTGTTTCAAAGATATGTCACTTTTTACGTAAAATGTATTACACACCACAGTAATAATGACATCTTCTATCCCTGGCATTTAGTCACACTGATCTGGGGGACTGTAATTTCAACTTGTTATTTACACTTGTACATTGTTGTGGTGCAAATAAAAAGATATAATGAGACAAAAGGTCGACATGGAAGAAAAATATCTTTCGGTGCCTTTGAAATAATTGCTTTTCACTTGGGGGAAATTTTAATATTTGTGAGACGTGTTGGGTTTTTACGGGTTTTATAAAATTCATTCTTCTTTTTGGCTTCTTCATGTTATATTGTATGATATTATATTCATAATATGCAGATTTGAACTCGACAACCAGAGTGCGTCTTTTTATAGAAAATTATAGTGCGTTATAAGAGGCTGAATTAACTAAATTTAGAAATTAGAACCAGGCGTGAGACTTAAAAGAGTTTTAAAAGTTGTTGAATCTTTTCATTACCCATTTCTTGTTATTTTAAAACAGAATTTAAGAAGCTAACATTACGTCTGTTTTGTGTGCACATAATTAAACTAACTTTAATTTTTATGATCTACTTTCTGTTTTTTTTTCTTTTTTTACATTTTTACAATGCCTCTTACACACACGTTCATCAATCAGTTTGATTTCTGTTCATCTAGTGACAGTTTACCTTTTTTCAGTTTCCATCACATGTCAAAATGTGAACTATATTGACCTACTTAAGTGCAATAAATTGAACTAATAATGAATAACTGTAGAGTCACATATTTTATTTAAGCATCAATTTTAACTGCATATAATTTAGTTATATATATATATATATATATATATATATATATATATATATATATATATATATATATATATATATATATATGCTTGAACCGATAGGCGACGAAATGAAAACTTTAAACTAGACAGAAATAATTGTACTTAAATTCTATTGGTTGTTTCTTTGTGTATGTGTCTGTTGAAACTGCTATTTCTAATGATGTTAATAAAATCAGTATAGACGCAATGACTTGTCCAAAAACCGTGCTCGTTTGACTGTGATTAATGACACAAGTAGTACAATTGCACTATGTCGCAACGTAATCACGAAATTAGCATCATTTTCCACCGCTTGCCAGTGATCAGTTTTAAGATCTCAAGTGTTAAAATGTTGAGAGGAAAGCAGAAGGAAACCGGTGCATTGTGATTTCAATACGTAATACATCAAAAGTAAATTGCCTCTTCGTGTTTTTCCGGATTGGTTGTATGTTTTACTCATCATTCATACGGCAATATTAGATTTTGCCCTTTTTTCTGAATGTAATGACTACTTTTAATGTGAAACAGTCACCTCCACCCTTTGAACAAGATCATTAGAATGAATGATAACACTGTGCAAGTGCACGACTCGGAGGGGATTCCAAACATATCCGAAAAGAGTTATTTTCGTGTTCGCTTGAGTTAAAAGATAACCCGATAGACTCATTTTCAGCTCAAAAGAAAATAAGTATTTTTTTTTTTTAGAAATCTAAAATGTCCCTTAGCTTTATCACAAGTGAAAACTAGCGAAAAGAAAAATAAGACACAAAATGCGATAGTTGAAAAGGGATAAAAAAAATCAGAGACAGACAGTTATAGATTATCTTCTGTAATGTCAAGATTTTTTTCAGCCTCTGGGGTGGGGGGGGGGGGGTGGCTGAATGGAAGTACAACGCTTCTGCCGGGGGGGGGGGGCGTATAAATACCAAGCTACTTAAGATAGAAATAAGGCAGAGGGATAATGTTCATGGAAACTGGCTTTGCTAAGTGTGGGGCATTAACTATGCGCCAATCCTTCGCCAATCAAAGTGGTTATTTAAAATCGATGGTTATTTTGTAGAAGGCAAGGCAAAACCTTACAGTAGCCCTTATTTCATCCCTCATTTTGCGCATCCAGTTAATGCTTAAAATATCACAGACAAAAAAAAAAAAAAAAAAAAAAAAAAAAAAAAAAGACAAGATATGAACGGCGCTTGCTGGCGCTTGCTTCCGTCAAGTGCCACGTGTGCCAGTATGTAAAAAACGGTATTTGCACTTGTTGTTTTGAAAAAAAAATCACCATACGGTATACTGCCTTCTTGTATTATCGCAATCATTTAGAAGAATCTCTATGCACGAAAATATGACAAGTAGTCTGAGACATTCATTGTAGTCCGGGCACTTATACTCTGTTGACTATACAATAGTCCCTGTGACTATAGAAGGAGCCTCGCTTTGAGTTTTTTGTGCCAAATCTTGGCCTCGCCATTTGCCCCAGTTCTTAACAATTCTGTTGGTACCACTCAGTAACAACGCAGTTAAAAAACGATTATTCATCCCAGTCTGTTAACTATTAAATTTATATGTAGAAATATTTCATTCATAAAAGCAGGTTTATTGAAGTGAAAGATACAGGTTTTAAGTTACAGAAAGTTTTAAGCATTTCACATAAAGGTGATCTATTTGCCGTAAATAACAATGGTTGAAGAGTGATGATGAATTGGTGAAGAATGACTTTTTACGTTTTCGCTGTGACTCTGTGATCAAGTCAACTTGGTGCGGGCACAGATAGGAGAGATGGATGGCGGTTTAGCCGCTATGCCTACAATTGTAGGGTTCTCTGCAGTTCATGTGTGTCACTTAGTATTTTTACGTTTTTAATATTGGAGACTTATGGCACTTTGCAACCGTTTGCACTCTTTAAATGACAGTTTTGCGACAAAGTTAATAACGTGAGGTTGGGGACGGGTTGGGGGCAGGCGGGGATGGGGACCTCCTTATTTGTTGGCTGCCTTGGATAAATTCGCACTTGAACAATAAAAACCGTGATAAGCTGACAATAGAAATTATGTTCTAATCAATCTTACGGCACAGCTCCGTAAAAAAAAAACATAACTATTTTTAACTTGTGCCTGAAACTTAACTCGATAAACTTTCTTTTAGGGTTGCACTTTGAAAACAAAACTTGCACAATATAAATTTATCAGATCCTCTCTCGAATGCGAGAAAAGGCGTACATAACGGTTTGGAAAAGAAAAGACAAGCTGTGAGATTACTGTACTTTCTGGACCATGTGTGTATTTTTGGGGAATACAGTGTCTTTTTCCACGTGTCGTTATACCTTGTGTGTAACGTGACTACATTACAACTGAATTCATACAATTTCTTTTAGAATACATTTCACAGTTGTACTGATTAAAAAAGGTGTGACATCTCTTATTTTTACTGTAGACCTTTTTATCAAAAATGTTGGGGAAAAAAAGTTATTGAAAGTTTCAATGCCTTGGTGAAATAAACCCCAAGGATAAAGTTTGAATCGAATGTATTATAAAATATGGAGTATCCCTCGTTAAATTTATGGCACTCATTGCGTGGAATTCATTTTATGGCTCCTGAAAAGCCCACCCAAATTTATTTCTAAACGGAAAGGGTCTAGTATCGGGACGAAAGAAACGATTTGTTTCCTTGCCGAAGGTAATTAACCTTCCTAGGGTTTTAAATTTAATTTGTCTAAATTTTGACCACAGAATAGCATTATTTGCCAATAAGCTACGGTAACCCCCACCCCCGTTTTATTTCGTTGTTTAGGTTAAAACTGTAAATTTTATTCTCAATGGGTGTCATTTCAGTGACAAATATACATTGTAAGCACATGAAATAATGCGATGTGCAGGTAAACATGGTCATATAACGAAATCGGACCGAACCCATGTTTATCTCCGCATCGTATTATTTCATGTAATTATGTATAGCAAAATCAGACCGAAGACTTTTTCCCACAAACACTATCGCGTCGCGTGTATTTGTGTTTTTTTTTTTAAACTGCCATGAAATATTGTCCATGAATTGCTTTTTTTTATTTATGTTTCAGCTGAATCATTTTTCATATGCTAAAACAAACGGACACAAACAAACACAATCAATCGTTTACAAATCGTAATGCACAAAAGTCAAACATGCTGTTTAGCAGAACAGATCAATTTTAGTTATGAAACTGTATGCTCCTACCAATAAAAGCATGGTTATACGATGCACTATACAAGCCTAGAATTTTGCAGTCTCACTATTTCGCAACTGCAAAGTACAACGGCTGCAGCATGCGTGATAAAACCCAATTACATCGTATAAGCGCTCGGTGCAAACCTCAATATATAATACCGTAAGTTGGTTTTTATACTATATATAGTCTTTTGCAATAAAATCAACCTTCCCTTAAAAAAGCTTCTAAATTAAATTGAAATATATTACTGTGGCTATTTTAAATGTTTATGTTAAGTGCTTATGTGTTAATTGTGATAAAGTTTTAGTGGTTGTTATTGATTTGCAATACACTTTATCTGCATAACGAAGGAGCATTAAAGGAGTGACTGATAAAAAAAAACACGTGCACTATCACCCCCTTCCCTCCCTCCTACCTCAATACGAGACACGCAAAGCTGTCAGTTTCTTACCAGATCAGACTGGGGTCATTTTATCTGTGCTGTACCAAAAATATTTTCTCTCTTTTTTCAAACCGTTATTGAATGAAAGTATCGTAATATGGAGTAAACAAATAATGTAATATCTGCTGTACCTGTGTAGAAACATTTCAACAAAAATGTGCATTAATACAGTATTTTATTATGCTTCCGTTTTTATCAGTATTCAGCCATTGAAACGTGGAATTGGATAGCGTTGAAGTTGCCCCCATTTAGTGTCGAGTTGACTACACCCATCCTATTGCTAGAGGAACATAGAAGACGTGAAATGACATGGAAGGAAGAAAGAGAGGGTGGGGGAGTGTTCAAGTCGCGAAGTTGTATAACATATATATATATGTTATATAACTATATATACATATATATATATATATATATATATATATATATATATATATATATATATATATATATATATATATATATATATATATATATAATGCACCAAAACAGCAGTTAATCATTTTGAATCACAGCTGTATTTGGAATTTTTAACCTTTTTTTTCAATCGTCTGAAGACAATCTCAGACGGCAATAGAGTATAAATTCACTGAAAACGTCCCCTTTATTAAAATTTACACTGTACCGATTTCTATCATTGTAAAGCTTTAAATGTACACTTTAAAGCTGAGATTAAAATCTACAAACATCTTTTGAAATAAGAAATGGTACAGATAAAACCCGAAATGAAGACAGATTTACGTTACGTTAAAAATTTTAAATCGACTCCCTGTTTATTCATAAATTGACAATAGATTATTCATTTTTCAACACAGCATTTAGTATTTGTGTGGTTCAGTGAATTGTGATGGATGGTTGTGATTTATTTCCCAGATTATTAGCTACCTAGTTTTTTTATTGTTTGAGGTGGGGAAGGGGGAGGGGGCGAGTCGGCCATTGTTTTGTTTTGTTTGTAGGGAAATCAAGTCCTGAAATATCACACGCTGTTCTTTGTAAGATAACATAAGAAACTGACGGTGTTGTGTAGGCAGTAAACATTTTGTGCTTTTGCGATATCAAGTTTTCTCAAATGTTTTTTTTTTTTTAAGTTTAAAAAGCGAAAGAAAGAAAAGCATTGGTGGGCGGTTTTTTGTTTGTTTGTTTGTTTGTTTGTTTCAAGCAGAAGGCCCAAAGCAAATCAAAATCATTTGTTCGATGGCCGGCGTTCAATCGGCGCAGCGATGCCACGTGTCGGGGTGGATACCGCTTGGGTATCGGTTAAGCGGATATTGTGTACTGAGAACGCTTAAGTATAGTCGTGAATACATCCATTCTTCGCGTATGAGCACGCGTCATTTATTATTTTTTTTTTAGTGTTTTTTTTATGTTAGTTGTCTTCGTAACACAATCGTGTAGGTCCGGAGGCATTCAGGCGGTGTCGAGACAACCGCCGAACAATAGAACTGTTTATATGTATGCAACAATGTCTTGTTCGTAGTGCAGACGCTATTCTTATACACATGTACTTGTGTATCGCCTCCAGCCATTGACACCGATTTTTTTTTTTTTTTGCCTATAAAATTACCCTCTGAGGTACGACTTATAAAGGGATATATGTTAGATTGATGAAAGTATTTTTGTTTCGTTTAGAGTGCGGTGAATGTTCCTATTAACATTATATCTCTTGTATTTCTTATGTTTTCGATATCAGATAATGCGCGGGAGCGGGGATGGTTGGGAATGGAAATTTCCACATGGCTATATTAGTACATACGGGTACTGACCTTCTCGTGCTGCGCGTTGATTGGCGCGGTGACGTATTCTAAGAGGGTATCGAGAGCTTTGGTGGCATTGCACATGGCTGCTTTCATGACCAGCGTGTAACCTTCATCGTCCGTCGTACAGAGATCCGTGTCCCGCAGCTTGCCTCGTTTTAACAGATCCTGAAATATCGAAACTCGCTCATTGCACTGACACCCCGATATGACGACTATCGATTGTTATTTCGGTAGCGCACTTTCAGCTCTTGTACCAAAATTAAATGACAAAAGAAAAAAGACGTTATTACAGCTTTTATTGCTCAGACATGTGTGTGCTGTGTAATATTATCCTATTATGACTTAATATTTTTAGGTTTCATTCCGTTCCGCCACTTATTAAAATAAAAAAAATATCAAATCGAAAATGAGCGATATTATGAGAGTTGTCCAGGATCTTAAATATGTCTTACATGTTCTATTGATTCCTTGACTTTTTCTAGACGTTGAGTTCTGTGTAAGTGTATCAAATCTGCTGCATCCTGTGCCCCTTGCTTGAGGGCTAAATCATCAGGTCTCATCTTTAAAAAATCATCCAAATTGAAATCTGCACCTCGTTTTACTAGTACACTGCAAAATATAAAAGAGAAAAAGAAGGATGTTATGAATGAAACCGTTGCTTTATATAACGATAACGACAATGTAGTTGATCACATGTGATCGTGTTTTTAAGTGCTGATCGAAGGAGGTCAATCAGGATAGCCTGCCATATAGGGCGGGGGGGGGGGGAGTGCTTATAATAGAAGATCCCACCCCGCCCTCCCCCCTAACCCCCTACCAAATGCAGCCACTTCTAGATAAAGTCTAGTGGGAGGCATCAAGATAAAGCAGCCCTCACCCCCACCCTCCCACCCCTCCCCCCTCCAGGCCCATCCCCGTGTTGTTTCAAGTGCCAGTTCAAGTATGCCCAACTGTTTTCGTCCCTGTGCAACTTCTTCATATTTGCATCATCATTGTGCAATGTTGTTTTAGCGATCACAGCCATTTTTGAATCGATGCGAAAAATAACCATAGAGGTGATGAAATGTACAAGCAAAGATAAGCTGTACCTCATCATAGATAGCGTTCTAATTAGTTCATATTTTCAAAGAAACACGATGAATTTTTGACAGACCTCTTCTTGTGGTTAGTGGTGGTTGCTTGCAAAATAGTTGGACGGTATGGGCAACTTCTAATTGGAGTATTGTGACTGTGTCAGCTTAGAAGATGTTTGATTCGAATACATGTAGCAGATCCAAAACTGATGCAAGATGCAACAACTACCCCCTCCCCCATTGTTACCCCCCCCCCTTCCCCCTCAATAACTACGCCGTCCCCCTAGCCCGACCCCCTTTCCCCGCAACAACTATCCCCTCCCCCAGCCCGGCTGCCCCCCCCCCCCTTCCGTCGCAACAACTACCCCCTCCCCCATCCCGACCCCCCTTCTTCCTCCGCAACAACCACTCCCCCTCCCAGCCCGACCCCCCACCCCCCATTCGCAACAAGTTGCCCCTGAAAGTTCTTGTTAGGAGCCATTCTGTTTGGCACCTTCTCTTGTAACAAATAACCCGAAGTAAGTTGGTGCAAAAATGCCACCTATTATAATCGCTACCATTTTTAATTAAGTGGTTACTTCATTTAAATATATATAATGGTAACCATTTAAAATTTGGCGCGCAACCGAAGAATATATGTAAGAAAAAAAAACACAGTAAGTAGATTACATTTTTGAACATGACAAAGGAATGACGAACCGTCAATGTCAACAACACGGACAAACGATTTTACAACCCAAAAATCTCGAAAGTTACATTGTCTGATTTATGGGCCTGCATGGGTAGCGAAGGGGATAATTAGTAAATTACTTTTATGCGTCTTTCAGAGCAAATATGATTTAGTGTAATTAATGAGGACCACATTTCACATCGCCTTGGCACAGAATAGAATGCGACCCTGTGATGTGTAGTCAAGTTGGTACCACTTTAGCCCTCCTGTTTAGGGAATATATTTTAAGTCGTCGCTTAATTGCAATTGATCAATGCTGGAAAACAGCTACATTCGCAGAACGCTATCTGCAACAGCAATATCAGGGCAGGAAAATGTAAAAAAAAATTAGTGTATTTAGGATTCTAACGTAGCTGATTAGATGATTTTTGCAAATTTTAGCTCTAATTGTTGAGTGTACATAACAGCGTCAGTCTATTCTCTGCGCAATGCTTTCATACGTTAGTTTTACTTTTTGAAGTAGGAAAGTGCGCAAGAGTGGCAAAAATAACAATGAAACCCCGTTTACTCAGGGTCATAGGACTAATTTTAGGCCTATTTACAGCAATTTACATGTAAGTACAAATTTATGTGCCTACAGCCGTAATCTAAATTTGGCAAACTTGTTTGTGAGACACCCAGGCTGGTCTAGAATCAGGAGATCCGCAGGTGATGAAAATGATGATAATGGGACTTCGAACTGAATGATATATGTGCACGCAGTATTTCTGTATCGATTGCGAAAAAGCGTCTGACACCATTGATAAAAAAAGGAGATACAATATTTACAATAGCTCGATCACTACTTCAATGCTTTCGATGGCAAACGGCCAACAAAATAGTAATGTTTTGTGTAATCAGTGCAGAGTACATCGTTAATTAACATGTCCGACCATTTCGCTTATCTGTTTTAGTGTTAAAGGTAAATAGCACACGCTATACCGTTTCATAAACGCCGTAAAAAGCTCCAAGGTACAGTCTTAGTACGTTGCAACATGGAATGATCCGCCTCTCGCACACTTGTACCCTTTGAACAACCACTGTATTTTGAAATGAAATGACCGTTCGTCTGTTCTTTGGTTATGGCAAAAATTGAATTATCTTACTGATAAATCTATTAATAGCCATTACTTGAAATTACAAAATGAAATCTTGTGAATAAGTTTGGATTATGGTGTTAGTTTAAGAAAGAGACAATGTAAAACATTTGTGGCAATTAAACGTGGCGTTTTAACTGGAAATTCTTAGAAACCGTCTTTAAAATCTTTTATTATTATCATTTTTTTGTCATTTGATAAGGAATTGATTAAAATGATAATGTGTTATGTATTTAAAAAAATATTGAAAAACAGGCTAATTCACACGAAGTGGTGAGAATTCCAGAAATAACCTGAGAATTCCAGAAATAACCTGAGAATTACAGAAATAACCTGAGAATTCCAGAAATAACCTGCCACTTGAGATGTTCGCCATCTTGCAGAAGAGA
Organism: Protula sp. h YS-2021; assembly: GCA_949752745.1. Classification (NCBI taxonomy): domain Eukaryota; kingdom Metazoa; phylum Annelida; class Polychaeta; order Sabellida; family Serpulidae; genus Protula; species Protula sp. h YS-2021. Next base: position 39,315,050 of record OX457030.1, on the reverse strand, counting down.
CAGTGGAGGAATGCATTTGATACCGAATTTGCATAACCGCCACAACAACAGTCTAAAAAGCGCTTGGCGCGATAAGATTCTATTTGCTCGTTTGAATAAATTAAAACAAAATTGGTTTTGATATATAGAATATCTTTTTTGTGCTTTTAAATAGCGCCAAGTAACACGTATTGACTTTTTTGAGTCAACATGAAGTATTATTGACCAGAAAGAAAATGTTGACCTTTGACCTAATAATATCTTCATGTTGACTTAATATAAGTCCAATATATGCTTTGTGGCATAACTTAAGTGGTCTTTTTTTTATTAAATATAACATATTTTTTTACATGGTTCCGAATTGCCTCTCACTCACAGCATCTAAAATTGTAATAGATGCTTGTGATTTTTTTTTTTCAATTTCAAACATTTTGCCATTTTTCAAGTTGCATGTCTCATTCTGGGTTGGCTAGCGTGTCAGAAACATGTCTTACGTTGTTAAAATAATATGGTACTATTTATTTTAGAACATTTATTTTGGCTTTTCATTTTGATAAAATTTGAAGATGTCGTGATATAATAATAAAATGCCAGCGTCAAAAGAACGCAAATAACCAACGAACAATGGAATGTTGTGATAACAAAAATTGAGACATGCAAGTTATTGCTCCAGCTTTCTGAAATTCCTTTCTCACAGCCATTTCTGTCACGTCTTAAAACCGTAGTTACGTTAGCAATACAGATTTAAAAATTAAAAAGAGAGAAAAAAATGTTAAGTTAGAACATAAAAAAAACGCCTTTTTAAGCTGTCGCGAAATGAAAAAAAATAAACAAGTTGTAATAAGGACAACCGAAAATGAACTTCAAGCAAGTGTTTTCTCAACTGAAGATTAAAAAAAAAAACAAATGCGAAAAATTACTGAAATCAGAACTCCACTCCTCTCTCACACTACAAGTTACATTTAATTTTAAAAATTTGCCACATCACCCACATTTTTTCCACTTTATGTCAAAAAGGAAGGTTTTTATACTCACTTAACAAAATCTTGCACTGATTTCATTCTTTGAAACAAGCCGGTAGAGTGAGAACTGTCCGCGGATTAGCTATTACAGTATGCCAAATAGCCAAATGTCTCCTATTGCTTCCTCAGCCCAATTGTTTGACTATCCCAATTGTCTGCTGACGAACAAGTGTTTGTATGTGTTTTTTGACACTGTTTTTTGACACTGTCCAATTATAGATCGATCGTTCGCCAATGAGCAATAATGTAAACCAGTCACAGAATAAATTAAACGGCAACAAAAGCGTATCTAAAAGCAATAATTAACAATATAAATATAACAACAGAAGCGTTTTGCAGTTTTCTTCCAAATAATCTAAATTGTAAATCGGCTTTTAAAATGTTGAGCCTAAAAGGTGACTTTCTCTAGTCCAGCTAGATCCGTCAACCTCAACTGCGATATTGTTTCTGAATTAAAAGGGGAACTACAATCCTTTATAAATCAAGTGTCATGATGCGTTGCGGGGGGTGAAAAGGAGGGCACAGGAGGGTGACGCAACAAAGGGGGCGGAGTGTGATGAGAAGGGATGGCGCTCAAGAAGGGGGGGGGGGTGGTGGTGGGGGAAGGGGGGAGGGTGAAAAATGTGGCCTTTTATTTGCAGTAACAGGACGATTCACGAAGATGGTATCAGTTTATGTTCGTTACCTTTTATAATGTTTGCCGATGACAAAAAAAAAAAAAAAAAAAAAAAAAAAAAAAAAAAAAAAACGCTGTCCTGGTTTTTATACCACACACGCGAGAATAGATATTACAGCCTTACAAACTGAGGTTGGCATGCAGATAAATACAATATCATAACAATTGTGGGGACTTCAACATCGCTGAAAAGCCCCCTTCTCAAGCCCGCCCCACTGTATAGAATCAAGCTGCGATTCATGGTGGGGCATGATGCATATGAACACGATAATCATTGACTATTTTACTACAAACCTTCACAATGGGGGAGAAAACATGCTCTTTTTTACTACTTTTTTCAGTAAATCAATGGAAAATATCACCAATATTTACAGACAAGGATTTTGTTTTGCGACATCTCATTTATTCGAGAGTTTCACTTCTTACAGTGATTTTATAGCCACGGTTTATATCGCTTTCCACAATCCTGTTTCTGTAGTCTTGACTCGGAGGTCAGTTTTCACATCTTTATTTCAAAACCCCAAAGACGGAATTGATCTGTACGTGTAGCAAAAACAGAACAAAAAAAAAAAAAAAAAAGACTCTCCTAGACATACTTCGCCGCTCTCGAATCCTCGAATCGCGCGTTTTTTGAGTAGAAAGGCAGGCATTTGTGCTGTGGACTCGGTGATGTCATAAAAGGTTTGACGTGAGATGAATAGAAATACACATATTATTTATTTTTGCTATTTTTTTGCCAATGGAAAGAATTACGCCAAAAGGAAATAGTTGTCGACATTTTTTTCTTTGCTGTACTCACGCAAGTGTAGACACGGCGCGCTTTAGATTATGACTTTTCAAACTTAATTCGGTTGTTATTCTTTGCCAAAACATACACACACATAAATACGAATCACCTTTACTGCTTAAGAAAGAACTGCGTGATGGTACATACATTTACTTCCGGTGGGCACTTGTGGAAAATTCTGGCAACGAGTCGAATACAGCCAAAAGATAATAACGTTGATAATTGGCATGAAGATTTGCCAGTAAATACCAAGTGGTGAAAATAAACACACGTCTTTTTATTAAAAAAAAAACTAGTTTCTTTTATATAAATATAATTTTGGTTGCGAAATATGCTAATCTTTATAAAGAAAAAATATCACCAGACTCATTTCAAATGCCACAACTTGGCATACACTCGTCAGATTCTACTCCCCCCCCCCCCCTCCGTGAAATATCTCTGAGAGATAAGTTTTATTTCATCGACATTTCACTGCCCGGGGTTCCGGGTGGTTTGCACTCGTCACTTACTTTTAAGCAGGGCCTGATTTGGTTCTTTTCAGTTGTTAGCCCAATTGTTTATGGTTCTGGTGCCATTCTAGTGTTAAGATAAAACTGTTACAGGTGCAAATACTGCAATTAAAACCACGCGGGTTTCTCTCTCTTTTTTTAAATCTTTATTTGTGGAATAGTTCCTCTCCCAGTTCTTGATGTTCTCTCACGGACACTCTATATTACACCACCACACTCCTGTCAATATGCTGATCCCACGGATCAATGATCCCTAATTCATGGAAACGGCTCTGAGGATTAAACGTATTAATAACCACCATTGTTTAGGAATCAGTATCTGAATAAACAACATTTATTTTTTTTGCCACGCGATCATCCGTTATATAAAAGGGATACCCTAATTTGATTGGATGTCACAGAAACGTGCTAACTTGGAGCAGCTGATATTTCACGACGCGAGGTAGAATTCTATGTACGTGTAAGTCAGTCAAAGGAGGAGTCGTGCATTTTATAAAAAAAAAATAATAATAATAATAATAATAATAATAATAATAATAATAATAAATTAAGGAGGAGTGATACATTTTATATAGTCGACAAGGAAATTGGAAAACTAATAATAATAATAATAATAATATTATTATCATTAATAATAATAATTAATAATGACAATAATAACAATTATTATTATAATAATGACAAAAACATGTTATCAACTGAATTCAGCTGGTTAGGTTCATCAGAGGACAATGATTGCTTACAAACACTTCATGTTACATCATCTCTTGATGTATTTGACCACGCATCAAGTAGCCACCATAGGTTGTTCCCAAAACAGAGAAGGCACATTTTAACAAGCTTATCAGTGCATAGTACACGATCCAGGTATTTATTATTATTATTATTATTATTATTATTATTATTATTATTATTATTATTATTATTATTAGTTTTCCAATTTCCTTGTCGACTATATAAAATGTATCACTCCTCCTTATTATTATTATTATTATTATTATTATTATTATTATTATTATTATTATTATTATTATTATTATTATTATTATTATTATTATTATTTGGCATTTTATTTGTACACTAAACCAAGTACATCGAACTAAAGAGGTGTGCCAAGGATTAAGACCACCTTGAAAATCAGAGAGTATATGTTTTAGTTTCGTTCTTAATAATTTACATCACTAAAGAGGGTGAAAAAAAAACTGACACTAAGACCAGTATTGCATCTAAACAAAGGAGCGTCGTCATTTCAGGGTTTTACGGTATTATCGTCATGTTCACTATTTATAGCAAATGGTCTTACGTATTCTTCCTTTTGGGGGCCGTCCGTAATGTACTAACGCACGGGGCTGGGGGTCTAGGGTATTTTTGTCTACAGCGGGGAGTGGGTTGTGGATTGGGCGGGGGTTCAATATCTATAATGTACTAAAGCATGGGGTTAGGGGTCTAAGGTTCTGTGTAAACTAATGTTATATTTAATGGATGACGTCACATGTTTTGCATACAGCGGTGAGGGAGCGGGGGGGGGGGGGCGTCTCAAAGTCCGATATTTTTGCGTGTGGTCTTTATGTGCGGCTACTTCAGTGATTAAGAAATTCCTTTAGAGTTCAGCACTTTTGTACATTCTCTTTTTTAGAATGTAAATCCATTATCTGGTTTTGATGTAAACACTGTATATTTGGTTTCGTAGTCTTTCCTACAATTGGTCTTCTAGTTTTAGCTTTTTCAAGACGAGTTATCTGTTTACGCAATAAATAAATATAGCATATAAAAATTTTGCATGGATTTTTTTATCGTTGAAATCAATGTGGTCTAATACAGGACCAGAAAAATGTCAAGTTTCGTTTTTTAGCTTAATGTGTAATGTAATAACCTTTTAAAAACATGTTCCAATGAATCATTTAATAAGAAAAATGAATACAGATCCTATCCTTCATGTTATTTATTCACTCACAGCTTGAAGAAAGTATTGTGAATAATGGACACCTCACCGCTATGGGAACAGGCGGTCTCCCCCTGGCGCTTTCCCCCCCGGCGGTTTCCCCCCTGGCGGTCTCCCCCTAGGGGGGGGGGGGAGAAGGACGGGAGGAGTCAGCCTACGAGGGGAGATCGCCAGGGGGGAGTTGGTAGGGGGGAGTCCGCCGGGGGAGGGGGGGGAGACCGCCTAGGCCCACCCCATTAGAAATTGGTAGTGTATCCGGACTGGGGTCGTTAAGGGGGCGATGTAGAGGGGGCGGGGGCAAAAGGCGACAATGTTATAGGTTTCTATTATATACATCGCATATACAATAAAAAATTCAGTGACAGGGTTATTAAACTATATTTAGCTAATCCCCTCTGATTTAAATAAGAAACACTCAGACATTAGTACAGGGTAATTCACTCTCATTTTGTCTAGAACTAGTCAAACCCAGGCAAATAGAACTAGCTTTGAATCATTACTGCTATTAGTTTTTGTAGACGAAAAGGGGTTCTTATTTACGTGACGTTCACAAGAGGGATCTAAAATGGGGTTTGTTTCCTTGTTTTCTATGCGATTTTAGCTATTCATAGAATATATGTTTTAAACGAGTGTACAGATGCGTATAGCCATGTAGTGGATTTAATGCTTTTTCACATTCCTTTCCTATTGTATGTTGTGCACTGTTGTTGTAATGCGATTTTGATTTACAGTTAAATTTGTACCCGAAATGTAATTCTGTAGTATCAAAGTTAAACAAAAAGAAATGGGAGAGTTGTCGAAATTTCATCATAGTATAATAGCAATTAACACCCCGAACTTTTTACTTTACAGCTCAGATAATTCCAGCGATTCAGTAATTTCACTCCTGCTGTTTTCAGTTTGCTATTTTGATTTGAGAAATAAATCAACCAACAACATTTGTTTACCGACACAAGATGTGAAATATTTCGCAATACATGTTTTACATCTAAAAAAAAAAGTGTACCTAACCTAATTTATAAGAACAGAAGCACTTTCGAATGAAAGACAATATTTTTGTTATATTTGTTAAGGTTGCATGCACTTTTAACAATACGTGCTTAAGACACAACCCCCTAGATCTGCCATACACCCCTTTTCCTTCCCCATTTTAATAAGACAATAATTTATCTCTTTTCAACCACAAGGTTTAGTATTTCGTCTACTTCATTTAAAAGAAAATTCTAAGTTTCCATCCGTCTTTAAGACTTCTTGTGACTAAAATTTGCATGACTTAGACTCCAGTCACGGGGCAAGTTTCATATTAATAACACTTATATTATTATTATTTCTGTTTTTCTTAGACCCCTGTATTCAGTTTGATTGAAAATTCATTGCAATAAACATTTTATTTATAATGCACTAACTTTAGTTGTGATTTTAGCAATCTCTATATCATTTGTTTTTAATGGAAATAACACCACAACATTATACAACACACATGAGTACAGAGAGACCGACACGCGAGTACAGAGTTTAAACACACAGCGACAAAAGAAGATTTGAATGGGCCAAAAAAACCCTGATAATCATGCAATAAACATAAGCGTCCAGATATATAAGACCACCCATGGAACTTGGTGAAATTTAGCGATGCTCCAAAATTCGTTGTGTCTTATTTTGATCAGGCTTTATTTGAAATTATTTTATATAAAACAAAATAATAGAATTACCACAGAAGGTATGTTAATGAAGTGCCTTGTTGTAGAAAGTGATTTTGTCTGTTCTTGAGTTGGTCAAAAGTATATATTAGTAAATAAGGGCTTTGTGAACATAACTCTGCTAAGTTTTACAAGCCCGTTTCATTACTCTTTCTGCAGTTTCAATATATTTTCTGTCGAGCATTTTTGATCACTTCTTCCAGTTGAAGCATAAAAAAGTGACCATGACTTTGACTGTTCTTTCTGTCCCCGCGGTTTGTTCTACACATGCTAGTGTTTGGTGCAGGCAAAGCTCCCCACACAAACAAGCTTCGACGTTTGTTTGTATGCTACTGGGGTATGCAGGCAAAACTCCCCGAGTGTACAAGCTTCGACGTTTCTTTGCATGCTACTGGAGTATGCAGGCAAAATTCCCCGTGCATACAAGCTTTGATATTTGTTTGCATACTACTGGATATTTCGGAAAAAACTCCCGTTGGAATAAACCTACCACTAATCCTATTAGTGCTGTTATTTGCGTTGACATTTGTAATTTTATGTGTTATTTGCTCATTTGCAAATACAAATAAACGCCACCTGCCCTAAGTTACGTATTCTGTTACACTCAAACCATATTATTTTTTAAAACATAGTTTATTCTATCTATTTGATACTAATATACAACTTTACCTGGAATTAACAAATCTAAAATTTGTGGAACTTAAATAATAAATTCTTAATAAGTTATTTTGCAAATGATCTGCAACCTTGTGCGTCCTTCCCCCTGCCCTACCCCTGACCCTTTCAAAATACCCACCCTGAAACACCTGCTGGATTTTGTCAATGCTGTTTTTAATGTATGCTTTCGTCTTTAATCTATTTTGCTGGATTGACAATGAATTATTTTCCCCTGTTTTAGAATCGTCCAAGGTATTAGCCATTGCATAATCACTTTGAATTTGAAATCTGTGCAAATTAATGGATTTGTATGTAACGATTGAAGCAAAGGGTTTGATAAGCAAATCAGTTATAGGGAATCAATTTGGGCATTAACTATTATAAAGCTTTGAGGGGACGGATATCAATATCCAACAAGTAAATGAATATTTAACTAGGCATTTATCTGCATGGTCACTTCAGCTCCTTGATCAATGTCAGAGAATAATAACTTAAGCGCCCCCTTTTTTGCTTCACTCAATTTTCCTCATTTCGGAAATAAGGGTGTCTTAAAAGCTCCTTCTTTGAAAGATAGTTTTAACATTGAAACCGCGGTAGAGAGCAATTTGTTTGCACGGACTTTGTTTGTACACAACACTGGCGTTCACAGTCTACTTTGGATACGGATCAGCAAAACGTGTTTGACACGTCCTGGGTATTAGTGTCATGGCGGTGACGAGACACATAGTAGTTGTTTATACTTATTAGAAATGTTATCTTTTGTCATAAACTCAAAGGCAAGCTTCCATGGTAAGATAAGTAGTCATAGTGCAGTCACAGTCATTGATACGTAATACACTGAAAGAAAGACGCAATGATGTATTTCACTTGGTTAGATGTTTTGAGTCATCTATGTGTCATTTCTAATTTGGCAGTCTTTAGGTAGCGTGCAGTGAGATACACATGCTTATTGCCTGGACAAGCCTCTATGCTATTGTAGTTATCACCTAACCATATGCACTTAACACTGCACTTCAGGGTGCTGTGGCGGAAATGATGTATTGTCAGCGGGGGGAGTATTGTCACAATGGCTTCGTTCTGTTGTGTTTCACTTACGCTATCGTCTCATTGCTTTGTTAGGTTAATATTATATTTGGATAACCTTTGACTCAGTGTTATCATTTTTGTTCTTATCTAAGAATGCACATGGTATCTTGAAAACTGACTCTGTCACCCTTTCCCAACCTTTTCCAATTTCCACATTCTTTATGGCAATTTGAACAGGCATAGAAGAATCTTTATTTAATATAAGGGTATACAACTTCACTTTTTTTACAGTTTTACTTTGCCCACCAAGGTTAAAAAGACATTCTTCAGACTTACAGTCAGTGTATCAAAATTGGTGAAAATGTGCCATTCACACATTTTTGTTGCATTCAGTAGTAATGCTATCTAATTACTGACAATGACGTCGTTTGTTTCAAGCGCAACCAGAGTCATTGAGGATTAGCAATTACAAAGTAGGTCATCAATGAACGCGCGGCTTTTCTTTTGATTTTCAAATGTATGCCTACATTTTATTTATTATTTAAATGACCTCCTAAAATAACTTCATATATAAAGGGTTAATATTTTAACTAAAAGTACTAAAACCAAAGGACCAGCCCAATGCTCATTTTTGTTATTTTTGATTTCTTAGCCTAAAAGCACGGTTTTTTCTCCCTGGAGCCACTTCGTATGAAATATGTTACCGTTCGTGTCCAAAAAAAAAAAAAAATATGTTACCGTTCGTGTCCAAAAAAAAAAAAAATGTTTCCGTTCGTGTCCAAAAAAAAAAATATGTTACCGTTCGTGTCCAAAAAAAAATATGTTACCGTTCGTGTCCAAAAAAAAAAAACAAAAAAAAAACGAAGCGCCGAGAATGGGTGTTATTTTGAAGCCAGAGGTAAAAAATGTAAAATTTTAACTAAAAGTACTAAAACCAAAGGAAAAACCAATGCCCACAGGTTTTATTTTAATTTCTTAGCCTCGTCTCTGCAGGACCAAAGAGCGCGGCCACATGCCAACATGTGTTATTTTTTAATTCTTAGTCTCGTATCTGCAGTCACGCGACTAAAGAACCCAGCCCCATGCCCACTTGTGTTAGTTTTTATTTCTTAGCTTTGTATCTGCAGCCACAGGACCAAAGAAGCCGGCCCATTACCCACAGGTGTTAATTTTAATTTCTTAGCCTCGTATCTGCAGCCAACTGTCACGGTCTGAACATATTGCAATTTAAGCGTAGGATCCTGCCAAATATAACCTTTGACCTATGTACACTTTATATATAGATTTCGAATTTGTTATTTGTAATTTTTGAATGGCATTTGAGTATTATAGACAAACAAATCTACGGATGTACTTTTACCCAAGCACTAGAAATGAAAAGGTAGTCGGTCATTTATGTTTTAAACCAGTTTTTTGCTATTGTAAAGATATTTTACCCGAGATCAAAACACTTTTGAGTGCTTGTTGAGAATTTCAGTACAGTGCAACCTAGGTAGTCGGGGCAAAACCGAGGACACCATATGCGTGGTTCAGCATGTAAGACAGCCAAGTTTCTGTGGTTTGTTGTATATGATTGAATGTTCCAGCTGATATTGTGAAAATTAACACCGTTCAACACCGTTAAATTTTGTAATAACTTTTAGATGTTACAAAATTGAATTTTAATTAATTTTTGTCGAAAACCGTATTTATTACAAAATAGAAATCCCTTAGAAGTAAGAAATGGTGTGACCACAATGTGTGTTGACACTGATCGTTTTGATTCCACATAAAAGATATGTATAGCCTCTTGAATAGTTGAAAAGTTGGCAAAAAATCTTTGATATTACATAGAAATAAAGGTTTGTTAAGTGCAGTTTGTGATTTTGCTATTCTTGACATTGACACATATGTAAACTGGAATTTTTGTTGGAACATTTTTTCTCGACATATCTCAATATCGACAATTTGTCATCATTTATATTTGCACTTAAATGTACGAGGCACCGGTTCACCTCATTTTCTCCACCATTTTATAATGAAACACAATGACTAAACAAATGATTGCTATATTAGCAAAAAACGGAAATCTTTCTTATTACCTATTACTTCAGATCGAACAAAGTTTACGAACTGGAATTTTGGGATATCACGGGATATGATCTTGTAATTTAGAATCTTTTCAAAAACGTTTTGTGAAAATAATACACATTGTAATTTTGCGCAGTATTGGGCAGTGCAGTTAGTAAAAAATATATGAAGTGTAATTTGCATTTAAATTTACCTAAAGATGGAGAATGTGCTGTGACATGCACTGACTTTTACTGACAGCTATTTTAATTCAGTTCTGCTTTTAATGTTCTTGCATTATGCAGTAAGTATGAGCGAACATTATTTGATTAATTATTGCCAAACTTCACGCGTACTTGCTGTTGTTCAAACACATGTTATGAAAAAACTATTTATCAATACCAACAAAATTAACTAAGCACAAAATCCTTTAACAGACTTGCCAGTCCGTTGTCAATTAGGTGTAATGTCCCATTTACTAGTGATAAGCTGCAAAGAACCACTTGGAAGTCGCCAGTGATAAGCTACAGGTGATTACGTAATTAAAACGTCTTATGTGGTAATTGTCTAGTCCCGCATTTGGTACACTGTTAAACCTGGATATGTCGTTACAATGAAGAGGTCATCTCAGCAAGCCAACACGTTGCTGTGTTAATTCAACTGCCAAAGAAGTATTCGAGCGACTGCTGAACAAACATCAACTACTATTTAGAACAACAGTTATAAAGAGTGTGTGCCATTTCGTGTTACGTAACGACATTTCCTAGCCGCTCTGTCCCTTATGTTGATATCAATGATACCTCGTGTTGATATGTACGATAGCTTGACATGTATGATATCTCGTGTTGATATTAACGATATCCTAACATGTGTATCTCGTTTTGATATTATGATGTCTTGATATGTATGATATCCGTATTGATATATATGATATCTTGATATTATGATATCTCGACTGCATCACAAAAGGACTCGTAGAATAAATGTCATTTGATAGCTATGAGGATGGGATGGGCCTGCATAGTCCCTCATTTTTCCTTTTCCTTTTATATTACTTTAAAATTGTGAGAATTGGGGGGGGGGGGGGGGCAAAATGTGTATTACAACCGCCTTCATTTAAAAATCTCAATTCCTTGAAAACACCATAGTTCCGCATAACAGTCCAACAGTCAAAACCAATTTTTTTTCATTGTCATATAATTCTGTTATTTTAATGCATTGTGCTTCTTTTACTATACCTTATATAAACATATACAACATTTATTGTGAAGAATTAAATACTAATCAGTTGTGATTTGACCTTGGTCTTAGCCGTGACTTATTCTTTACACATGCGTGATGCCATGTTTCACAGTCCACACTGGTAACGCTTTGTTAGCCGCACTGCTTCTACTCACGCCAATATATGACTAATTGGAGACACAATCGAAATGCGAGGGCGACCCAGTGATCTGCTTATTCCATGAATAACCATTCAAAGACACGCTGCCAGGGATAAGAAAACGAAAATACTTTGGCGATGCCTAAACAAAATTGTTGTGCATCGGTGTTGGTTGAGCGTCCGTATCTTGACTTAAAATGTTGTCGTTTTCAGGTTACTACTAAGATTAAAGTGACACAATAAAACAGTTAGAAACCTGTAATAGTGTTCTGACGTCCGTATTTTTTTCTTTTCTGTGAAAATATTTGACGGAAATTGATGTCAATTTCAAGCTAATACTATGATTGGGAATAATTAGTGGGAATTGCATAATAGCTCATTTCAGGTTTACGATGATGGTATATGTCTGACAACCTTAATGTGGTCTGGGTTCTAAAGCATTCACAATACTTTCCGAGAAATTGTCCTTGCGATGAATACAAATATATAAATATCCAATTAAACATTGTTTTATTTTAACTATCAGCCACCTTTTCAATATTTACGTATTATAAGAAACATTACACACGTTGTATTGCAGATGGTTTTAAAAGGTGAAGCGACCTCTGAAAACTCTGACACATGAAGTAAGAGTGAAGCGACCTGTGAAAACTCTGACACATAAAGCAAGAGTGAAGCGACCTCTGATAACTCTGACACATGAAGGAAGAGTGAAGCGACCCCTGAAAATTCTGACACATGACGTAAGAGTGAAGCGACCTGTGAAAATTCTGACACATAAAGCAAGAGTGAAGCGACCTCTGATAACTCGTTGTGACACATGAAGTAAGAATGAAGCGACCTCTGAAAACCCTGACACATGAAGTAAGAGTGAAGCGACGTGTGAAAATTCTGACACATAAAGCAAGAGTGAAGCGACCTCTGATAACTCTGACACATGAAGGAAGAGTGAAGCGACCTCTGAAAATTCTGACACATGACGTAAGAGTGAAGCGACCTCTGAAAACTCTGACACATAAAGTAAGAGTGAAGCGACCACTGAAAACTCTGACACATAAAGTAAGAGAGTATTGTCTGGGGCGCATTACATTTATGCTGGTACAGTCGCAGAATTGTTTCAGTGGTGACACACACCCCGTTATTGTTATGGTTTCGTCCTACTGTCATCAATTAATAATTCCATGAATGCACCAGAAAACTTGGCACTAACGTTTGTCGCGAACAAACATGCCAAAATCACCTGCTGTTTGATTAATAACGTAAATCATTTCTTCAAAGTGAAAACCCCTCTTTTTGAACAATATTAAAGAAGATGAATGGTTTCCCATCAGATTTTAGGTGAAAAAATGCATCGCGATAGCCGTGTAATCTACAGCTGGATTCCGTCTAGTCCGTTTTAGTTCTTTTTCAGTTGATGCATTCACACAAATCTTTCTAAGCGAGAACCTATGTTTCACAAGCGAAGAAAAGGTTTTTCGTTGATTTCGAGTCGCATGAACCCCATCGATGCTTAAAGGTGTGTTTTATTAATAAACCAGTTTGTGAATATGATAAGTCTAACTCAAACCAGCTCAGGCACGGTGTTGTTTGTGTTGACATTACTCAGAAATGCACTATTTTACAAGTGACTCTGGCTCTCTGGCATTCCTTTATCTCTAGCTTTCCTCTTGGACTGACTTTTTTAGTCATTGTACAGAAATTTCCTTGTATAAGCGCGTAAATGGTTGTGTACATAAACAAATATATTGTCAGGAAATTGTGGAATTGCTGTTCGGGTACCTACAGAAATTTATCTACAGGAACATATAACATCACAAACACCTCTATAAATGATTAGGGAAAGATTATCACTGTACCTTAATTTATAATTGAAGCTTAGACTGCTTGGGACATATATAAGAGCGCAATAAAAACGCTTACAGGCTTAAAAAGTACGTTTCATTTATTTATACATAGACTTTTATTTTGAGTATTTCTCAAGCTTTCTCCATGTGCCCAGCAAGATGCAGCACATGAATGAGCAGCATAGATTATATGTGACATCTATGTGTGGAGAACTTACTTAACCAGTCTGGAGCGTTCTGTAAACTCTCATTGTGCTTCATCAGGGAGCATGTCATTATTCAACCAAAATTATTTCTACTCATACATTTTACAATATACAGTGTTTCATTCGCAAGAAGTGATATAAATATATAAGGAGCAGAGTTAATTTCGTACCATAGTGGACAACTTGTATGGAAAAATAGTTCTAAGCATGGACCACCAACCGCATAGAATTGAAAAATATCTATATATCCTGGTCTGCTATAGCTTTAGTAATCGTCAAGTAAAAAAGGGTAAGAGTGAGTTTTCTGCCCAAACTGTCTAGTATCTCACATTCCTCGTAGACACAAATCTGTCAGAACGAAATGTGACATTCTCTGACTTGGCGATTTGGTTAACCACATACAAAAATCAGAGAGGACATAATGCACGTGTCTTCTTTTGAAATTTCAACAATTGACGCATTTGGTGTTGATATTAACATACGAGTTTCCCCCAAGTCTTTATAACCGGTGTCATATTAATATATTAAATATCGGCTAAGAATATTATCAATGTTGTAATAAATCGTAAAGATTTCGGCGGCAAAAAATAGTCAGACATAATCCTGTTCGTTACCAATTAGCGTCTGGGACTTTTCAACATGAGTTGATCAGCGTCTGAAAATGTACCATAAAGTTGAATGTTTGCAATAACTTTGACGCACATCTCGCGATTAATTTCTTTCCAAGTGTTACCCTAGTTATTAAATTACACTCATGTGTGTATGTTACAGGGTAAGGTAAAACGGCGTGCAAAGTTTGCGCCAAATGTAGGTTAGCACACTAACCATTATCAGTCATATACTTAAAAAAAAATTAAATTAGAAATAGACCACCTAAGAAAGACAACGATTCTATTATGTTTGTTGCATATTTTCTTGCTGCACTTTCAGCTTAGTTTTATTAATCCGCTGTTTATCTTAATGAATATGATCTACGGCAATAATTGACCCGAAAATCGCGAAATGTCGGTGAGTCTAATTATGACATTTGATATGGCTTATCAAAGTTCATTGTGAAATGATACGAGTAGGTTAATGATTGACCGGGGAGTATTGCGTCGCTTGGGCATTTCTGCCACATTTCTTAGCGGTTAGTGAACCAGTGTAGACTTTCTCTTCAAGCAGTGGTATTGGGGTTGGTGTGCTATAAATAGAACTTGGCAATAGGATGATTATGATTACGACGTATTGATACCGGTAAGAAAAATGACCCCCTTTTGACGTAAAGAAATGATCGTATAAGGAGAAACTTTTTGTTTTCAATACACTAGATCATGATTGAAAAGAGACATTCCGAAACATATAACCGGATACTTTCTAATTATTCAGTAAAACAAGGAATTGGGAACCGTTTTAAGGCAATGAGACGTTTCTTGACCCTTTTTCTTACATATAGAAAGTTATATGTAGTTTTTGCATATTGGGCAATTAGAACTTCAGTCGAACATTTAAAAGATAGGAAAACATAGAATGTTTAAAATCATTCTGAGGGAAAAATAGTCCGTAGATATAGTTGTATGTACAAACACATCCATACATGGTCACAAGTCGGAATGAAGGCTGTTGAATTGAATGTTTATCTCTCTCGGTATATAATAGAGGTTAAACCACATCAGTCTAATGAACAATCTTTTCAGACTAAAGCAACATTAGTCCAAGTTTCTCTTGGGATCGAGAAACATATCTTCGGGCGATGAAAGATTCGCTTAGAATCTGGGCAATACCTTCAGACCACATGACTACATGACTACATGGGGCAATATTTGTTCCAACTGCCTCTTTGAAATTTAAAAATATCTTCTGACTAGCCCAGTACTGATTCACCTGTCGCTCATAGTCTTTGAAATGCATCGTCGGATCAGAGCAACCTCAGTAAAACTGTGTTTTAGAATCCTCAACACTTTGTTCGGACTACATCGACGTTAGTCCAACTGTGAAGCTTAGAAACTTTAGTCTGTGTAAGTGTGCCAGATTAGAGATAAATAAGATTATGTCTACAGATAAAATCTATACATGAAATGGCCTCTATGGAAATTTGAAACTGCTATTTTTTCCATAAAAAAGGACATGCCGACACTGAGACACAATATCATTGTTTTACACGCAAACAAAATCAGTTTTTGCCCATAAACTGTCTTAGATAAAACGACCAATTTCCGACAAGAAAATTGGCAATGTTTCATATTTCTATTGTTACCTCAATTCAAGTGTAAGTTCATTCACCCAGTATCTCAAATTCATACTATCAATCTCTGATTCCACGCCCTAAGATTTTCAGCCGCTACATTTTTTTCCTGCCCTTATTTCTCCAAGCGGAAGCTGCGTCAACAATCGTGCGTTCAGACCGACTCAGACACCCCTTTTATATCAGCGTAGATTATATTCTCAATTTTCTAGCTACAGAGCCTTGGGAATGACGGTCTGAAACCATATATTCCCATCGCCAGATTATCAGATAACCATTTTTGGGAGCAAAGATAACAGTTTGCACGCTCCAATATCTGTCATGTGAAAGCCTTGCACGAGTGTGATAACAAGTGATGAAATACATACCCAAGGTATGAAATACATAACAAACCGAATACGCTCCCACCTTTATCAACAACGTGTATCTTTCACTTCTTCGTGGCATGTTGGAAGTCTGAAATACATTTTTAGTATCCATTTTTTCCGCCTTGTAGAATTTATAATTGAGGATTATCATTGACGTCACAATGGATGACATAACTGATTACTTTGGATGCGATCCGTCTCTAGAGATGTTGAATCGGTTTAAGACCGGATCAAAGTAATAATATCCGGTTAATCCACTTTTTCCGATTCGATGCGCATATAATAAAAACACCAACCTTTTTGTTTCAAACCTTTTAATGGCGTGAAAGCCTTTTGTGGTCACACAGGTTGTCGTATTCTCAACGCTCTATTATTTTATAGTTAACAGAATGGTTTACAGGTATGAGTCGTGTTAAAATTTAGACCCTGGTCGCCATAACATGTTTATACTGTACACTGATGGCCATATCACATCGCATCTCTTACACTTATCACCATAGCACATGCACAGAAAACGTGTACAGTAAACTCCTGCAGTAGCGACATTGGATGCGAGAGGCAATCAGCTTATAACGGCATTGGATATACCGACAATTAGTTTATAATGACTTCGTATGTAACGACCTTCAACTAACAGCGACATTGGATGTACCTACAAAAGCTTATAACGACATTGGCTGTAACGACATTCAGCTTATAACGATATCATTGTCTGGATCCACATACGCTTTTTCCCTCCATCGTTTATAACGACATTTTTCGGCTCGAACCATGCCGTTATAACGATGTTAGACTGTACCACAACGTGTAAACCGCAATGAAGTACAGTCCGCTACTCTCATACCCCACTAACCCACATCTAACGCTACGTTTTATCCCAGTTTCCCACCAGATACTAAAATTGGAAATTATATTTTTAATGTGTGTTTTTTTTTTTAAATTATTACTCTTTAATTCATACTTATTACCGAATTACGCTAATCAGTTGCTCATCAAATAGCACAATACAAATATGTTGTTTTACCATAAGTCTTGGATTATGGGGTGTGACAGTAGGGCTATCCGGTCTGTCAGCCTTCCACAGTGGAAATATTGGGTTTGGGCAAAGTGGGATTTTTCCTTTATAAAAGTAAGAATTTATGGATCGCTGAATCCTGAAAAACGCACCTGAAAAGGTTATATACCCACTCACGCATGGGTAGCGCATGGCCCTGCCCCCTGCCCCCTGCCCCCTGCCCCCTCCCCCTTCCCCCTCCCCCTATAAGAAGTGGGTGATATATCTGATTTAAATGGTCAGATCATTTTCCTAAAGGTGGTTATCTAATTAGGATTTAGAAGTTTCTTGTTGTTTAATTCTGTTGCTTTGAACAAATGTATATCCGTGTCATTCAATCTAAAAATATGATAAGGAAATGAGCAATGACACAGCAATTATATTAATCATAATTTTCCAATCAGTGGAAATGCTGTAGGTTCGCAAAGAAATATATATGACTTCCCATTGTCACGAAGGCCTATTGTTGATAGTACAACGCTTGTTTGAAAAAAGTCCCTGTATTTTAAATATTTGGGGATAAACAGGGAAACGGGTGTCACATCTCCTTGATAAAAAGAAGGACTTCTTTCGCGAATTTTTAGTGTTCTCTAAGAGTGTAATTAAAGACACTCGTGTTGTGAATTGCAACGAAGACAAGCGTATAAAATTTATAGGTTGTAAAACGAAGTTAACAATTATTTTCTTTGCCGATTATTCTTGCTCCACTTCTTTAATAAATAGTAAATAATGCGCTGCGGTAGGAACCCCAGACGTATCTATTAAACATGCTATCTATTAAAACCGCGGGTAAGAAAAGTTGGCACAGAGCCAAGCGCCGCAAACTGGCAGCGGAAGGGCATATTGTGTTTCGCGTTCTCTTGAAAATAACTCCCCTCTTCCACCCACTCACACAATGTGATTAATATTTTCTGTATTATTTTTTATGTTTTTTTTTTAAATATTCCACTCACTTTTAGTAAATGATAGATTGTTATATTTTAAGAATACACTCATGACAGCTGAAAATAGAATGATTTTTTTTTGGGGGGGGGGGGGGGGAGTCAATATTTTGACGGATATTTTACTAAAAGAAACGACATGTTTTATGGTGACTAAGCAATATATGGACACTGTTTGAAGGAGTCAGAAAACAAAACAACATCAAAAGTAAATATCTGCTAAATGTTGAGCCGCAGTGATGTGCTGATGTCTGATAGCGCAGAGAATCTACATCTGTAACCCACATCAAAAGTAAATATCTGCTAAATGTTGAACCGCAGTGATGTGCTGATGTCAGATAGCGCAGAGAATCTACATCTGTAACCCACATCAAAAGTAAATATCTGCTAAATGTTGAACCGCAGTGATGTGCTGATGTCAGATAGCGCAGAGAATCTACATCTGTAACCCACATCAAAAGTAAATATCTGCTAAATGTTGAGCCGCAGTGATGTGCTGATGTCTGATAGCGCAGAGAATCTACATCTGTAACCCACATCAAAAGTAAATATCTGCTAAATGTTGAACCGCAGTGATGTGCTGATGTCAGATAGCGCAGAGAATCTACATCTGTAACCCACATCAAAAGTAAATATCTGCTAAATGTTGAGCCGCAGCGATGTGCTGATGTCTGATAGCGCAGAGAATCTACATCTGTGACCCACATCAAAAGTAAATATCTGCTAAATGTTGAGCCGCAGTGATGTGCTGATGTCTGATAGCGCAGAGAATCTACATCTGTCACCCACATCAAAAGTAAATATCTGCTAAATGTTGAGCCGCAGTGATGTGCTAATGTCAAATAACGCAGAGAATGTACATCCAAAACCCACATAAAAGTGAAAAGGCAAAACATTGACCACAACGATGCCGAATCCTACTTTTAGGAAAGATAATAAAAATACAGTGAAATATGAGGAAAGTGGCAGTACAAAATCCACAAGAAAACCTCAGTGCTGTGTGTCCTTGACACTGGTTGAAGAACCGGACGTATACCCATGATGGTGGCAACTTGTCACCGATTTCCGTTTATGATATATGATCCAGTTTTAGTGTTTAGGAAATTTACAGGATTACCTTCCACAAGGGAAATGGCAGAAAACAATACATGGCATAGCACAATATCAAATGAATGTATAAAAGCTGAAAGCGATGACACGTAACATTTCCCTTACATCCGCGGTATGTATAGTCATTTTAGGATGCTCGTATTTACAGTGTCAAAACGTCCATTCCTGCTGTTTGTCTCTGTCAATTGTTTTGACATCCTGCCAAACGATAATAAACGTAATAGTGCACATTTCTATAAAATATTCTGAATATTCTTAGACGTTATTTTTCCAAGCTGAAAGAATGTATATAAAAAAACCCCAAAAATTTAGATAATTTTAATTTTTTCTCCTGGCCTTCATTCTCTTGAAAACTGCGTGACATCTTCTGACGAACGTTAAAATGATACAAAACTTCAAATAATTTTATGAGCTTAAAATAGAAAAATAAAGCTTGTCACTAATCGGGTCCAAATTTTTCAGAAAAAAGATCGTCCGGCCCGGTATTTAGAAAAAAAACTTTTGATGACAGACAACACCGTTTTTCTTTCCGGTCATTGTAGGGCCATTTGAACCACCATAATAAAATGTACGTGGCATTTGTTGTAATAACAACCCCCCTCCCCCTCCCCAACCTGTTGACTGTCACTCCGCCATAGGCTGCCTTCTGTGGCTTTAAAGTCGCTGAACAAGATACTGCTATTTTACGACAAAAAGATATTGCCATTTTACGACAAAAAGATACTGTCATTTTACGACAAAAAGATACTGCCATTTTACGACAAAAAGATACTGTCATTTTACGACAAAAAGATACTGCCATTTTACGACAAATAGATACTGCCATTTTATGACAAAAAGATACTGCCATTTTATGACAAAAAGATACTGCCATTTTACGACAAAAAGATACTGCAATTTTTAGACAAAAAGATACTGTCATTTTACGACAAAAAGATACTGCCATTTTACGAGAAATAGATACTGCCATTTTATGACAAAAAGATACTGCCATTTTACGACAAAAAGATTCTGCCATTTTATGACCAAAAATATCGCCATTTTACGACAAAAAGATACTGCTATTTTAGGACAAAAGGCCAATGGAATCTCAGAACTAGGGGTAGCAGTGGAAACGAATCTAAAATAATCCGATTTTCGGGGTTGGTTTAACATCGACTATCGAAAAAAATAATCCTGTTTACAAGGCGTCCCATTTAGCGGGGGTGGGAGGGGCGTGCCTCTATAAAGCCGTCCGATCTTCGGAATGGTCCGTTGCTGCCCAACAGCCAACCTCTATGGCGGTTCGGTCAGTTGTGTTTAACACGTTTTTACTCCGCAGACTCACTGTAGATTCCGCGAAAATAGCACTCTATAAGAAAGGAACTATTTTTTAAAATATCCATCCGCTCTGTTTTTATACATACCAAAACTCCTGTGAATTCCACTGTTTTATAATATAATGATTTCGTCATAGTGGAAAGTTTTTGAAACGGACCATTTAAAATGGCCCTACTTGCGAGTTGGCCCATGAATGCGTGTGTGGGCAAGAGAGAGCAGGGAAGGGGGGCCGGGGGGGATGGGGAGGGGTGGGTCTTATCCTAAGGTTTCGCTGCATTAACATTAAGTCTTCGAACAATTCGCTATTCACAGATTATGAATAAGACATCCGGCCCATATCGTGATACTAAGGAACATAGTAAGACTGTAATAAAAGGAAGATTATATTCATTTAAATCCTGGTCTTTTTATATACAAAATTAAACAAATTGTTATAAAACTGTTTCAATGGGCCACTTTTTTCCCCCCATCGTATTCTATTATTTTACGTAAAAAAACCTAAACTAGTTTACACTTGAGAAATTGAAATTCGTTAAACAATAATGATTGTAAAATCTTCGCGAGGGGCCACGACGACCCAGC
The DNA here is from genome assembly GCA_949752745.1 of Protula sp. h YS-2021. NCBI lineage: Eukaryota > Metazoa > Annelida > Polychaeta > Sabellida > Serpulidae > Protula > Protula sp. h YS-2021. The sequence continues at coordinate 39,293,673 of OX457030.1, read as the reverse complement.
AAAGCCATTTAAAATTGAAATTATGCAAATGCCAGTAGAAAACCAGTCGACAAGTAAATCCTGTTTTTAGAAACCTCAGCCACATGCTTTTCTCACGATACATCATGCAATGTACTCATATATCAGATTTACTTCTATTCAGAGGTGAATAAAAAGGGGGTTCGAAGTTTATTAGGAGACGCTCGAGATCTGTTCTTCAGTGTGGTTTTTTTTATTCGTTGGAATGATGGCCGTAGCGCCCCCCCCCCCCTCCCCGCTTCCAACCCTCCCCTTTTCACCAAGTTTTCTGATCACTCGCTGCTTGGGTGTACTGCTTTTCAACCAGCTTCAGATTTCGTTATTTGCGGTTGGGAGTAGGGTCTCAGGTGAAATAGAAACGCTCCGTTTTTATCGAGGCTTAAATAATAAGAATAATAATATAAAAAAAAAAAATTAAGCTGCCCTCCCTGACAACAGGAGACTAATACATCTTTACTCTTCTTTGTACATCAATATACAAAAAAAAAAAAAAAGAAATCCATTTCGTAATTAACAAAGTTATTGGGGTTCTTAAATGCAAACTGAAAAAGAAGCGCAGACAACAACATGGAGGGGTGGGGGGGGGGGGGAGATCATTTGTGGTTCGAAAGGGGGCTGGAAAGCCCATTAACTTGAGGGCCATATGCAGTGTAGGTAAAAGGCTTCATATACTTTTTCCGAGAATTGTTAGAGAGACACAGAACGAACCGAAAAAAATGAGGATATCACCATAATTCCTGCTAATGCGATTAAGTTTGTTCTATTTCCAATGACATGATCACACGCCCATCTACACTCAAATAAGAAGAGACTCTTTTATATCCTTAAAACAAAATTCCACATAAAAACCATAGAAAAGTGGAAATAACAAATTTAAGAAATAAGAGTCGAATGAAAATTCGTTGCGCAATTTGTATCTTACTGGGAGCTTCCTTCGTGCTTTATTTTGTTGTAAAACATTGCGCAATTTTATCCGTTCACAATGACAATCTTAATGCTTTAAGGAAACGCAGAATTTATGATGATGTTAATTTGATAACGTTGATCTAACTAAAGACAGTAAATAATAAACAAAGCAGGAATAAACTTTCGAAACATTTCCTTATAACAGATCACTAATTGCTGTTTTTCTTCAGTATGTAACGGTATATACAATAACATGAATCTTGAATGATAAACATACAATTGTTTTTTGGCAGGTCTTGCTATACTAAAGTTAAAAAAAAAAGTGATAACAATTTACGGCGAGAGAAAATACTCATAAAGTGCACGCACAGGAGAGAGAAGGGGGGGGGGTGCGATCTGGGGCGTACGCTAATGTTGTAGTCGGTAGGTGGCGTAAGAATTTTTTTCTGTACGGGGAGGGAGGGAGGGAGGGAGGAGGGAGTAAAATGTTGCGTGCTTATTCCATGGATAATCCCAAATTGCGCAGTTAAATTTGTCTTGTCTTGTTGTGTTTTGTTTTATCTTGTTATGCTTTGTCTTGTCTTTTTTTTTGTCTTGTCTTTTTTTTGTCTTGTTTTGTTTTATCTTGTCTTTTTTGTCTTGTTTTGTTTTGTCTTGTCTTTTTTGTCTTGTCTTGTTTTGTTTTGTCTTTTTTGTCTTGTTTTGTCTTGTTTTGTTTTGTCTTGTCTTTTTTGTCTTGTTATGCTTTGTTTTGTCTTTTTTCTTGTTTTGTCTTTTTTTGTTTTGTTTTGTCTTGTCTTTTTTGTCTTGTTTTGTCTTGTCTTGTTTTGTTTTGTCTTGCTTTGTTTTGTCTTGTCTTTTTTGTCTTGTTTTGTTTTGTCTTTTTTGTCTTGTCTTTTTTTGGTCTTGTCTTTTTTTGTCTTGTCTTTTTTTGTCTTGTATTGTCCTGCTTTGTTTTGTCTTTTTGAGCATAAGTATGAGAAAAGGCAAGTAGAACTGTGTGTTCCAAAAAAGTGACATCAGGGGTGAGTGTCTTGTTAATTACCCAAGATCAGTCTGCAATTAATGCTAAGTTTCAATGAGATACTGGAAACATATCTCAGCTGGCAGCTGGGCGTAAGCACTTGCAGACAAGCTGCGCCCGTGTTTAATTGGTTGTTGTAAAACTCTAGTTTGTTTACTTTTTTGGCGGCCATTTTGGCGTCCTACAAGTGTTTTTTCTCTCTTTGCAAGACCAAATATAAATTCTGTTTACTCCATTGATATCTGGAATTTGTTTTTATTTGAACAATCTGGAGTATGTTTAAAGCCATCGCTTAAATGGAAAAATTCTTGGAAAGGGTGACAAGCTTTCAATCTTGAGTTACAGCAGTTTAAATTTGGTCTTGCAAAGAGAGAAAAAGCACTTGTAGTTCACCAAAATGGCCGCCAAATAAGTAAACAAACTCACGATTTCGTCATAGATTTTTCAACCAATTACGTGACTCAAACTCAAACTTACGGTCAAATTCGAAATCTGAGCAAAGTATGAGCTTGTCATTCAGTGTAAACTGAGTCAAAATGAGTCCAGACTAGAAGGTGACTTAAAATTAAGTTAAGTCAAATAAGATAGCTGGTGAATTTTTTTCACCAGAACATGTCTAAGGCATTTTATTTCAATCATTTTAAATAAGAGTCTAGTGTTAAGCGAAGGTTTGACTCTACAAAGCTTGAACCCATATTTTGAGCAAATGCTCAAGTGTGTTTGAAACTCAAATTTCATACTCAGCTTGAGTATGAGTTTGAGCTAAGCTGTTGAATACGGGCGCAGGTGCTTATTCTTTTCATACAGGATCGAGAAACTTGTTTTAAAGAGGTTGAAATAGTGAGAGTCCAGGTTTTTGTACAGTAACGTTTCATTTCTCGAGCAGCACGGTGAGCTACTGCAGTGAGAACCTCATCAAAAGTGTGTTCTACAACTAACTTTCTGTTTACATTGACCATACAAATGACAATTTCTATATTTACATGTTTAGTCCGTTTAATTTTGGTGTCATTTAAATAATTGTTTTATTTTGTGGTACTGTGCGGACTTCTTTTCGCCATTATCAAAATTTTCAAATGCTAAGTTGCCAAAAACTTTATAAAACTGGCCATTTATTCTTCCGTATTCGTACCGTTAATCGATTTTCGTCTCGTGTTTCACCGCAGCACAATTTATAAAACACTGTTAATGGATTAAAAGCTGTTTTTAGAGCTTTCAGCATTTAATATTTTCTTTAAAGATTTTAAAATTTAGTTGATGAATATTTCTAAATGTTGCATGCGTACCACAAGCACAAATGTCACTTTTTAAAAGCAATTTGTTCTCACATTAATACCACAATCTTTTATATGGCAAAAAAAAAAAAAAAAAAAAAAAAGAAAATAAAATGTCCAGGGCACGCCAGTAACAGTAACTTCTCAGGTTGTACGCTCATCAGTCCCAGTCGGCTTATTATATTTCCTTTAAAATGAACACTCTTTGTACGGCATTATTGAAGAAGCGTGTAATTGCAGGATGAGAAGTCTAGACACATCGTGAAAACGGGTTTTGTTCACATCAGTCACGTGACACTTGACGCGCAGTGAAATGACGCATGGGAAAAGCTCAGTAATCTAAAGCTGACAGACCCCCCTCCCCTTCCCCCTCTCCATTCCCTTCCCCGTCCCTATTCCCTTCCCCCTCCCCCTCCCTTCCCCCTCTCCATCCTCTTCCAGCTCTCCCTCCCTACCAATTCGGGATTCTTATAACAACATGTTTATCTTTTGTCACGTCATCGTCCAGTCTCTTCTCCCAGTCGCATTTACTCTCTGTTCAGTACGTTATTGTCTACCGGCTAACCTCTACCACGGTTCGGTCTGTTGCATGTCAGACGTTATTTATCCGCAGACCTAGTGGGGATTTCGCGAAAATAGTACTCATTCAAAGAGGGGAACTACTTTCTTAAAGACATCAATCCGCGTTGTGCGTTGTGTGGGTCTGTACAGAGGTCAGCTGCTTTATAGCAACGGAAATCATTAACATTTCAGCAAATGTGACAAAATAAGAGATATCAGTATTCTAACTTTACAAAGTATTCTTACTCAGTCAGCAAAAGTGAATTACACTTGAGTTAATGGAGCGAAAGGGTCAATTCCTTTTCAAGAACCAATACAATTTGTAACGTAATTTCACGCGATGCTATTCTCAGACGAAGAACGTTGTTTCGCAACTGGCTTCAAACAAGAGTTCGTTCTTTTCACGAACCGGGCCGGCAATGGGTTCTCGATGGCTGCAGTTACGACAGTCGCCAACAGACACAGATTTCCTCTCATTCACCTGGATGAATTGACACGTTTTATTTATTTATTTTTTCTTTACTGACACTGATACATGACTTAGCATCTCCAGTGCGTCAACATCCCACTCAAGTAGATGTCAAAATGAGGAGGTTAAATATTGTGAAATCTTCATATAGTTCCAACGCCCTTGTATATTGACATTTATATCTTGTAATATTTCGAGATTTCCTTCAGCAAATTGAAAATGTAATAGAACAATCCTTGAAGCTGTTCATATTACAAATGTGTGCAAAAACTGTTTGATTCGGGTGATATTTCAGACCATGGGTTCGGTGGTAACATGCAACCCTGATTGTTAGGGCACAATGGTCCTACCCTCTCTCTCTGGGGATCTGGTACACAGGCGGGGGTAAATATAAATATTGATAATAAAGTCACGAATGGAGAGGCACATCTGATAGCACAGTGATCTCTGTTTATACAAGGTAGAGAACTTCCAAAAATGCCTAATCATTAGTTCCTTTATAAGTTTTGCATATTTTTTTTTCACATTTAAAAATCAGTTGACCTTGAAATCAGAATGGCTACGAATAATAAGAATAGAATACCAAAACAAACCGAGTCGTAATCAACAACAGCACATTTAATTTGGAGGAGATATTTGAGCTGTGTTGCTGCGATGTGTAGCTTTGTAGCTGCGTGCCAGGGGCCGGTATAATATGTGTGCGTCAGAAAGCCCGCCAATAAAAGACCCGAAACCACCAAACGACCTTGGAGATGAGTCAAGGGTCAATATCCTGGATTATCTGTCACACAGGTGTCATTGGAGAGATGCAGGTGTGTTTACTGAAGGGTGTTCATAATGTTTGTCATTACAAGCCATTCGAAAAATTGAAATTGAGTCTGCCGTTGAGGCAACTTTGCTGTTCCGGTGCTTGGGGTGGAGGGGGGGGGCACTCACGTACCAATTGGTTACCATGCGTGTCCATGACTATTTAAAACGGTCCCTAAACGCAGAATGCTGATTTTAAAACAACAGCCCCCTTTTTTAATGAAATTGGCACTTCGCGCGAACCGCGTCCGGCTTCGAAATCATCCCCCTTTCCCCCGTTTTTTTTTGAACACGTATGGTAACACTTTTTATACCGAGAGGGTCTCCAACCCCGGGATTGCTCCTTCCTGTCACGTGGCCAGTGAACTGACCTGGGCATCGCAGTCTTTCGAGGAGCAGATATCTGATAGGTCCAGCTATGTGAGTAATTGGGTAAGAGCCGAAGCTTTCCTACTTTTCGCCACAAGAATAAAAAACAGGGTCACCTGGAGCGAGATATGTTCTTCGTGTCTAACATGCAATTTAAAAATTGAAATTCGCGCGTCTTGAGATAAAGCTTATCTATGCAGTGCACCGCAATAAGGAAGTTTTATTGCGATCGAATTAATGCCTTGCAGTTTTTGAAAGTCGCGCATTTATTCCATTCACTTGTTCACATTAAACATCTGAAAAGGTGAAGCTGTGACAAACCACAGGAAATCTCCAAATAAAACATAAGAAATCCCCAAATAAACCATAGAAAATCTGGAAATAAACCATAAGAAATCTCCAAATAAATCATACGAACTCTCCAAATAATCCACATGAAATCTCGAAATAAACCATAAGAAATCTCAAAGCAAACCAAAGGAAATCTAAGAGTAAACCAGAGGGAGTATCCAAATAAATCATGGGAAATGTCCAAATAAACCATGGGGAATCTTTAGATATACCACAGGAACTCTCGGAATAAACCTTAAGAAATCTCCAAATCAGCCATAGGAAATGTCCAAATAAACCATAGGAAATGTTCAAATAAATCAAAGGAAATCTCCAAATAACAAATAAACTAATTTCCCAATGATGCCGCAAGGCAAAATGAACCATATGAAGCAATATCTGTCATCTTTGGCCGGGATTGGGGGGGGGGGGGAGGGGGGTAGCGGGGAGGGTGCTTAATAAAAGACAATCAGTAAGCTGTAGACGAGTCACAATTGAAGTCCCCAACAAAGCTGCACATTCACGAGTACAGTTGATGTTAAACTTAACGAATTAACTCGCCCTCGAGTGTAGTTGGAACTAAACCGAGCTAACAACCTAGCCAAAACTTGGAACTGTAAATTCAAGAGGTAAAAACTGAAACCACAGTACCTGCGAAGATTGGTACACACTGCGCCCACACAGTATGCACGCATTGTTGGAACTGCATAAATAATACCACAATAGACATATTTTAAGCCTTTAATAATAACTTTTTAGGCGCTTTGAGCAGAAAGTGAACTCCATCAGAGCGTATAAAATCATCTCGTTTCGAGATCGTTTCGAGGCAGTTGATGCGGAGCGAGGAAGGGCCCAGTTTAGAATCGTTCATTTCACTTGGAATGAGAATATCTACCTGAAAAAAAAACTTGATACCTTTTGCTTAGTTATGTTTGCGGGACGTCTCGGTAAAACACCTGCTGTGAAGTTTAAGAGGGGGAGGGGGAGGGGGGGAGGGGGGAGGATTACTGAGTAGAATGGCCTTACCTTATGCAGTCAATGCTGTTGTTAATTGCGGCGTAATGCAGTGCTGTGTATCCGCTGTTTGTATCTTGGAGATCTGCGCATGCTCCAAGAACACAGAGAAATACCTGAAAAAAATCAGCACATTTCTATTCTTTGTTTCCCCCAAATTGCTTTTTTTTTTTATTTTGTTTGTTTCCACCGTACGCGTTTGAAGATACGGATCTAAAATTAGTGGGTTGGTGATTTGCGAAAAAGATTAGCAAAAGAAGATTAGTGAAAAATATTGGTGAAAAAATTACTGAAAAAAGATTAATGAAAAAAAGATTGGTGGAAATAGATTAATGAAAAAAGAGCAATATAACACTAGAGATTACATCTTCACAGAAAAAGTGTACAATATCTTTTCCAAGTCCCTTGTTGTTGTTGTTGTTGTTGTTGTTGTTGTTGTTGTTGTTGTTGTTGTTGTTGTTGTTGTTGTTGTTGTTGTTGTTGTTATTACGATACTTACGTCCAGTAAAACCTGGTCCCCTAGCTGGGCCGCTAGCATCAAGGGAGTCAATCCCGACTGGTTAGGCAAATTCGGGTCGGCATGGTGATTCTTGACCAGTGGAATAATGAGTGGAAGTTGACAAACACCTGCCAATAAAAATCTAACATGCCTATATATCTGAATTTTTGTTTATTCAAACCACTTTCGGTAAAAGGTGATAAAAGGAATAAGCGGATTCGTACTTAGGCTTCCGCTGATTTTTTTTTTTTTTTTTTTTTTTTTTTTTTTGCGTTTCGATTGAATTCAGTTGGCATAAGGATATAAAGAATTGATAGAAAAAGACTATAAAAATCAACAAAATTCCATTTTGCCAAAACATGTATTTACATGTTGGCTATTTCAGGGCTGAATAATAAGTAAAATTGGTTTTAAAAGATCATATAATGGCTTTTTAAATAAGAAAGTGTGCATGTTGAAAGAAAATTAGAATTTTGATGTTTTCCCCTTATCATTTCTTTATAATCGATCCCAACATATTTGGAGTCGAAACGACAGCTCCATTGGAAAGATCCGAAAGTATACCCATTGGCTCATAGTAAATTTTTGAACAGCCGTTTGCTAAACACGAATGATCCATTTTCTGGACAATGCGTCTGAAAACATCTCAAAGAAGAAAACAAAAGCAAAACGCAATAAACAACGTCAGTTTTACGATGAAATTCTATGAATGAATTTAAGGGCACGCTTGTGTTGTATGACGTCGCTTTCATTCAGGTGACGTCGTAAATCTGTAGCGGACCTGAAAAGACACTGCTGTTTCTGCTGCAGTAAATCTACGAGATTACTCACTAATGGCCGAATAAGATGGATACAGAAGAAAGCTTTGCGTCATATAATTATCTATAACCTCGTAAAGAAATGAGTGTAAATATTGTGGACAGGGCTGCTATTTTAGCTAAAATGGAAACGCAGATAAGTGAATGACATATGGGTGTCCATAAAGCAGGAAATTATACGTTTGCTTTTTAAAAACACAAACGTTTATCAAATCAATGTCATCGACCAGACATGATATCCGTAAAATGAGAGTGATTTGTTTATCAAACAAAAAGAAAAAAATAAGTTAAATCTTGTATAAAAAAAACGAAAATCCTCCTGTAATAAGATATGTGTTTTTCTTAATAAGCTTAAACTTCACGTTAATGTCTTTATTGTATGAATTTAAGAACATAATTTGAAGGTCGTCTCTAAATCTCAGTCCTTCTCATTAAAGTTTGCCCTAGTTTCTATCTTGAGGTGACACTGCCGAACCATCTTAGAATAACACTATCAATTAACATTTAAAAACAGGGGGGTCCTTAACCGCACCCAGCAACAAAACCTGTGTGTGAGGCAAGACGCAACAAGACACACCACATTTGATGGATTCTTCAAGATTGTAACAATATACCCCACGTGACCCTGATGAATGTGAGAAATGTGTGCATGTATACTTAGCGCAAATGCACGTATGTCAGATCGCAAAAAAAAAAGAGAGAGAGAGAATGAAATTCACCGGAAACGCTGTAAATTCCTACGCCCTTGTGACGTCAAATTTCCAGGTCTCGCTGTAGCCAATTAAACGCCCATCGAAGCGTTTTGTATCTTTCAGAGTTTTCTTTCGCTTTTCAAATTCTTGGAACGTTCCCCCTCTCGGACAGGGCTTTTCTGAGCCAGAATTGTATTAACCAGGTGCTAAATCACTGGTAACGCATTAATTAGTCATTTTATTTTCCACATTTACACTTCTGAACGGAAAAAGTACATCACTTTCCCTGTGATATTAGCTTCGAAACCCCTGTGCATATTTACAGCAAGTGTCCCCATTACATCAGTCTATAACGGAGGGGGGGGGGGGAGGGGGGAGGGGGCAGATGAGTCGTGAAAACATGTGAATTACCTTGGTGAAGGGGGAGAAGGGGTGGAGTTGTGGAAACATGTGAATTACTTTGGGTGAAAACATGTGAATTACCTTGGTGGAGGGGACGAGGGGGCGGAGTCGTGAAAACATGTGAATTACCTTGGTGGATAGGGAGGAGGGGGATGGGGGAGTCGTGAAAACATGTGAATTAGCTTGGTGGAGGGGGACGAGGGGATAAGGTGGTGAAAACATGGGAATTACCTTGGTGGAGGGGGAGGAGGAGGAGGGTGGAGGAGGAATCGTGAAACATGTCGATTACCTTGGTGGAGGTTGGAGAAGGGGGTGGAGTGGTGAAAACATGTGAATTACCTTGCTTAGTTGCCACATGCAAAATGAAATCACCCTTCTCGTCTTGTTGCTCATTTGGATCAAAGTCAAGAGTCTGAAAGAGAAACCAGTTATGTTTTTTTTACGTAAACGTCCATCAGAGTTAAAGAGTTACTCTTCTCTTTTTCAAACCACCGCTGACGAACATTCTGCGACCGGAAGGATTTTTGTCTCATATTTGTCATATTCAAGTTGTCATGTTTTATAACAGTTTCAATGCTTACCTCTAGTTTCTCCAGTAAGTCTTCCACGTCAGTGGTGCTAGCAGCCATTTCGAACATGATTTCTCGGTCGTACACTGTTGGTCTTGGCTTCCGCTTGTTGTGGGTCTTGTTGCCATGGCAACTGTTGTGGCTAGCCTTGTTACGTTTCGCGTCCTGACAACTGTTGCTAGGAAGCAGTTGTTTAATTCTAGGCGAATAGAAATTCTTCTCCATTATATTCCCTGGAAGTAACAATAACGAGAATAATAATAACAATAATAATAACAAGCTTTTAGCAATGATATTCTGAACATTTTGTTTTTTTTTAGGCAAGGAGTACTAAAGAATTCCTAAAAATACCACACTGGCGTGTAAATTTTCTGAAGAAACCTATTTTTTTTAAGAGCTGTCTTCGGTCTTTGCAGGAAAACAAAGAACAGTGAAACGAATTATCTCTGAAAGGATTCAAATTGATTTTTTTTTTTCAAATTCATTGAAAAGTATTTAAAAATAGAGGCAAAACATCTGATGGGCACCGGGATGGGTTGGTCGCAACGTTGGCGGTGGTGACCGTGGCGGTGTTAGTGGCGGCGATGGCGGTGGCATAAATGTGAACCGATGCCCAGATAAGAGTCAGTTCAAATGGATGGTATCGCTTCTGGGCGATCGCAAATTACTTCTCGCCTCCCTCACTTGTTCATTTTTTATTGTTACACGTCTTCTACCTTAAAAGTACAAGGGCCTCATTTTGAACCCAAATCCATACTGACAGACTGGATGACCTCACAGCTAAAGACGACCAAATGATGGCATCAAAAAAAAAAAAAAAAAAAGTTCTAACAAAACCCAATTCTGGCCAGCTGCCAATTTTACACAACTTACACACAGACATTGAAAAACACAGTACTACATTATTCCTAGTTAAGATACTGGCGTTTCAAATTATCCTGAGAAAGGTATACGGTGGTTCATTGTTGTATCACTGTTACGAATTGATAAAGAAAATTTACCCAACATTTCCATATTTATTATATTTATCCATGACCAAAACGCATTCACTGACATTCTGAAATTTCTCAATGACAACTGACATTATTCTAACGACCATCTAGAGTGAAAATGAATTCATTAACCGCAATAAAAACATGCCAAGAAATGAACACTTGAAGGGTTGATGGCAAAAATAAACAATACGGTACGACAGGAAGGAAGTCGGCTGCACACAGTGAACAGCACTGTGGTGTTAGGGTCTGGTTGTCATCTCAGTAAATACTATAGTACTTTTATAAAGCAATTTCACGCGTCTTTACAAATCTCTCCCTGTTTATGTTCCTCCATCCCGCCCTCGTCAATCCTTCTCTCCGCCCGTCCCCCTATCAGTTCCGTCCACCTGTTCATCTCTTGTCCTTGGGTCTGTTCTTCCCTCACCCCATTCCGTCCCTACCTCCTTCTTCCCTCCTTCTATCCACCCGTCCCCGTCCCCCCTTCCCTCTCCCAGTCCGTCCTTCCGTCCTCCGTCCTCCCTACCCTCCCTGTCCTCCCGCCCTCCCTCCCCTGCCCTCTGACCTGCTTTGCCCTCTGACCTGCCCTGCCCTGCCCTCATTCCTAGCCATGTCTGAATTCAGCATGCATGTAAGAGATTTAGGTGTTTCATTTAAGAAAGTCATAACTTCAATTAACATTGCCAACAACAGCTGTTTGGGGAAATTTTAGATCAAGGTTTATTACAAAATCCTTGCTCAGGGTTATTGATCTTCAAGGGCGTAATTAATTTTCAACAATACAATAGCAATTTATTAACTGTTAATTGGGCAAATAATGTTTGATAATTTACAGCAAATAATCTAATTCCCAGCACGCATTTGACATATAAGCGATTCTCTTTCGAGTATCACTGTGTTTCAAGGTTGGGCTTTGTTTTCTACTCAGTGGATTCAGCCCCCAACCCCCGCCCAATCCCTCCCATGGACCTGAGCTATTGATGGAGGTAATAAATAGGGCTTGTTATCGTACATGTCCAAGCTACTTGCGGCGAAGAGGAGAGGGTATTTTCGGCCGATTTATGCATTTCAAGCGAAGTGCGATTTTTGACAAACCGGGGGGGGGGCGGGGGGGGGCGGGGGGGGGGGTACTCCAGTTGTTTCTCTCTGAAGGACAACTGGTTGTTTCTCTCTGTAGGACATAACCATGTTCATGCCCTATGGTCTCTCTACAACTGTAGCTTTTTGGCAAGCAAAAAAAGGCAACGTTGACCTTTGTGGGACACAGCTAACTTTCATCCATTTGGTCCCATTGCGGTGACAACTATTATTGTGCTCTGACATTCCCAGGTTCATTGGATGCCACTAATCTCAGTGCGGTAGCAATTGTTGTCGTGCTCTGACTGTCCCTGCCCATTTGATGCCTCTGGTGTCATTGCGGTGACAACTATTGTTGTGCTCTTGACAGTCCCATACTTACTGAATGCCCCTGGCCTCATTGCCATGACAACTGATGTTGTGATCTGACTGTCCCATATTTACTGGATGCCTCTGGTCTCACTGCGGTGACAACTGATGTTGTGCTTTGACCGTCTGTGCTCATTTGACGCCTCTGGTCTCACTTCGGTGACAACTCTTGTTGTGCTTTGACCGTCTGTGCTCATTTGACGCCTCTGGTCTCACTTCGGTGACAACTCTTGTTGTGCTTTGACCGTCTGTGCTCATTTGACGCCTCTGGTCTCACTTCGGTCACAACTGTTGTTGTGCTTTGACCGTCTGTGCTCATTTGATGCCTCTGGTCTCACTGCGGTGACAACTCTTGTTGTGCTTTGACCGTCTGTGCTCATTTGACGCCTCTGGTCTCACTGCGGTGACAACTGTTGTTGTGCTTTGACCGTCTGTGCTCATTTGATGCCTCTGGTCTCACTGCGGTGACAACTCTTGTTGTGCTTTGACCGTCAATGCTCATTTGACGCCTCTGGTCTCACTGCGGTGACAACTGTTGTTGTGCTTTGACCGTCTGTGCTCATTTGATGCCTCTGGTCTCACTGCGGTGACAACTCTTGTTGTGCTTTGACCGTCTGTGCTCATTTGACGCCTCTGGTCTCAGTGCGGTGACAACTCTTGTTGTGCTTTGACCGTCTGTGCTCATTTGACGCCTCTGGTCTCACTGCGGTCACAACTGTTGTTGTGCTTTGACCGTCCGTGCTCATTTGACGCCTCTGGTCTCAGTGCGATGACAACTGTTATTGTGCTTTGACCGTCCGTGCTCATTTGACGCCTCTGGTCTCAGTGCGGTGACAACTCTTGTTGTGCTTTGACCGTCTGTGCTCATTTGACGCCTCTGGTCTCACTTCGGTGACAACTCTTGTTGTGCTTTGACCGTCTGTGCTCATTTGACGCCTCTGGTCTCACTTCGGTGACAACTCTTGTTGTGCTTTGACCGTCTGTGCTCATTTGACGCCTCTGGTCTCACTGCGGTCACAACTGTTGTTGTGCTTTGACCGTCCGTGCTCATTTGACGCCTCTGGTCTCAGTGCGATGACAACTGTTATTGTGCTTTACCGTCCGTGCTCATTTGACGCCTCTGGTCTCAGTGCGGTGACAACTCTTGTTGTGCTTTGACCGTCTGTGTTCATTTGACGCCTCTGGTCTCACTTCGGTGACAACTCTTGTTGTGCTTTGACCGTCTGTGCTCATTTGACGCCTCTGGTCTCACTTCGGTGACAACTCTTGTTGTGCTTTGACCGTCTGTGCTCATTTGACGCCTCTGGTCTCACTGCGGTCACAACTGTTGTTGTGCTTTGACCGTCCGTGCTCATTTGACGCCTCTGGTCTCAGTGCGATGACAACTGTTATTGTGCTTTGACCGTCCGTGCTCATTTGACGCCTCTGGTCTCAGTGCGGTGACAACTGTTGTTGCGCTTTGACTGTCCGTGCTCATTTGATGCCTCTGGTCTCAGTGCGGTGACAACTGTTGTTGTGCTTTGACCGTCCGTGCTCATTTGATGCCTCTGGTCTCACTGCGGTGACAACTGTTGTTTCGCTTTGACTCTCCGTGCTCATTTGTGCTCATAGTGCTCATAGTGTATGTTACTGTCTTTAGTACATTGGCACCATTGTCACGGTAACACATTATCATAGTATTGCCCTCCCGGCACTGTCCCTTCCCTCCCACCCTATGCAATTCACAGAAATGCCAGAAGTCTAGTCAGGTATACCACTCGCCGGGGTATTACCGTCCCCGCCCCCATCCCTTCGCTCGAGCCCTATGCAGTTCACAGGAATACCACTGGTCTGCTCAGTACAGTATGCCCATTTGGAAACGGCGTGGGAAATATACTTGACTTTACAGTATCTGAAGAATTCAGTCCTCTTTAAAAAAAAAAATCCTTAAGAAAAAGCAGAACTGAGTAATCTTGCGAAAGATTGCTCTTGTACTTTGGCCTCGATACTGAACTGATATCAGTCTTTGGGATGGACTTTGTAGGCCCTTGAAACAATACGAGTTGTCACGAGAAAACCCGAGGCAAAAACATGTAAACACTAACAATTTACATTTGAAGAATATTGTATTTCCAATATAACAGACATCTCAGGAAATAGTAACACAGATGCCTGACTCATTTATAAAGAATAATATATATGTAATGACATAAAGTGATGCCATTTTATCTGTTTTTTTAATCTGTATACTTCTAAATGTCAACAGGGATAAACGGGATGATTGTCACATATGTATATCACGAGGGTTACATAAAACTACGCACTGCTGCTGAATGATAAGTGTGAATGACATGTACACATACATGATAGTCACGGTCCGTTCGTGAAGTGTCTACGCAAGGTATTGGTGATTTTTACCCTTGCATCCAAGAGGGCATGGCGGATGCATTGCCGCTGATTTAGGAGAAACGGTAACAGAGAGGGTCTGCTTGTAACACAACGCCAGATGAAGGATGTAGTGAGAGAGAGAAAGAGAGGGAGTGTGCGTGTGCTTGTGTGTGAGAGAGAGAGTGTGTGTGTGTGTGTATGTGTGTGTGAAAGAGGTAGAGGGGAGAGAGGGGAGAGAGAGAGAGAGAGAGAGAGAGAGAGAGAGAGAGAGAGAGAGAGAGAGAGAGAGAGAGAGAGAGAGAGAGAAGGAAGTGAGCGAGAGTTTAGCCCTCCTGGAAGCTGAAAATAAAGTAACTTTTGTTATGTTAAGTTTTAGATTGGTTTCACCAATACATTAATGCTAGACCACAAGTGCTGTTGAATTATTGTACAAATACTGTCAGTGTTATGATAATGTTGAACACGCAATGCTGTGGCTGTGAGTGACTGTCAAGTTAGTTACGTTTGGTCAGTTAACAATGCCACCGTATTTATTGATATGTCATGGAAATAGCTCTTAAATCTTCAGGAAAAAGGTCAAGATTAGTGTTATAGCTGTTGTTGTTTTTATTGGGTGTGTAGCTCTGCTATCTGCGTGGCTATTTGTTATCTGTGTGGCTCTGTGTTGTCTGTCTGCCTCTCTGTTATATGTGTGGCTCCCTGTTATCTATGTGGTTCTCTGTTATTTGTGTGGCTCTCTGTTATCTGTGTGACTTTCTGTTATCTGTTTGGGTCTCTGTTATCTGTCAGGCTGTCTGTTATCTGTGGGGCTGTTTGTTATCTCTGTGCCTTTCTGTTATCTATGTGGCTCTGCTGCCTGTGTGGTTCATTGTTATCTGTGTGGCTGTCCATTATCTGTGTAGCTCTGCTATCTGCGTGGCTATTTGTTGCCTGTGTGGCTGTGTTGTCTCCCTCTCTGTTATCTGTGGGGCTCTGTGTTATCTGTGTGGTTCTCTGTTATATATGTGGCTCTCTGTTATGTGTGTGGCTGTCTGTTATCTGTGTGGCTGCCTGTTATCTCTGTGGCTCTGTCATCTGTGTGGCTGTCTTTTATCTGTGTGACTCTCCGTTATCTGTGTGGCTCTCTTTTATCTGTGTGGTTTTCTGTTATCTGTGTGACTATCTGTGTTATCTGTAGGGCTTTCTGTTATTTATGTGGCTCTGTGTTATCTGTGCAGCTCTTTATTATCTGTGCAGCTCTCTGTTATCTGTGCAGCTCTCTACTATCTTTGTGGCTCTCTGCTAGCGTCCTGTACAGACATCCAAAGCAATTATGTATCATACACTTGGCCTATGTAACATACACTTGGCCTGTGTAACGTACACGTGGCCTACATAACTACACGTGTCTATGTAACATACCAGTGACCTGACAATCATCAATGACAGTTAGACATTTCTCAGTTCCAGAGCACATTTCTCACTTTCAATGCACACTCTGTGTACAATTACAGGCTTCATGTAAAGACTGGTATCGATCGTATAAAGACTGGTATTGGTGACATAAAGACTGGTGTCAGTTATATAAAGATTGGTATCGGTGACATAAAGACCGGTATTGGTGATATAAAGATTGGTATCGGTGATATAAAGACCGGTATTGGTGATATAAAGATTGGTATCGGTGATATAAAGACTGGTGTCAGTGATATAAACACTGGTATCAGTGATATTAAGACTGGTATCGATGATATCAGAGACTGGTATCGGTGATATAAAGACTGGAATCGGTGATATAAAGACTGGTATTGGTGACAAAAAGACTGGTATCGGTGATATAAAGACTGGTATCTGTGATATAAAGACTCGTATCAGTGACAAAAAGACTGGTATCTGTGATGTAAAGACTGGTATCGGTGACATAAAGACTGGTATCGGTGATATAAAGACTGGTATCGGTGATATAAAGACTGGTATCTGTGATATAAAGATTGGTATCAGTGACATAAAGACTGGTATCGGTGACATAAAGACTGGTATCAGTGAACTGGTATCGGTGAGATTAAGACTGGTATCGATGATATCAGAGACTGGTATCAGTGATATAAAGACTGGTGTCGGTGACATAAAGACTGGTGTCGGTGATATAAAGACTGATATCTGTGATATAAAGACTGGTATCAGTGATATAAAGACTGGTATCGTTGATATAAAGACTGGTATCTGTGACATTAGGACTGGTATCGATGATATCAAAGACTGGTATCGGTGATATAAGATTTGTATCGATCATATTTATAAAGAAACAAAAATATACTCTTGTGTGATCCAAAGGTATCAAACATGAAAGCAGGCCCATATTTTATAATATACAAACACTTAAAAGGACCAGGCTGCTAAACAAGTCAACAAATTAAACATTCACCGTTTAATAAATGCAAGTATGTAATAAAGGGAAATATGTATCAAGGATTTCGTAATCTCGGTGACTCAACTTCGCCAGCGACACCTAAAAAATCCTCCCGCCTTCCTGGCGACTCAAACATTCTTTTCATCTTGTGTCAGCCACATATGACCTACTTTCAAATAACTGGAATAGAATTTAGAAACTTGAAAATGTCACTGAGAGGCAATGAACAACGGCATTGTATTTTTTTTTGGGGGGGGAGAGGGGGTCGTGGTGGGGTGGGGGGAGGGGGTGAATGGTTGACACTGAATATCTGCGGTTAAAGGGCTGCGTCAACAAGCCGCGGCGCGGTCAGCTAACACCACCCCATGTGAAGACGTAAGTGGATCTAACGGTAATTCCATACAATTGCATCTCAGGGAATTCCCGGATGTTGTGGTTGCCCTTGCACACTACTTTTTCTCGTTATACAAGTCAACAAACTTTATGGTGAAGTATCTGTGATCGTAACAATATCGCTTCAAATTGACACTAGATTTCACGCCTGATTACCAAAGCAGTGGGTTGCCAATACGTCACTTAGGTTTTTTGGCTGATTGCTATTCATTGTTTTGATTCATGTAGACAAAATCACACTACTTGAAATTGTATCCATGGTTAGCCATTGTAACACTCATATGAAAACAAAAAGGTAATAATAGAATGTTAAATAGTTCAACTCCCAAAGCGTGAATCAAAAACGTCCGTTGTAAAAGTTTGGCGCACGTGTTGATAACACATCGGCGCATAGCAGTGGCACATCCAAGAATTTACGAATATATTTTAGTTTTTTAAAAAATATGTGTCGAAGCATTAATTGGTTATCAGTTACTATTTCCGGTTTTTTAAAGTCTGAAAAGAACGACCAATGAAATAACGAGAATCTTGTAGACATAAACAATAGTACACTAATTAAGTTGTATCCACGTGGCTCCGCAGCAAACCTTAATATCACCTGATATTTTTTTAAATATCTAACTTTCTTAGCTGAATTATTTTGGATGTTATTATTGAGAATAAAGTTCTTGGTTGGTGGCACATGGTGTCCCTTTGAATGACACGATAAGTGTTTTCAGTTTGTTTTTTTTTTCAGCATCGTAGCCTATGATTTTTACGACACGCGATCGCATATTGTTATTATTCCCACCCGCCAGAGCCGCTATTGTACGACATGTATTAAGAGTCTCAACGAGGCGCGTTGAAAATTCTGGTCTTTATTTAAAGATTTGTGATCTGAAGCATCGCTGCTGAAAATTGCTAACTTTTTTTATCTGGCGTTTGATGTTATACGCGTGTTTATGACGATAATACAGTATTTAGAGAGGCAAAACTTGTTAACTTGTTCATGTCAGCGAGTTATAGGTATTTCATACACACATCTTGCCTATAACACTTTTTAACGATACTCCTGGTATATTTTGTTGTGAATTTGGTCATATTGTTTAAAAAGACAACACATTGACTCCCTTTATAAAAATATAGGATTGCTTGAATTGAACTTGATATATAAATTGAACATGAGTGAGTTTTCCTTCAATTCAGAAACATTATCGTAAAATGGCAAAAGAAGAACTTTGTAAGAACAAGTGTTCAAACGAATGCAAACTGGATACATTGTCCCGCAAATACCCTGCAGTTGAACATTTGCCTGATGTAGATTCCTCACAGATTGATGTAGATTCCTCACGGATTGATGTAGATTCCTCACAGATTTGCTTGATGTAGATTCCTCACAGATTTGCTTGAGGTAGATTCCTCAGATTTGCCTGCTGTAGATTCCTAACAGATTTGCTTAATGTAGATTCCTAACAGATTTGCTTAATGTAGATCCCTAACAGATTTGTTTGATGTAGATTCCTCACAGATTTATCTGATGTAGATTTCTGATAGATTTGCTTGATGTAGATATCTCACAGATTTGCTTGATGTAGATTTCTCACAGATTTACCTGATGTAGATTCCCCACAGATTTACCTAGTGTAGATTCCTCACAGCTTTGTTCAGTGAAACGTTGCCTGGAAACTTTGAATTTTTTGAGTTCGCAATAGTAAACCACCAAATAACTAAATAAAATGTATGCATTTATTATAATCATTACCTCACTAAAATTATTCTGTACCAAGCTGTTTTGGAGAATAATAAAATGCATTGGCGTTTATAGCATCGCCGGAAGTTTCACTGGGCGAAGCAAAGATGCATGAAGCCAAGCACCGTTAATAAATCATACCAAGAGCGTATAAAGTGTAAAAAGCATACAAAGCATATATAACGTATAAAGCGTAAAAAGCGTATTTAGCGTACAAAGCGTACACTGCGTATATAGCATATATAGTGTAAAAGCGTACAAAGCGTGTATAGCGTACATAGCGTTCAAGTGTATGTAACGTATATATATAGTGTAAAAAGCGTACAAAGCGTATATAACGTATTTAGCGTACAAAGCGTACACTGCGTATATAGCATATATAGTGTAAAAAGTGTACAAAGCGTATATAACGTATTTAGCGTAAAAATCGTATAAAGCGCATTAGCACACAAAGCGTATATATACAACACGAAGAACTTCACCTTTGATTTTTACCGGTTATTTACATTACTACCATTTTATAAGTAGTTCACAAAATTAACACAACGGGAAAAATAATAGTTCTTATGATTGCTGGTTCTTCTTCCAAGCCTTTCAGTGACGAATATATTATAATATACATAAACATCAATATTAAAAGAAATATAAAATGAGACCGGAATGCGATGCATTCGTTAGATCACTGTGCTAATTAGCGTTAATGTGTAAACAACTTTATTTTAATTAGACGTGTAAATTTCACGCCAATGCTGTATGTACATGGGCCCCATTTCTTTATTTCAAGTGTGATGACATGCACTCTAATTAGTAATTCCGTTTTCACAAACATTCCCTTTTGTGACGTAAATATCATAACCTGTTCTTATCTGGTCATTAGTGCTGCTGCTGCAGAGGCGAAGGTCAACTTTAATTGGTTTTTTGTCGGTACAGTTCTCTGATCGAGTAATGCCAAATATAATTCTACTATTTCCGTCATTGCGTTTTATATAGCTGTGTATATCACTGCTCCGTTGCTATCCAACACTAAACTTCTACGGCGGTTTCGTCTGTTGTTCTTGCCCAACAGCCAGCCTCTACGACGGTTCGGTCTGTTGTTGTTCTTGTGCAACCGCCAGCCTCTGTACCGAATCGGTCTGGTGTTGTTCTTTCCAACAGCCAACGTCTACGGAGCTTCTGTCTGTTGTCCAACAAACAACCTCTACGGCGGTTGAAGAAGAAGAAGTAGAAGAAGAAGAAGAAGAAGAATCAGGACAGAACGTCGGTATTGTCAATTCACTTTTTTATATTCCGGTTTATTTAGGTGATCATGTTTAAGATGTACTTACTTGGCTTTTCTGCAAGCTTGCCGTCACAGCCTAACTGAGTGAGTGCCTTAGCTGCGCTTAGGTTCTGTGCTACACATGACAAAATAAGTGCATTGTTGGTCTCAAGCGGTTCAGCGATTCCTGAAAAAAAACGAATAAAAGAAGGTCAAAATTTTGGCCTACATTTCTGCACGTGACGGACACATGTCAGTACGCGATAGAGACTGCAGTGACGCAGTGACTTTGGAGTTAAAGTTAGAGCTGATAATGGACTTACCTTCCTTCAGTGGTTTTGTTTAAATTGATCTCGTTAAATTCAGCTAGTTGAACCTGATCAAACCAGAATATTAATTCAATGTCCAACACCGCTCACTGGTTTTTAGAGTTGAAAAGTGTTAAGCTAAAAAGATTAGATAAAAGTATAACTTAACTGAGACAGAGTGATAAAGCTGTAAAAATACTTAAGAGCAGAGGTTTTTAATTTTGCGTCTGGGTTTGTTCAACGGAAATTCCTAGTATTTCTAAAATTGGTTATTTTCTTTCGGCTTAATCCTTTTATGCACTATTTGGTTTGTATTTTATGTAGTATATTGTTTGTTGCTATAAATAAACATACAATGGGTTGATCCGTGAATGTCTGCCAATCGCAAGGTCTCTAAAAAGAGTAATTGCATCCGCTTTCGATGATCGGCCTGCCTTTTTACCACGGGGCGTTTCTTTCCTGTTTGTGTTATGTGTCAGTAATCTGTGTAAAGGCGGCTTTTTTACCTCTCTTGAGATGTTTCAGTCTATTATTATTATAGACCGTGCCTCAAGGTAAACATTTTGGCAAGTCAAAAATGTGTCCCAAAGAGTCAGTCTTCACAGCGTCATTGTTATATAATCGATATACGACACTTTACTATTTCTTGTAATTATCCTTAATTTTAAAGTCGCTTTCATTCGAAGAAAAGATTTTACTTCTAACAGTCAATGACATTTTTTTTTCAAGAAATGTGCCTTTCCCCTGTTTAAAAGCTAAAAATAATCTTGAAAGTTGTCAGTTTTGGAGAAGCTATTTTAGGCCACAGTTCTCTAAGTATATATTTCTTATTTTATTCAGCGCCCACTTCATTGCTGCCTTTTCTGGTTCAGAGAAAGCTGTTTGTACTGCATCAGCATGTCTGCCCGGTAGGTTGTGAGGGGGGGGGGATCGTAAGAATAGACCCTTGTATGTCTGTTCCGCATATATCGTAGGAAGGCGATCTATCGGATGGGCGTAGGGGGACCCACCTGCTGTCTGTTCTGTGCATGTCGTGGGAGGCGATCAACCGGGGGTTGGTGGGAGACCCACTGCTGTCTGTTCTGTGCATGTCGTGGAAGACGACAATTCGGGTGGGGGGGGGGGTAAATTGCTATCTGTTCTTTGCATGTCGTAGGAAGCGACTAATCCGGGGAGGGGGTAGGGTGAAGGTGGATGACCCACTGCTTCCTGTTCTGTGCATGTCGTGGGAGGCGACCAACCAGGGGTGGATTGGGGGACCACACGTTGCCGGTTCCGAGCATGTCTTAAGAAGCGATTAATCGGAATTTCGTTCTTTCGCCCTTGTACTGTTTCTCCATTCTTCCTTCTGTTCTTCCCACTTATTCACTTTCGCCCTTGTACTGTTTCTCCGTTCTTCCTTCTGTTCTTCCCACTTATTCACTTAGCAGCTACGTCCCAATATAAGCTTCATTGTCGCTGAACACGACATTAAACACCAAAAACAAACAAAACAGTAACATTTTCTTTGCAAATTGAGCCATTGGTAATAATTTTGGTAAAAAAGATTTAACGCGCCGCTTCCTATAGCAATTGTTCAAAATATATATTTAAGAGTTTCAAATGTTAAAATTGTAAAAAGTTATGTTTTCAAAACAGCCATTTCTGAGAAAAACAAGTTTTTAGCTGTATAGTTCATACGAGTTATTGTTGTTCTCTGTGGTTTGTATTCTTATGTGAAACTTTAGTCATAATGCCAACGAAACGATACTCGAAGCGGGTGTCTAGGTAAGCTTTTTGCTTATACACTTGAACAATAAGGCTTCAAAAGCTTAACAATGATATCTGATTTTAAAGTAAGTAGCTGGTTTATATTATTTATGGTACCACGAAATTCTCAAATATTCTCAAGCATTGAAAAATATGTAAGAGCCACGCTGAAACATTGTAATACATTTTACAATGCTGATAGGATATCCAGTTGCTATTTAAACACTAATGGGATAACGTTTAAACAAGAAGCTTTTTAGTTTCAGAGTAAAAAAAAAAAACTTTTTTCGTCGAGACATAATTTGGGCATGCTATGATATTTTCTTGGGAAAATTAACATGCTAGAAGGTTACTGTTCCTGAAGCACCATGCAGACCTTTGTTCTCGTGTCTTTATTTTCTCCTTAACTTTTCCAAAATTTTTAATAAAATGTTTTTTGTCTTCTTTTGTGTCCTTATTCGTGTATGTTTCTCCTTGTAAATATTAGTATAAGCTATAAAATTAAACTCTCAAGCGAAAACTTAATATTTAATTGCCAATGTCATGTCTAAGAAAACTAAACTAAACAATATGAGGGGCTAGAGGAAAGATGAATTACAACACACAGATGCCTCGATTTCTCCGCTTCCTTTCTTTTTAACATACATCGTTGAAAGACAATCATTCGATTGGAAATCACCCATGAAGCAGCGCTTCT
Organism: Protula sp. h YS-2021; assembly: GCA_949752745.1. Taxonomy (NCBI): domain Eukaryota; kingdom Metazoa; phylum Annelida; class Polychaeta; order Sabellida; family Serpulidae; genus Protula; species Protula sp. h YS-2021. Next base: position 39,270,593 of record OX457030.1, on the reverse strand, counting down.
TCGCTTGTAAATCAGTTATTTTATCCAGCAATCATTCTAAGCGCAGCTACAAAATGTAGAAATAGGTAAAACACATTTTATATATTATATATTTTATATATTAGATATTATGTTTTTTGTATTTCTATGTTGTATATTTTATCTTGCATATATCATATATTATATATATATTAGAGATTATATATTTCATATTTTATATTTTAAAGTCGATTAAATATGCTTGGAAAGCTTCAAACCCCAGGGGCGGGGGATGGACGAGCGGGGCAGTAAGAAAAACTAAGCTAGCTGCACCTTTATAGACAGACAACGACTATTACAGCCACCTGTTTCCTCACGGCAAACCGTTGTAAACACTTATCAGATAATCGCGTTGCTATATCTTTCTTTTGCTTATAAGAATTCTAAAATCGGTGTCAAGAAGCCGCTAGATGTTTACGCTCTGGTAATTGAAGCTTTTTAACAAATATAGTCTGGTTGACTCCTAGAAAATGGCGTTTTGGTTACCTTTCGGGCAGTGTACCCGGTCTGCGGTGAAGCACCTGGGTTTGCGGTTTCATGGAAGTTTAACCCTCAATGTAATCTAATTAGACCTATGCCAATTATTATTCCCCTTTCTAGGAAATCTCAAATTATTAGTAGAGTATTTCACAGCCCAAATACATGTTGAATGTCCAAGTTACCAAATTGATGATAAGAAGCCTGCTCCTTTTGAAGTTAAGGTTTGGTTCTCTTGACAGGCAATTCTTCTTATAGAATACATAAGGCATAAAATCAATTGAGGCAGTGTGGAACAATGATGAGGATTTTAACTTGTCAACTTAAGACATATTACACTGCAGTAAATCCATTATAATTGTTACTTTTTAGGACATAAAATACTCTAAACCAGGATGCATTGTGAACTAAACATCTGTCAATTTGCTGTAAATCAGTTCGATACTGTCGCAAAACTGTCTTTTAAAGTTTAACAATGAAAGAAAGCACTCGTGCATAAATCTTGTGTTTTTATGTCATTAATTAGAGAAAATACAATGCTCTATCAGCCCCACCTTGAAATGTTGTTTACTTGCTACTTGGTGGAGATTGGGGCGGAGATGTACGTTCTGCTGTATGGTTAAATCACCAATACTACTACGTCTTCTATTTTCTTTTCTTTTTCTTCTTCTTCTTCTTCTTCTTCTTCTTCTTCTTCTAGCTTACTACTACTTCAAACTTACTACTTCTACTGTAACTGCTATTACTGCTATTATTACTGCACTGTGTTACTACAAGTACTGCTACTAGTGTACTACTATTAATACACTTACTTCTATTTTACTACTTCTAGTATTGTACTACTACCAGTACCACTTCTCCACTACTAGTAGTACTGTTAGTATTGATTTACTACTTGTAATAATAATTGTTAGTGTTATCAAAGAGTGGAGAAGCAGGAATGTTTCGAGGACTGCATGAAAGAAATTCTAACTACATCTAGAGCTCAAAGAATTGATGCTCTCAGTAACTTTATCTGGAAATTTGTTGGCTGACAGCCAAAAGGACCACACCGAAGAACCGGCACCCTGTGATAAATCTCAATCTATCAGCGATAGCTGATGTACTTGATTTTTCGGGAGTTTTCGTACAAATATATTTCTTTACTTTCATTTAACACCAGTGACCTCAACAAGGCATAAATAAAAGGCAATAAATAATGTTTTATCTTTCTGATAATCAGCTTCTGGTAACCTAACGTTCTATCTCTCCCTCGCACCTCTCTCCCGCTGGCATTTTGCTTTATCGCCGCGAGTCAGAAAACTTGCTATTAATATATTAAAATTACACCGTCTATATACGTTTAATGCGTGTCTTTTTGGCAGTCTCAATACTCTGATATTGTGCGCTTTTTTCTGGGTAATTTAGAAACAAAAATTATTACGGCAAAATACTAGTTTCATTGCGAACCAAGTGTTTACCTGTTGATAATCTATAAACAATTTATCCACTTTTTATATTTTAACTCAATGACTTCAGTTTTGAACAGTTACTTTTATCCGTCTCCACGACAAAAAAAAAAAACAAAAACAAAACAAAACAAACAAACAAACAAAGAGAGAAAAAGGAAGTAAGAAAGAAAAACGCCATAATACACATATAATGCTTGAATAGCACCTGCTAAAACACATGAAACTTTATTGTTAACAAGGTTCCGTTTCAGTAAAATCTGTAAATAATGATAGAAGGAAACAAGTAAGGGCACTTATGACAAATACGCTCTTTGTTTTCTGTTGAGTCTTTTCGTTGTTTTTAGCTTAGACGACTTTCGTCGGTGGGCTATATCAATCACGTGTAGGGTGCACGTCATACGTATATATGTGTGCGTGTGTAAACAATTTTTCTGATCCGATTGTTTTGAAATTTAACGGAAATGTTTCTTGGGTAATCCTTCTCACAAGTTTTTTTTTGGTCTTTTGGCTAAATTGGTCAAAATATTGGCCAAATTTAAGAAAGAAATGCACTCTTCTTACTGATCCGACCCGATTGCGTTGAAATTTTACAGGAATATTCCCTCAAGATGCTGCATCAAGATGCTGCAATTTTGTTTGGCGATTTGACCAAGTTTGTGAAAAAAATCGGCTAAAAAATCACAATGTGCTCCTATTTTAGACTTGGTCATTAGTTATGGGGCGTCGGGGCCAGACCGGCCTAGTAGTAGGCGTATTGGCTTGCGAATCATGGGGTATATGTTACAGTCAATCTGTGTATTCAGGCAATACGTGTATTGAGTAAACTTTTTAGGCAATTCGTGTATTGACTCTGAGGAAAAACAACGTTTGTATCTTATTCACATGAAAATGTTACAAATATTTATAGTATACATGTAAATTTCAATACACAGATTGCCTAAATCATCTTCAGGCAATTTGTGTACAAGGTGGCCTTTAATTTCAGTCAATACGTGAATTCCCTGAAAATTTTATTCAATACACGTATTGCCTGAATTCACAGACTGGCTGTAACATGCACACACACACACACCCAGATATATATATATATATATATATATATATATATATATATATATATATATATATATATATATATATATATATATATATATATATATATATATATGGGCATACAGTAAACCGACTGCGGTCTTCTCCCAAATCTAGATTTTGTCAAAATTAGTCTATTTCTCCTTTCACCTTTGTGATGCCATCGCTTTTACGGCTGGGCACAATGTCCATGGACATTCTTCTTGTTGCTGTTTACCTTTTTGACATAAACAAGATAGTTGTTGCTAAAACTGAATAAAGTTTCTTTGCCGACCAAATATACTGCATAAATATGGAAAAAATGACTCGTTTACTATTTCATTAAATGTTACAGCTGTGGGATCACCCCAGTCAAGCATTTTTAGCTATTGTTTGTTAGTAAGCTTGAGTTCGTTTGCTTATTGTTAGGGTCAGTGGATAACTTTGACAACACAAAAGTGATCGAGTTTTTGGCTGACAGCAAATAAAACTCAGGCAAAACGTACACAGCCAGATCATACTCAGCCAAAATATACTCAGCCAGAACCGCACTCAACCAAAAATAATATATACGTTTGACTTTGTATGAAGATGAGTACGTTTTGGCCGAGTACATTTTATTTATTGTCTTCGGATTAGTTGGAGTTAGAAATAAGCTCTTCTCCATTTTGCACATAAAATCTAAATATTAAATTCAGAATTTAAAACAACAATTCGAAAACATTTATTATTATTATTATTTTTATTATTTTTATTATTTTTATTATTATTATTATTATTATTATTATTATTATTATTATTATTATTATTATTATTTGCATGGAATTTTTCTGATCTGCATTAAAAATTCGTAATTTTTGGTAAGTGACACTTTGAGTTGGCGCAGGACCACAGCTCATTTGAATGCTTTGTATTTTAACATAATTTTAGCTTTGGAAAAAAATTCAAAATTTAAATAATGGCTTACTATATTTTTGGATGTGCATTGAGCATCGATCGAAACACGGCTTTTGTTTTCTTCTTCTTTTTTTTTCAACATTTATTTCAAGACAAAAAAGTGTTAAAAAAGGGTCGGAGAGTGTCTAACAAGTGCGTTGCCTGCCTTAAAATTGGCCCAAACAATTCTGTATCATTATTTTAAAAAAGTGAACCAGAAATAAAAACAGTTGTTAGGTTTATATTTGGATTTCATTCTGATTTTGTTATATTATAGTAACTCTAAACCACCTATATAAACGGCATGAATTACTGTTTTATATGTAAACAATAAACAATACTTTTTACTGTATCAAGTTTACAACATTTGGCACATTTAAATCATACATTGAAATTAAAACTTAACACAAATCGGTTCAATTCTCGCCTGGGGTGCCGTTCTAAAGCAGTGAAGGGTTGACTTGACACCGGCTGTCTAATTTCCTAATTATAGTGATTACGGTTAAAAGCTTAAAGGAAAGGAAACAATATAGCACCTTGCAAAGGTGAAAATTAAGATCTGGTGGAGTTTAGGAAGACCCGTAACATTTTGGCGCTGGGATAGGTTGCTGTCTCCCCCCCCCCTCCCCCCCGATCACCCCTCTCCAAAAAATGCGAACTTTCTCGTTACTTTTTGAGCAGGGTTTGTTCAGAGGGGAGTTGCGCAAAGTTGAAGGGGTCAACTCCGTAACCCTTCTAATACGACAGTGCATGTTTCAGGGGCCATTGAGGTCTTATTCTGCGAAAAAGCGTCGCTTGTTCCGAAGGCTCTTTGGCCTGCTTCCCAAGGCTGTGGCCCACTAGTGTCAGTTAAAAAAACTGCGTATTTTTTGAAGTGTCAAAAGTTGTTCTATATTTTAATCGTGTTATTTTTCCATTGTTATTTTATCTCTGGGTGTCATGCATCCGCGCACGCAGTGGAAGCGTTTCTAATTTTGGTGAGTGCACTAAAGAAACTTAATTAAATTTTCAGAAGAAAACAATGGGACCAAATATTTGCTTAATTTAAATTAAAAAAAAAAGAAAGCCCAGTATTCCATAATAATAAAGAGGGATTATATTTCTGTATGATGGAGCCAAATGCTGGCTCGTGATTGGTCAGCAACAATGTCACATTTGTACAGGGAACGTCAGTGCAGTTGTCTCTTTCTCCTGCTGTTCTTGATTTCCGCACCGCGTTGTTGTTCAACAGCCAACCTCCTCGACGGTTCAGTCTGTTGTTGTTACTGTTCAACAGTCAACCTCTACGGCGTTGGGTCTGTTCTATATAACACCTTTTTACACCCTTTTGGGGTATTTTTTTTAAATACCCACCCACTCTGTGTTTATACGTAACAGATAGATCACCACAGAGGTCAGTTGTTTTACAACAACGTCCGCACCTTTTAAAGAAGTATTCGGTCATAAGTGAAGATTCCCATCCACCAAAAATTAATGATGATTTTTATGACATCTTCAAAAATATACTGGACGAATGGCAGGTGGAGGGCGAATATGGTCTAAAGCAAAGAGAAAACATTTTACTGATGAAAATCGACGCAGATCGAGTTCACGTTGGTCTACATACGTGTGCCAAGTTTCATCTTTCTACGCCCAGCGGTTCGGAGGAGAAGCGCGAATAAGATTTTGGAGGAAAACTAAAAAAAAAACTAAAAAACAAGCAAACAAACAAGCAAACAAACAAAAAAATAGGTGAAGAATTTAAAGCATTTCAATCTCATATGGTATCTTTTATACCATTTGAGAAAAACTACGTGAACGACCCTCTTGCAATCAGACATAAATTTGCAGCCTTAATTTTAAAAGAGAATGCAATTAGCTACGCCCCCCCCCCCCGTTCCTCACCCCTAAAAACTTATTTGAAATGGTCATTGCAGTCCTCGCTCCAACTCACGCTGTTTGTGGTGTTAAAATTGGTTTTAAGATGTTGAAAAATAGGCCAGAGTGGGGCTATCTTGTTCTTGGAACCCTGGGTACGTTTCTCGTTATACACACAGAAATAAATGTATGTAGCTGTATTAATTGTTTGCATTTATTTAGCAAATTGACGATAATTGCAGGCTTTCACGGGTACTTCGTTGATTAGTCGTCGTTATTCGCCCCAAATTATGGGGAACAAGCTGTTATTATAAATGCAAATGCGTCTATTTAAATCTCTGTGAGCAGCATTTCCCACGTAGCAAAATGCGTTGACAAGTCATTTTTATGTCATCTCGTTTTGTGTTAAACTACGTGCTTCTGTATTCTCGGCTTTAAAATGGACACCGCACACTTAAACTACAAACTGCCCCGGTATTCAAAAAAAAGTTAACTGTGCAGTTAACTGTATTCCTAGAAGCGAAAATCGGTTGATGTGGCTATATCACCTAAACAATTTCAGTCGTTTTTTTCTTTGTTTGTTAAACAGAGTAAATTTATTAATTTACGTTCGAGTGTTCTGGTTGTCAAAGGTCCCCTGTGGGGTGGCGTGATCTTAAGAATACACCCACTGCGTTCTGTTCCGTGCATGGTGTAAGAGGCGCCTAATCGGAATTTCTTTCTTTCTAACCCTTCTTTTACTATTTCTTCATTCTTCCTTCTTCCTCCCCCCCCCCCCCCCACACTTATTTCTTTAGCAAATGCATCCTAATATACACATCCTAAACAACAAACAAACAAACAAACAAACTTGTTGTCAAAGGAGCAGTTAACGAAATCAGTTAACAGTGGAGTTAACTGTTGTGAATACGACCGGTGATAGTTGGTACGTTGCAGACACCAGACTAAAGCCGTTTCAACAATCAGACTATGTATGGGCGTCGATTCATATCGAAAATTACCCAGTTATTGGAGAGAAAAAAAAACACACTCTGTGGCACATAGATTGTCATAATCTTGTTGGCCTTGAAACATAACAAGTTTAGTTTTTTTAACGTGATTTTATGTATGATTTTTGCACAGGAACTATTCGTGATGAGGCGTACTGTTTGTTTGTTTGTTGGTTTTTTTTTTTTTTGCACAGGAACTGTTTTTTTATTTGAAAATTATTCACTTAAATAAGTTCCAATATAGGAGGTGATTTGGTTGGATCTTGCTGTTATTGTTAAATCGTTGCTATAAAGCGGCTGACCTCTGATGAGAATGAGATTCGTCTGTTGTGTATCAACGAGCAATACCTCCAATCTCTTTCCTCTAAAGACTTTAGCCGCTTTTTAACACTTAGCAAGTCGGAAACTTGCCCTAGGACTCCTAAATGTCTGACATACGTAGTATTTGATCTGAAGCTGTGCACCAATTTGTTTGTTTTCGCCTTTGTTTCCATTTCATGATCAAAACGCGAAGCAACAAAAGTGATTTTTTTTATCACCGAAAGCAACGCGTAAGGGCTGCAGCAGCATTTGCACAAGTGTGTGCCAACAGCCGCACTGTGTATAACATAAACGATGTGTGCTTTATTCGTATATGCTAAATACGCGGAGCATAGTGACATGCTTGTGTTGGTTTTGTAAGAATGACGCGTGAATGGAAAATTTTACCTGGTCATTTCAAATACACGGAATGTTCTTGGTCAGGGTGGTTGGGGGATGGGGGAGGGACGCCGTTTAAGAAGAGTAAAAGTAATTAGCAAAGCTGTTGTTTTTCAGAAAGGTTTCGAACTGATAAAAAAATTCCTTACAAAGGCTTTTACAAAAATCGCTTTTCTGAAAACCGAAAAGCAAAGCAAAATCATGAATAAAAAAGTGTTATATATAGATACCAGACCGCTGTAGAGGTTGGTTGTTGAACAACAACGTCGTGAAATTGGAAATAAACTAGCGTAGCTCTTCCTTTATGCGTACATCACTGTCACGCAGACAATTAAAAAAAACATTAAAAATATCATTCAGAATTGTCACATCGACAGATATATATAACTATTTTAAAACAGCTTTTTTGACTATGTGTCGCCCAAGTTCAAGTCTTACATTTCACTGTATCTTTCATAAACAAAATTTTCTTTAATAACTTCTGCAGACTCATTGTGAAAACAAAGGTTGTTGCGTAATAAATTTTCTTAATGTACCTGTGTATAGTTTTTAGAAATTAATCTCATAGTCGATCAGGTGATTTTTGATTTATTATCAAATGTACTCTTAAAGGAAATTTCGAAGAAAGTAACAATTATGTTTTTGAGTGTAATTATTGTTTCCAAAGCGATCTGTAAAGTTAGACGGAGTAGATTTCACTGAGATAAGAAATATATTAAAACTTTTGTCAGTTTTTTAAGGCTTTAAATAGAAGAAGCTGTGGGGTGATTCTATTGGCGGTGTGTTCCTACCCAGGTTCCTCTGTATTATGAGAAAAAAGGAAAAAGTACAGAATAAAGTGCAGTCTTACTCAGACATACCGCTATAGTTTTGGTGAGATTAACCAAAGGCAATAGTCTCAGTCCTTCGGTAGAACCAACCCCACCGCGAGAGTAGTCTTTTTGCCTCGATAGACCCCTTGTCAATAGTCTCTGTACTTCGGTAGACCCCTCGGCAATAATCTCTAGACCAACTCCCCACAAATCTCTGTACTTCGGTAGACCCCCCGCGCCGCAATAGTCTCTGGTTCGCTAGACCGCCCCCAGTAGTCTCTGTTCTTTAGTAGACCCCTACAATAGTCTCTGTACTTCGGTAGACCCCTCGGCAATAATCTCTAGACCAACTCCCCACAAATCTCTGTACTTCGGTAGACCCCTCGCGCCGCAATAGTGTCTGGTTCGGTAGACCGCCCCCAGTAGTCTCTGTTCTTTAGTAGACCCCTACAATAGTCTCTGTACTTCGGTAGACCCCCCATCCCGCAATAACCTCTGGACTTCGGTAGACACCCCCCCTCCGACAGTAGTCTTTGTACTTCCTTAGACTCCCTAGCAATAGTTCTGAGCTTCGGTAGACCATCCACCCCCACCCCCCACCCCCGACAATAGCCTCTGTATTTCGGTTGGCCCCATATCTCCGCAACTTTGGCAGTCCTCCCCCCCCCCTCCCCCGGCAATAATCTCTGTACTTTAGGATCCCTCTGCACAGAGCAAGATCACAAATGTTGTAGTTCTGCACAAATGCAATCCCCCTTAAATTCGTTTAATCTAAATTTTAATTATTGCGTTATTATTCCTTGGGGCTTACACAAAAAATAGTTTTTTGAGAATTTAGATCAGTTGTCGTGGATTCGCGCTCGTCATGACCCGTGTAGTTAAAAGTCTGAATCGTAATATTGAAAACTGGGAGCCGCAGGAGAACCCGCTGGAGAACCTGCAGGGAAACCCGCAGTAGACCCGCTGGAGAACCCGCAGGGGATCCGCTGGAGAACCTGCAGGGAACCCGCTGGAGAACCTGCAGGAGACCGGCAGGAGAACCTGCTGGAGAACCTGCAGGGAAACCCGCAGGTGAACGTACAGGGGAACCCGCAGGAGAACCCGCTGGAGAACCTACAGGGAACCCGCCGGAGAACCTGCTGGAGAACCTGCAGGGAAACCCGCAGGTGAACGTGCATGGGGAACCCGCACTTCTAACGCCAAAGGCACTGTCGTGGGTCGTCTTTTAACTTCTGGCGAATTCCAAAGTGCATTCCGAGTACGCGTGTCTTGACTAATGCAACAACAACTCCCCCCTCCCCCTCCGCCCCCCTTCCGCCCCCCTCCGCCCCCCTCCCCCACCCCTCGCCCCAAAAATGAGCTAAAGAATGCATAGTCGTAAGTAGAAAAAAAGTAAAGTTGCACCAATTAAAAAGTAAACTAACTATGCAAATCTAGTTAAGATGTAATGCTTGCTTGCATAGCTCCCTTTAGTGGGTCCCATTGACGTCAAATACGGCATTATTATTGCAATGCTTTATTTGCCTTTAAGAGTCTCGAACCTGAAACCCCATACGCACTCGCAAAGATTGAAATACTTTGGCTACACGTACAGCTGTAGGATTTGTTTCCTCTTGATGTGATTTTCGGTGTAATGAATGCAGTAATTCTTCAAATTCCACGTATCGTTTCCAAAAAAATAAAAGATGGCTGATACAGAAGAAAAAACTGTTGTCCTACTTGATATTTCAATAACTAACCTTGTTTATCGCATTTACTAATAATTTTTGACAATGGAACTTCGGGGACTATCTATATTAATTTTTGGTAAAAGGCCAACATATGAACGACTGCGGAAAGTCGTGTTAATTCACGTCCAGTATTTATGCGATCAAGTCACTTATATCAGTGGTCTGTTTGCGATCAAGTCACTAATATCAGTGCTGTTTTTGCGATCAAGTCACTGATGTCAGTGCTGTTTTTGCAATCAAGTCACTTATATCAGTGGTCTTTTTGCGATCAAGTCACTTATATCAGTGGTCTGTTTGCGATCAAGTCACTAATATCAGTGCTGTTTTTGCGATCAAGTCACTAGCATCAGTGCTGTTTTGCGATCGAGTCACTGATGTCAGGGGGTGGGGATGATCAGTAGAATGCTAAGCCTTGCTTAAAATTTCAGTTTCACAAATGTCCAATGATGACTTAGCCTTTAGTTAATGTTTGCTTGGTTTGTATGCATTTAAAAAACACGGGGCAATAATAATAACACTACCAATAAAAACTTATCATTGTCCTCATCATTATCACGTGACTTTGTAAAAAGTATCGAAATTGTTTAATTGTCCATTGAGGTCAAATGGGCAGGACAGCTGTTGAGTTACTGCTAGAATGGTCAGCGCAACTGGTTGCTATGGAAATTGTCAGCATTTGTATTCTAAAACAAAGGCTATAGCCTAGCTGCACCACGGCCCAGTTGAACTAAGGCCCAACTGGACGACATATTTTTTAACTTAGTTGGACTAGACAATTTCAGTCCAGCCAGGCCGTGGTACAGCTGAACCGGCGATAGTCCATCTGGGCTGTTCTCACATCGGCCTACACACAAAAAAAACAACCCCTTTTCTGAAGCGGATATTACTGGACCTAAATAGTATTAGAGCAAAAACTATGCCAAGGGTTTCCTTCAAAGTTTTTTTCAAATGACTTATGGTCATTAAGTGCGGTTTTTACTGAGACCCTTTGTGGTGTTGCTTTGTTGAACGCGCTTGATAGTAAACGGAGCACATGGCACTGCTAATGAGGGTGTCAAGCAAGAATCCAGCGACAGACCGCTGCTGTTTCTCCATGCCACTCGGGCAGGACTCATTAGCATAGCTGCAGAGATTTGGGGATACCATCCCGCTGCCGGTGTGACATTAAATGTTCACCCCCATGAAATGTTCACCGGGAGTGAGAATTTCATTATGAAATCTTCACGCCCGGGAGTGGGTGGATATTTCATAATGTAATATCCACCCCCGGTGAGTTTTACATATGTAATATGCACCGGGGGTGATTTTTTGGGGGGGTGAAGATTTCATGCCACACCGGTTGTAATGCAGTGATACCATATTTCTAATTTTTGTCAATACATTAAACTGAAACTTACCCGATATTCCGCTTGTCTTTAAAAGTCTAGAATAGATATTTGGCTTGAGGATGAAAGATTCAAGTTAACCAATTTCTTTTTGAAGCTCGTTGGTGGACACAAGTGTGATGGATCGGGGAAGACTTGACACAGTTTTTGCTTTTTCTTTTTCTTTTTTTATAGGGGGAGGGGGGGGGGTTGGTATATTTTTTTCGAAGCTGTTTCAATCCTTTTTTCTTACATGACCCAAGACCGAAGGTCTGATCCAGGTCGAACAGCAAAATGGTATCGTGTAAACCTGCGAGTAGTCTCGCTCATTAATTGGAAGACATTTTATGGCGCTTCAAAAAATAAATAAATAAGAGAGAGAGAGAGAGAGAGAGAGAGAGAGAGAGAAAGAGAGAGAAAGAGAGAGAGAGAAAGAGACAGAGAGAGAGAGAGAGAGAAAGAGACAGAGAGAGAGAGAGACAGAGAGAGAGAGAGAGAGAGACAGAGAGAGAAGAGAGAGAGAGAGAGAAAGAAAGAGAGAGAGAGAGAGAGAGAGAGAAGAGAGAGAGAGAGAGAGAGCTCCCCTTTATATTTTGTGCACAGCATTCCTTTAGTCACAAACAACAACCAATAGAAGCAAATAGCATTGAATACGTATTTATTTTATCTCCTACGCCGATGAATAAGTTTATAAAGTCGAAACCACAAACTTTTCAGTTTGGTATTTGTGACAGAAATAACTTGTCAATAATATATATGTAAATTTTTAGTCACATTTATAGAATGGCCCCTTGGTGAGGTTAGAAAAAATTCTCCTAGACCTTGACTAAATGAGGGAAAAAATGAGTTCAAAAGTGCTCTGTGGCATAGATTTTAACAAGAGGAAAAAAGAAAGAACGCAAAGTAATATCGGCCAGCGGCCAAAAGCAGCACAAGACGACCCCAACCCCAACCCCTAACCGTTGTTTCTTGGCCTTGTTTTAAGTTTAGATTAACTGCAACTGTGTGGCCACATTGTGTATGCCGACTAGCGGTCTACAGTGGTGAACCACGACTTTGTTGAAGGGCCGAAGCTACACACGTGATGTTAATCTGTGCTGGTTTCCCAGTTCACTTAAATTCTTTTTTTTTCAGCCCAGAAACGCTGGTTTCGTTTCGATAATCAAGTAAGAACGATTGTGTACGCACGCCAGCGGCCGTATTCACAAAAGTTAACTGTGCAGCTAAATGATTCCGTTAACTGCTCCCTTAGTAATCAGCCGCCATATTCACAAAAGTTAACTGTACATTTAACTGATTCCGTTAACTGCACCGTTAGTAATCAGCCGCCATATTCACAAAAGTTAACTGTACATTTAACTGATTCCGTTAACTGCTCCGTTAGCAACGGGAACATCCGACAGTCAGTTAATAATGTTAACCTATTTAACAAGCAAAACGCCACCTAGAACTGCCTGCGTGACATAGCTGGATCAACCGAGTTTCGCTTCTAGGAGTTTACTGTACAGTTAACTTCTGTGCCTACCGGGGCTGAAGTTGGTTTCGGTTTTTGCTCTATTTTGCTCAAATAAACGTGTCTGGCTTAGTGATCTCGGAACGATGTTCCAAACCAAAATATGGAAAGATGACCCAATCAGTGATGACTAAGCAATAATAATAATAATAATAATAATAATAATAATAATAATAATAATAATAATAATAATAATAATAGTAATAAAAACTAGCGTAGAATAGACATGTTTATTGGTAGATTAATTCATGGATTAATCAATAATCCATGCATCTTTTTTTTCTCTGTCGTTTGGTCACGTGCTACCAACCTTTGGCGTAACTGTCATCTTCCTGCCGCTGTGTTGTCACCAAGTTGTGAATTACGGTAAATCCACTGGTTACCATCCTGGCAGCCGTGCGCGAAATGAATTCTTTGCCCGAATATATAGCAATACTGTAATTTTTGAGTTGCTCCATTTTTCCTTGTGATCAATCATAAAACTCTTCAGTTAAAATAAGTTTTTTTTAAATAATAATAAAACGAAACATTAACAACGAATTTAAAGGGAAATGTACTTGTTTGAATTGACAGATTATCTTTTTACCGTGACTGAAACTGAGCCCTCCTGCTGACTGTAACAATGTTATGAAACGGAGGCCAAAAAAAAAAAAAAAAAAAAGCGGACAATTAATTGGCATTAAGCATAACAATACCTGTGTGTGTGTGTTTTTTTTTTCAGAGCACACGTATTAATCTTTCCATTAGACTTTCAGCGGTTGACCTCAGTGATACGCGAGCATCTCAACAATGGCACTAAATGGCCATAAACATTAACAGGCAAACCCTATGCCCAATGAGTGTGTATTTTCACATACCCTATTTTAAAATTCAATGTCATGATCAATACAACAGTTTTTTATTTCATTCCGCCATTGTTCATGTCTTGAAACTGTTACAGTTTCTAATTTTTGATATGTATACTTCGTTTATTCCACTAAAACATAGGTATTGAGTTTATAAGTTTTGACAACACAATAATCTACGGTCTGATGCTATAACGGTACTAAATGCCTCATCTGTCATTCTCTCCATTTAGAAATGATTCCTTCTGGAACAATGTGAAATAAAAATAAACACAAATGTCACAGCTCTGGGACAAAAGAAATCTGGTGTGTGTTTTGTGGCGGGTCGATGGGGGGGGGGGGAGGGAGGTGGAAGATGTGGCGGGTCGATGGGGGAGGGGGAGGGAGGTAGAAGATGTGGCGGGTCGATGGCGGGAGGGAGGTGGAAGATATGTCGGGTCGATGGGGGGGGGAGGGTGATGGAAGATGTGGCGGGTCGATGGAGGGAGGGAGGTGGAAGATGTGGCGGGTCGATGGGGGGGAGGGTGATGGAAAATGTGGCGGGTCGACGGGGGGAGGGAGGTGGAAGATGTGGCGGGTCGATGGGGGGAGGTGGAAGATGTGGCGGGTCGATGGGGGGAGGAAGGTGGAAGATGTGGCGGGTCGAAGATGTGGCGGGTCGATGGGGGGAGGGAGATGGAAGATGTGGCGGGTCGATGGGGGAGGGAGGTGGAAGATGTGCTGGGTCGATGGGAGGTGGAAGATGTGGCGGGTCGATGGAGGGGTGAAAGATGTGGCGGGTCGATGGGGGGGGGAGGTGGAAGATGTGGTGGGTCGATTGGAGGTGGAAGATGTGGCGGGTCGATGGGGGGGGAGGGAGGTGGAAGATGTGGCGGGTCGATGGGGGGAGAGAGGTGGAAGATGTGGCGGGTCGGTGGAGGTGGGGGAGGTGGAAGATGTGGCGGGTCGATGGGAGAGGGAGGTGGAAGATGTGGCGGGTCGATAGGGGGGAGGTGGAAGATGTGGCGGGTCGATGGGGGGGGGGAGTTGGAAGATGTGGCGGGTCGATGGGGCGGGAGGGGGTGGTAATTTGAGAAGATTCGAATTATATTGTCAATGGTCCCTGTGGTCTTTTCTTGTACGTGAAATGTTCGTCGGTGCGAGTAATAATAATGATAATTACGATTATTATGGTAATTATTACCATTATTTTAATTACTATTACTACTAATCCTGTTATTACTTGATTATTATGATTATTATTATTACTGTTATTATTATTATTGTTATTATTACAATAGATCCGTGGCGAGGTAATGTATACGTATAATGAATGATAGATAGACAAAAAGAAACAACTTTCCTTAGAGCGTGTTTTGTTTTGGTGTCTTAACTTAAAAAGGTTGTGACGTCACTTACATGTAAACATACACAATCAAAACAAGTTAACGCCTTTCTATTTTATTTGAA
The DNA here is from genome assembly GCA_949752745.1 of Protula sp. h YS-2021. NCBI lineage: Eukaryota > Metazoa > Annelida > Polychaeta > Sabellida > Serpulidae > Protula > Protula sp. h YS-2021. The sequence goes on along the minus strand of OX457030.1, from coordinate 39,255,382 downwards.
GTTTTATCTGACAATAATTGCATGTTACAGCAAAATTTAAAAAAAAATTACAAGCGTAAATGTGAGATTTAAAAAAAAACTTTCTTAAACTTTTTAGCACAATACAGATAAATATATAAAAAAGGAAGAATGTCGCTGAAAAAATTAAAGAAAACGTCAATAAATGTTGATTTTCTGTTGTGACAAACATTTCCAATAAACTGGAGTGTTATTCTTTGGCGTAAATTATTTGTAGTTTTCTGTCAGGACAACCCACAAACGTCCGGTCCCCCCCCCCCTCCTCCCGCTGCAATTTGTTGCGCTAGACATGTAATCTGGCCAAAAAAAAACAAACAAACAAACAAACACACACACATGAAAAAATGTCATTCCTCATGTCAAATGCATCCAATGTATTTTTCCTGATGTTTTCTCTTTTTCAGACAATTTTGATTAAGTTTGTGGATTTGCGTCTGTGCATCCATCCGTCTTTTAGTCCGTCTGTCATTATGATGTTATTTGGCATGCAGTAAATTTCGATTGGATGTCGAAAATGTCCCTGTTGATTATCGATTACGCTCACTAGGCGTAACGAACTGATCAGTTTCGAGTGACGCGCAACCTAAGTTGCAATATTTTTCTCGTTTTAGAAATATTGAACTTGGTTGGAAAACGGAACATCATCACCAGTAAGGCATTCATGAAAAGTAGCACACAGAAATGTAGCTGTTGCTGGGGGCAGCCTCAGATAAAGTAGTGTAACCTGGATAGTAGTGGACAACCTCAGATAAAGTACTGTGACCTGGATAGTAGGGGGCAAGCTCAGATAAAGTACTGTGACCTGGATAGTAGGGGGCAAGCTCAGCTAAAGTAATGTGACCTGGATAGTAGGGAGCAAGCTTAGGTAAAGAAATGTGACTTGGATAGTAGGGGGCAAGCTCAGCTAAAGTAATGTGACCCGGATAGTAGGGAGCAAGCTTAGATAAAGTAATGTGATCTGGATAGTAGGGGGCAAGCTCAGCTAAAGTAATGTGACCTGGATAGTAGGGAGCAAGCTTAGATAAAGTAGTGTGACCTGGATAGTAGGGGACAAGTCCAGATAAAGTAATGTGACCTGGATAGTAGGGAGCAAGCTTAGATAAAGAAATGTGACCTGGATAGTAGGGAGCAAGCTTAGATAAAGTAATGTGACCTGGATAGTAGTGGACAACCTCAAATAAAGTAATTTGACCTGGATAGAAGGGAACAACCTCGGATAAATCAATGTGACCTGGATAGTAGGGGACAACCTCAGATAAAGTAATGTGACCTGGATGGTAGGGAGCACCCTGGGATAAAGTAATATGACCTGGATAGTAGGGAGCAACCTCAGATAAAGTAATGGGACATGGATAGTAGGGAACAACATCAGATAAAGTAATGTGACTTGGATAGAAGGGAGTAACATTAGATAAAGTATTATGACCTGGATGGTAGGGGACAACGTCAGATAAAGTAATGTGACCTGGATGGTAGGGAGCACCCTGGGATAAAGTAATATGACCTGGATAGTAGGGAGCAACCTCAGATAAAGTAATGGGACATGGATAGTAGGGAACAACATCAGATAAAGTAATGTGACTTGGATAGAAGGGAGTAACATTAGATAAATTATTATGACCTGGATGGTAGGGGACAACGTCAGATAAAGTAATGTGACCTGGATGGTAGGGAGCACCCTGGGATAAAGTAATATGACCTGGATAGTAGGGAGCAACCTCAGATAAAGTAATGGGACATGGATAGTAGGGGGCAACCTCAGATAAAGTACTCTGACCTAGATGGTAGGGGACAACGTCAGATAAAGTAATGTGACCTGGATGGTAGGGGACAACGTCAGATAAAGTAATGTGACATGGGTGGTAGGGAGCACCATCAGAGAAAGTAATGTCGAAAATAAGCTCAAAATTGCTCCATCTCTAACATTTTTGGAGATAATGGCCCATTCCGGGCTTTAAGATTGACCATGGCCGCGATCATTCTCTAGGTCATGGTTAAAAAATGCGGATTTTACGGCGTCTTATCGCTCTCTATCAGTGAGCCAAATTTGATCACTGTTTAGCAATTGGGAAAACCCAAAACGCTGCAGCCAGTTTAAACTTGCACACACATGCTGTAATGGCTTTCATTGAGAGTTGGACGACCAATACACTGAGACTGATATCACGCCAGTTTAAACTACTGCTCTCAGCTCTTTGCCGCCTCTTTCGCAAATTTGTTTTGTCATTTTTCAATTGAAAAATTAAGCGAATTAAAAAAAACAGGAGGCTAAAATTTTCGTACAAATTCAATACACTGGGGATTTTGGCAAATCCTCAAGTGTAATCATATAGTTAATTAAATAAGGGACCGACTACTGTACTATAAGGTAATGTAATAGGCATATTGGCTCGAAAATCACAAAGCCATTATAGGAACGAGGTGACCCACCTCCGCCAAATGAGCCCAATAGACATAAAGCACAGCGAAAGTAACCCTAGTTGATTAAAGGCTGGAAAATTGCCTTTGGTAGGTTTCATGAATGGCTGGAGTCTTTTTGCTGACATTTATTTAATCGTCTGAGCCATACTAAGAAGAAAAGGTTCCTGGTGTGTGCTGATGACGCATGCGCTTGCCGCTCTAGTTTGATACCAACGAATTGGTACAATAATCACGCAGTAAACCCTCGATTAAATATTATATACCGCACGTTGTGTACAAAGACATTATTTTCAAATGCTTCCTTTCTTCTTATTGTTAATAAAACTCCATTTGGGACAGTTGGTATCCTCTTTCGAAGACCTGCCGTTACATGAGCCTAATGAGGCTCTGAAATAAACCAAAATTTTTACATTTTGTTAAAATAAAATACTTCATGGTACAATGTTTGCTGTGTCCCCATATGCTTTCCAGCAAAACTGAATCGTACTGTATCACCCCGAATAAAAAGAAATTCCCTTAGAATATATCGTTAAATGGAAAGATTGTTTTGACCTCAACTGGATTCATGAAAATTTATCTTAAGGTAACAAAACTTTCTGGTGTCATGTTATTTGCTTTGACCTTGGAAGATGAGATCTGTCGCTCACGATCTGTTATCGGTACACCGTGACCTAACGACAACAATGTTGTCATGTGCATGGAACAACACAAGTCATCAATTTCACCCTTTTAAAATAAGACGAGACAGTTTAATAGTCTGAAATAAAACAACATGTTTATTGCTCTGTGTTGCCTAATTTCCGTCTTTTGCCGGGGGAGGGGAGGGGGGGCGTACCAGCGACAAAGTGTACCAGGCACAAACCTAGAGGTTTCTAACAAGTGTGTTGTTAGGTGAGGAATGGAGAGGAGAGGGAGGTATCGGTGAGAGTTATGGCTTTCATGAAGTTCAAGTTGTTGCACATTGTTTTTCTAAAAATGCGGATAGAGCTCGGCTAAAACTGAGAAATTTTACTCCTAAGATCTTATTACAACCGTGCTAACATGACGTCACAAGCTCCTAAAAGATGACAAAATTAACAAAGGCGCTATTTTCCTCTTGTAAGACCTTTGAGCAACCTTCAACAATGTTAACCACACATTCCTAATATATCACCTGAAAGGCAACCCGGAAAAGCTGACCTCATATTCGAGTGGCTGAAGTCTTACTTTACAGATATCAACATGCATCTTAAGTGACTTTTTCCCATGATCGTATGGTAATGAGTGGTAATGTATTTACTGTTGATAGTTTAAAGCTTTGGATTGAAATGTCAATATTGTATGTAGTGCACATGATGAAAAAATGGTAGTTGTGCCTGGGGCGAACCATGACAATAAATACACGTCAATTAGGAAATTAGAGAAATGCTAGTTTTTATAATTAACAGTAGGTAGCGATAAGTAACCAGTTATTATTTGATGCCGGACTGGACAAAGTCAAGTCATGTATGTGGATTTTCGAAGGCTTTTAAACGCTAATCGGCTTCACTTTAAGCCTTACCATATCATTACTGTGTATTGCTCATATTTCCCCAGTTATTGGTCTAAAATATATATGTACTGTATGGTACAGAAAGTACCACAACACAAAGACGCCAATTAAGGGGGGGTTGATCCAACTTTTAAATTTCAAAACATTTGAAATATTCAATTATTTGCAAATAGAACTGAACACTGAGAACAATCCCATCATGTGCTCCATGACGCGAAAACAGTTTAAAGAAAGAACTAGAACTTATTTGGTACGCACTAACCTAGATAACAAACGATCTAAAAAGTTATATTTAGAAAGGTTAATTGAGTTTTTGTTCTTAGTTCTGTTATATACTCGATGGAATACAGACTTCGTGTTACCGAGTTGTAGACACGAGTCCTTGGTTACCAATCAAAAATTAAAATTCCTCCGAAGCAAGCTGCTTAAAACTACAGATATTATTTTCTCCCATTAGTTTTATTCGAAATGTAAAAAAGTGAGTGCCGTTTAGTCCAGTGTGTATTCCAAAACGTTGTACCTCTTTCTATAAGAAGCTTGAGTAAAGAAAACTTAAATGCTGACGAAAGTATGTGTGTCTAATAAAACATAACTTGTGTGTTTGTATAAATAACACAGTTTTTTGCAGATAACAGCTGTTAAACGAATTTACATTTTTACACTTAGGAAGTTACACTTTCCTAGTGTAACTAAGTACGTACGGGCATCCGAATGTTTCTGTTCTTTTTGTGCAAATTCCGCGCAACTTGTCGAAACGCGAATAGCTACAAGGTCGAAAATTTATGCTGGTGCTTCGTTACAATTTATCTTAGATGTTTTATTTTGTGGATAGTAAGTTTATTCCGCACATGGGTGATAACAAAGTATATGAGTAACCGTATAGCTAGCTCAGCACAGTGTATAATGTTGTATAATATGTGTGGCGTCCTGTATGTGGTAAGCAAAATCAGTGTGTGTTGCTCGTTTGGTAGGATAACAGGAATACCTAAAAAGTACAGATGCTGTGCCTTAATGTTTCTTTAGTTTCTTTAACTATTTTAATCTTTTAATCCTATTAGATCCCTCCCAATCTATTATATTACATTTTCTGACCGATTATCACCACCACCTCTGTCCACTTTTTGGCTGGATCGAAATGTTTGAATCCACAGATTTGTTTATTACATTAAAATAATAATTGTATTAAAGTGTTTTTGTTAAAGTTGGCAATGTAGAAAAGTTTATTTATTTCGTAGTGTTTCACTTCGGTTAGAAAAAGTCGCTGTAATTTTTAATTGTTTTTGTAAAAGTTGACAATGTGGAAAAGTTTATTTATTTCATAGTGTTTCACTTCGGTTAGAAAAAGTCGCTGTAATTTCTAATTGCTACAGTTTTATTGGAAAACTTGAAAGAACACGCAATGAATAGGATTCCCTAACAGTTCTGAAAAAACTTGAGAACGTCGTCTTTAATTATGAAGTGACTTTGGTCACAACGATTCTCATAACATAAGTAAACCAAAGCTAAAACTGCCCTAGATAAATCACCAGAGACAAAGAACTGGCACGCAAACTCATAACTGTGGTGAGAAGGTAAAAAAATCTTATTTCTGTTTTAAAATGTGAATGTTTAGAAGCAAAAAATAGTTCATAAAATGTAATTTTATAGGTTTTTCAAAAATGTCAGTCTCATCTTTTCGTTCGAGCACCTCATTGTAAACTGATCTTTAATTGTTGTTTTTATTCGCATTTCTTAGAAACCCCATGCAGGTTTACAATTCAATCACGCTAAGATATAATTACAAACCGCGTATAGACCAAAACTGGTACAACTAAAATATGTTAAATAATATTGCAGGTTAAGTAGAGATGGTTTGCACAAAAAACCTATAAATACATATCTAAAATATAATGATGTCTGTCTGCTGTCTGATATTTGCCGCTCATATAAAACGAAGTATGTATAGCGTTTTATAAAATGCCATCAAATTATTAGTTTTGATATTTGGATCCATTTTAAAAACAAAATTGATGAGAGCAAAATGCCTTTATAGCATTAACACCTTGATGTTCATGAGAAAAAACATCAGTTCTTGCCTAAAACCTTACACCTTTCAAATAGCAAAATAACGATTGATTCGCAATACAAAACGGATCGCCTTGTAGGTTGGCTGTTAAATAACAACGCTTCTTAACACACAAACTATATAGCGTGTATAATATAATATAATAAAATATAATATAATGTAGTATAGTATAGCACATTTTTGTGTAAAAATGTCTTCTGTTGGTAGTAGCGCTGTACATTTTTCGGAATTGTTGAAGTTTAAATTGTTATATGCAGGAGTAAGTTCGATTGGCAGCCGCGTAATCAGTATGGTTGTTGACAAATGTATAGCTTTGCAAACATGACTTTTACGCGAATTTCATACCATAGTAGCATACACCATTGTGGATCTGATAAGGATATAATAGAAACTATGTGCTGTTTCTTTAGTTCCTTCAGTTTTTATTCATTCTTCGCAAAATGTTTGCAATTAGTTTTCTCGATCATACTGCTATTATAAATTTGCTCGATTCAATCACACTGCTATGATTAGTTTTCTTGATCACTCTCCTATAATTAGTGTGCTCGATCACTCTGCTGCAGTTAGCTTGGACGACCACACAGGTATAATTAGTTTGCTCGATCACACTGCTATTATTAGTTTGCTCGATCACACTGCCATAATTAGTTTCCTCGATCAAACTGCTATAATTAGTATGTTCAACCATACTGCTATAATTGGTTTGCCAGATCACATTGCCATAATTAGGTTGGTCGACCACACTGCTATAATTAGTTTGCTCGGTCACTCTACTATAATCCTTCAGTAGCACAACCTCTTTCGTGCATTTTCATTTCAAGTAACCCGTTCCAACATAATTACTATTGGTCAGATCTTTAACACTTTAAAAGATGCGACGAAAAATGCTACTGAACGTTGATACATTAGTTTTTTAACGGTTTGAAGTGGATTGTTGCTACCTGGGTTTTTAATGGCTAAGTAAAAAGATGGAACAATAGAGTTAAGATAGATAAAAACTAATGAGGTTAGCCATTCATGAAATAAACCAAGCTTGTGCGCCATTGTTGATAGGACACGTTATGTGATTTTAATTACATTAGTTTTGCCTTAAAATTGCACGACGGTTCACAAAGATGAATAGAACTCAAGCTGTGCTTTTAAAAACACACTCAGGAGAGCAAGGTGCCGTGGAAAGGAAATACATATCATGACGCGACACATGATTGTCCAAAAAGAAAGCCAACTACTGCATTTTATTGTATGATGTGATTGTTATTTTGATATTCTAAAGACAATGGCGGTAATTGTCATCTATTAAAAGGAACACGTGTGGTGTGCAACAATTGGAAGGCGAAAAAAATACATGATAAGAGCTGTCGTAGTAAACCAAATGTCTGTGTGAGGCCTTCCAGAAAGTGTCTCAAATACGGAGAATCTAAGAGGAAGAAAGGGGCCGCGTAGCAAACAATAAGCGTGTGTTGAAAGAAGTATTTTGTGTGGCACTAAAGATGAGTGGTCGTTTGGCATATATATTGTGTAGATATAAAATGTTTATCAAGATAAAGACCTGGATTATAAAACTGGACAAAAATCATTCCTTTTAAGAGAATGCTTTGTCAGTGTTAAAATTCTTCTCATTTGATATAGTTTCATATTTCAGCAAAGTGTTATCAAAATCTCATATGAATTCAGAGAACAGTTTTCCTGGTACAAATGTAAGATTTTTTAAACCTCAGATGCCAAGCGGCGATGGCTAGTTTTTATTATAGATCTAAACAAGAAGTAAGTAAGCTTTAAACTGAGGATATTCAGTTAGGTTAGATTGAAAACAGAATAAACCCCTTTTGTCATTCTCGGGTTATTGTCAAGAGTTCTCCACATTCTTTAATGGTTCAACAAACGGAATTAACATCAGATTTTTTCAGCTGGGCAAAGAAGCGAAGTGTAAAATCTAAGATTGGAGTTTACACTGTTCACGGCTATACACACTTTCTAAAATGTTTTCGCTTTTCACAATGCAGATGGAACCTTTTAAAATGCTCATGTCTTATAAGATTGAAAGAAATTATATACTTCCGTACTATATAATGTCCATTTCATTTAATCAAAGGCGAAAACCATGCAAACAATATGACAATAATCTTGCAAGTTGATATTACTATTTATGTGGTTTGATGGTTAAAGTTAAAAATTGTTAAAACAACTAACGCAGTTCTGTTAAAATCACCGCTTTTTAGAGACAGCTGTCACTTTAGAATGCCACACGACATAACGCCTCTTGGCATAGGGTCCTCAGCAAAATTATTTAATTTTCAATTTAAAAAATAAAAAAAAAAATACATATTTAATTATGGCTGTTAATTATGTGATCTTCTACACAAAAACTAAGCATTACTGTACATAACCTGATTTTAAATCACCATTTTGTAATTTTCATCTGTTTTTTTTATTACAGCATCGCAGTATTGCTTTTTGTTTAACAGACACATCTAAACACATCATTGACAGTGACTAATTCATTACGTTGTGGGTGGTTGTCCAATAAGCTAAACTTCTGAGTGGATAATGGAGGCAGTCGTGGCTCCAGCACACCTGAACAGTCATAGCTAAACACATCGAAGCAGTCATAGCTACAAAAAATCTAAGCAGTCATAGCTACAACAAATCTAAGCAGTCATAGCTAAACTCATCGAAGCAGTCTTGGCTTCAAGACACTTAAGCACCCATAGCTACACATATCGAAGCAGTCATACCTGCAACACACCTAAGCAGTCATAGCTAAATATCCAAGCAGTCATGGCTAAAATAAATCTGTCATGGATTGAGAGAGATCAGCAGTCGTGGCTAAAATATATCTCGCTAAGTACATAATTTAATTGGAAAATATGTTCAATATATATTTCTTGTTTGTGAGTCCGTTAAAAATTAATTTGCAAGATGTCATATTTTCGAAACTCAACGAAACTATGTATATAATCTTTTCATTTGTCTCATAAGTACCTTTTTATCTAGGTGACATCTGTATGTATCTCTAAATCTTATAATAAACTCAATTATCTCAGCCAGTAACATCAACAGACTTCTACAAGTTCAACAGAAAAAAAAATGAAATATTTGGTAGGTTCTGTGAGATAAAATATAAACCTAGTAAACAGGAGCCGAGATTGAGCAGTTCTTGAAGCCAATACTTGTAATACTTGTAATCCAATACTTGTAATCCGAGAATCATTCTCTTGGTTTCTATTGATGATTTGTTTGAAATTATGACTTGTCCATCAAAACATGACATTTTCTCACTCAGTAATATAATCAATAGCTTTATGGAAAAAAGTGAAAAGATTCAAGTGCCTAAATTCAACTCAAGTTAGAATGTTTATGCTTCAAATTATGACATGTCCATCAAAACATGACATTTTCTCACTTAATAACATAATCAATAGCTTTATGGAAAAAAATGAAGACATTCAAATGCCTAAATTCAACTCAAGTTAGAATGTTTATGTTTCAAATTATAACTTATTATTCAAAATATCACATTTTCTCACTCAATAACATAACCAATAGCTTTATCGAAATAAAGTTAAAATATTCAGAGGACTAAATTCAATCCAATTTAGAATGTTAGGGGCATTTTCAACGTTATAATGGGAAAAGTTATGTGCCCAAATATTTTAATCTCCCCTTTTGGGTTTGGGGAATCTTAAGAATAGACCCACTGCTGTCTGCGCTGTGCATGCCATAGGAGGCGACTAATTGGAATCTATTTCTAGCTCTTCTTTTACTATTTCTTAATTTTTCTTTCTTGGTGCATCGCAATATATCATTGTCGCTGAACGAGACGTTAAACACTAAACAAATAAACTGTCCCAGTGGTCAGTGGTGTCTACTCAGCGTTAAATACGAAACAAACAAACTTTCCCGGAGTCAGTGGTGTCTACTCAGCGTTAAATACGAAACAAACAAACTTTCCCGGAGTCAGTGGTGTCTACTCAGCGTTAAATACGAAACAAACAAACTTTCCCGGAGTCAGTGGTGTCTACTCAGCGTTAAATACGAAACAAACAAACTTTCCCGGAGTAATGGGTGTCAGCTGTCAAACCAGTCCAAACATCAACATAATAGCAGTCTCGTTAAAGAAAATGATGCACCAATCTGAGTAGTTAATTAAATCTTTGAACAACATTATGCATCACTGTGGATAAGCCATAACCAGTCAGCGATAATGCTTAGAATTAGCAACATCTGTTTTCAAAATTGAAACGCTGTCGCATATGATGTATCCCATGTGGTCACAGTTCAAGGAAATTTCATCAGAAGAACAATTTTACGGTAGAGGAACCCATCCAGTCAACCTTCAAACCGAACATAGTACTGAAAAAGCACTTATCAAGGTGTTTGGTGAAATAGTGCTCAGTCTAGACAGTCGAACCCCTTTTTCACCTCCCTGTTTGATTTCTCAATAGTATATCACGCCATTCTTACCAAGAGCTTAGATATCTGTCTTGACACTGGCGGGGACGCCTTGCAGTGGTTTGTAGTCTGTGGATCAAATCGCAAGATGAATTAGAGGTTTAGGATCCTTATTCATAGCCTACTCCCTTGAACTATTTGGTACCTGAGGGAACACGAATTGGTCCATGGCTTTATAACGATTACGCCTTGTCGCTTGACAGACTGATCCACAGTATGTTGCTCTTGTTTCACGGCTTTGCTGATCACACACATTTGATAAAAACTACCACACTGTCGTCTGAAGATGAAAACCAATGCAGCTAGCGGCTTGAACACTGAGCAATGACCCTGGATGAATGGCAGAAAGCTCAATGGTGATAAAAGTGAGTTTTTGACAGTCATAAGTAACCTCAAAAAGAGTGCAGTTGGTAATCTCAGTTATTAATGGCGAACAGGATCGGACAGCTCGAAATGTAGATATACGCATCAGATTGACGAATCAATGCCCACAGTTCTATAACTTAGGAAATCATGCTACTTGTCTCTGAAATAGGTCACCAAGATTCGGCGCGCACTCGATATGGATAAGGCCAAAGCAATAGTTCGCACACTTGCATCTTCCTTCTTAGTTGGCCTGCGTCAGTCGGTCACATGCGTCTTTTTCATGGTCATAAAACAAGGAATGGTCCGTGACATCAGCATAAGGCGTATTCTTAACTGAAGGACCTCCCTTGGCTTCCGGTATTAAGTTGAGTTCAAGTTTCTGACCAAGACGTTCAAGGCACTTTATGGTGAAGCTGTGGGCTACATTGCTGAGATGCTAACACACTATGCCCCAGCACTATCTCGGTGCTGTTCGGATGACAGGCTCTTAATTCCCACGACCCGGTGTGAGAGCATCCACTTCTGTAGATCAAAGACTTTGGAATGATATCCTAAGACCCTTGTGCATCTTTATAGTTTCAAAACTAAACTTCAATTTTAAGATAATAAATCATTTTATTTAAAAACAGTGAATATATTTTGTTTTCGTTTGTATGTCAGTTATCTCTGTTATGCTGATATTACATCGTCTCCGAAAATTTTACGGATACAGCTTGGATACAGCATGGATACAGCAAGTTGATATTACTATTTTTGTGGTTTGATGGTTAAAGTTAAAAATTGTTAAAACAACTAACGCAGTTCTGTTAAAATCACCGCTTTTTAGAGACAGCTGTCACTTTAGAATGCCACACGACATAACGCCTCTTGGCATAGGGTCCTCAGCAAAATTATTTAATTTTCAATTTAAAAAATTAAAAAAAAAAAAAAACATATTTAATTATGGCTGTTAATTATGTGATCTTCTACACAAAAACTAAGCATTACTGTACATAACCTGATTTTAAATCACCATTTTGTAATTTTCATCTGTTTTTTTTATTACAGCATCGCAGTATTGCTTTTTGTTTAACAGACACATCTAAACACATCATTGACAGTGACTAATTCATTACGTTGTGGGTGGATGTCCAATAAGCTAAACTTCTGAGTGGATAATGGAGGCAGTCGTGGCTCCAGCACACCTGAACAGTCATAGCTAAACACATCGAAGCAGTCATAGCTACAAAAAATCTAAGCAGTCATAGCTACAACAAATCTAAGCAGTCATAGCTAAACTCATCGAAGCAGTCTTGGCTTCAAGACACTTAAGCACCCATAGCTACACATATCGAAGCAGTCATACCTGCAACACACCTAAGCAGTCATAGCTAAATATCCAAGCAGTCATGGCTAAAATAAATCTGTCATGGATTGAGAGAGATCAGCAGTCGTGGCTAAAATATATCTCGCTAAGTACACAATTTAATTGGAAAATATGTTCAATATATATTTCTTGTTTGTGAGTCCGTTAAAAATTAATTTGCAAGATGTCATATTTTCGAAACTCAACGAAACTATGTATATAATCTTTTCATTTGTCTCATAAGTACCTTTTTATCTAGGTGACATCTGTATGTATCTCTAAATCTTATAATAAACTCAATTATCTCAGCCAGTAACATCAACAGACTTCTACAAGTTCAACAGAAAAAAAATGAAATATTTGGTAGGTTCTGTGAGATAAAATATAAACCTAGTAAACAGGAGCCGAGATTGAGCAGTTCTTGAAGCCAATACTTGTAATACTTGTAATCCAATACTTGTAATCCGAGAATCATTCTCTTGGTTTCTATTGATGATTTGTTTGAAATTATGACTTGTCCATCAAAACATGACATTTTCTCACTCAGTAATATAATCAATAGCTTTATGGAAAAAAGTGAAAAGATTCAAGTGCCTAAATTCAACTCAAGTTAGAATGTTTATGCTTCAAATTATGACATGTCCATCAAAACATGACATTTTCTCACTTAATAACATAATCAATAGCTTTATGGAAAAAAATGAAGACATTCAAATGCCTAAATTCAACTCAAGTTAGAATGTTTATGTTTCAAATTATAACTTATTATTCAAAATATCACATTTTCTCACTCAATAACATAACCAATAGCTTTATCGAAATAACATTAAAATATTCAGAGGACTAAATTCAATCCAATTTAGAATGTTAGGGGCATTTTCAACGTTATAATGGGAAAAGTTATGTGCCCAAATATTTTAATCTCCCCTTTTGGGTTTGGGGAATCTTAAGAATAGACCCACTGCTGTCTGCGCTGTGCATGCCATAGGAGGCGACTAATTGGAATCTATTTCTAGCTCTTCTTTTACTATTTCTTAATTTTTCTTTCTTGGTGCATCCCAATATATCATTGTCGCTGAACGAGACGTTAAACACTAAACAAATAAACTGTCCCAGTGGTCAGTGGTGTCTACTCAGCGTTAAATACGAAACAAACAAACTTTCCCGGAGTCAGTGGTGTCTACTCAGCGTTAAATACGAAACAAACAAACTTTCCCGGAGTCAGTGGTGTCTACTCAGCGTTAAATACGAAACAAACAAACTTTCCCGGAGTCAGTGGTGTCTACTCAGCGTTAAATACGAAACAAACAAACTTTCCCGGAGTAATGGGTGTCAGCTGTCAAACCAGTCCAAACATCAACATAATAGCAGTCTCGTTAAAGAAAATGATGCACCAATCTGAGTAGTTAATTAAATCTTTGAACAACATTATGCATCACTGTGGATAAGCCATAACCAGTCAGCGATAATGCTTAGAATTAGCAACATCTGTTTTCAAAATTGAAACGCTGTCGCATATGATGTATCCCATGTGGTCACAGTTCAAGGAAATTTCATCAGAAGAACAATTTTACGGTAGAGGAACCCATCCAGTCAACCTTCAAACCGAACATAGTACTGAAAAAGCACTTATCAAGGTGTTTGGTGAAATAGTGCTCAGTCTAGACAGTCGAACCCCTTTTTCACCTCCCTGTTTGATTTCTCAATAGTATATCACGCCATTCTTACCAAGAGCTTAGATATCTGTCTTGACACTGGCGGGGACGCCTTGCAGTGGTTTGTAGTCTGTGGATCAAATCGCAAGATGAATTAGAGGTTTAGGATCCTTATTCATAGCCTACTCCCTTGAACTATTTGGTACCTGAGGGAACACGAATTGGTCCATGGCTTTATAACGATTACGCCTTGTCGCTTGACAGACTGATCCACAGTATGTTGCTCTTGTTTCACGGCTTTGCTGATCACACACATTTGATAAAAACTACCACACTGTCGTCTGAAGATGAAAACCAATGCAGCTAGCGGCTTGAACACTGAGCAATGACCCTGGATGAATGGCAGAAAGCTCAATGGTGATAAAAGTGAGTTTTTGACAGTCATAAGTAACCTCAAAAAGAGTGCAGTTGGTAATCTCAGTTATTAATGGCGAACAGGATCGGACAGCTCGAAATGTAGATATACGCATCAGATTGACGAATCAATGCCCACAGTTCTATAACTTAGGAAATCATGCTACTTGTCTCTGAAATAGGTCACCAAGATTCGGCGCGCACTCGATATGGATAAGGCCAAAGCAATAGTTCGCACACTTGCATCTTCCTTCTTAGTTGGCCTGCGTCAGTCGGTCACATGCGTCTTTTTCATGGTCATAAAACAAGGAATGGTCCGTGACATCAGCATAAGGCGTATTCTTAACTGAAGGACCTCCCTTGGCTTCCGGTATTAAGTTGAGTTCAAGTTTCTGACCAAGACGTTCAAGGCACTTTATGGTGAAGCTGTGGGCTACATTGCTGAGATGCTAACACACTATGCCCCAGCACTATCTCGGTGCTGTTCGGATGACAGGCTCTTAATTCCCACGACCCGGTGTGAGAGCATCCACTTCTGTAGATCAAAGACTTTGGAATGATATCCTAAGACCCTTGTGCATCTTTATAGTTTCAAAACTAAACTTCAATTTTAAGATAATAAATCATTTTATTTAAAAACAGTGAATATATTTTGTTTTCGTTTGTATGTCAGTTATCTCTGTTATGCTGATATTACATCGTCTCCGAAAATTTTACGGATACAGCTTGGATACAGCATGGATACAGCAAGTTGATATTACTATTTTTGTGGTTTGATGGTTAAAGTTAAAAATTGTTAAAACAACTAACGCAGTTCTGTTAAAATCACCGCTTTTTAGAGACAGCTGTCACTTTAGAATGCCACACGACATAACGCCTCTTGGCATAGGGTCCTCAGCAAAATTATTTAATTTTCAATTTAAAAAATTAAAAAAAAAAAAAAACATATTTAATTATGGCTGTTAATTATGTGATCTTCTACACAAAAACTAAGCATTACTGTACATAACCTGATTTTAAATCACCATTTTGTAATTTTCATCTGTTTTTTTTATTACAGCATCGCAGTATTGCTTTTTGTTTAACAGACACATCTAAACACATCATTGACAGTGACTAATTCATTACGTTGTGGGTGGATGTCCAATAAGCTAAACTTCTGAGTGGATAATGGAGGCAGTCGTGGCTCCAGCACACCTGAACAGTCATAGCTAAACACATCGAAGCAGTCATAGCTACAAAAAATCTAAGCAGTCATAGCTACAACAAATCTAAGCAGTCATAGCTAAACTCATCGAAGCAGTCTTGGCTTCAAGACACTTAAGCACCCATAGCTACACATATCGAAGCAGTCATACCTGCAACACACCTAAGCAGTCATAGCTAAATATCCAAGCAGTCATGGCTAAAATAAATCTGTCATGGATTGAGAGAGATCAGCAGTCGTGGCTAAAATATATCTCGCTAAGTACACAATTTAATTGGAAAATATGTTCAATATATATTTCTTGTTTGTGAGTCCGTTAAAAATTAATTTGCAAGATGTCATATTTTCGAAACTCAACGAAACTATGTATATAATCTTTTCATTTGTCTCATAAGTACCTTTTTATCTAGGTGACATCTGTATGTATCTCTAAATCTTATAATAAACTCAATTATCTCAGCCAGTAACATCAACAGACTTCTACAAGTTCAACAGAAAAAAATGAAATATTTGGTAGGTTCTGTGAGATAAAATATAAACCTAGTAAACAGGAGCCGAGATTGAGCAGTTCTTGAAGCCAATACTTGTAATACTTGTAATCCAATACTTGTAATCCGAGAATCATTCTCTTGGTTTCTATTGATGATTTGTTTGAAATTATGACTTGTCCATCAAAACATGACATTTTCTCACTCAGTAATATAATCAATAGCTTTATGGAAAAAAGTGAAAAGATTCAAGTGCCTAAATTCAACTCAAGTTAGAATGTTTATGCTTCAAATTATGACATGTCCATCAAAACATGACATTTTCTCACTTAATAACATAATCAATAGCTTTATGGAAAAAAATGAAGACATTCAAATGCCTAAATTCAACTCAAGTTAGAATGTTTATGTTTCAAATTATAACTTATTATTCAAAATATCACATTTTCTCACTCAATAACATAACCAATAGCTTTATCGAAATAACATTAAAATATTCAGAGGACTAAATTCAATCCAATTTAGAATGTTAGGGGCATTTTCAACGTTATAATGGGAAAAGTTATGTGCCCAAATATTTTAATCTCCCCTTTTGGGTTTGGGGAATCTTAAGAATAGACCCACTGCTGTCTGCGCTGTGCATGCCATAGGAGGCGACTAATTGGAATCTATTTCTAGCTCTTCTTTTACTATTTCTTAATTTTTCTTTCTTGGTGCATCCCAATATATCATTGTCGCTGAACGAGACGTTAAACACTAAACAAATAAACTGTCCCAGTGGTCAGTGGTGTCTACTCAGCGTTAAATACGAAACAAACAAACTTTCCCGGAGTCAGTGGTGTCTACTCAGCGTTAAATACGAAACAAACAAACTTTCCCGGAGTCAGTGGTGTCTACTCAGCGTTAAATACGAAACAAACAAACTTTCCCGGAGTCAGTGGTGTCTACTCAGCGTTAAATACGAAACAAACAAACTTTCCCGGAGTAATGGGTGTCAGCTGTCAAACCAGTCCAAACATCAACATAATAGCAGTCTCGTTAAAGAAAATGATGCACCAATCTGAGTAGTTAATTAAATCTTTGAACAACATTATGCATCACTGTGGATAAGCCATAACCAGTCAGCGATAATGCTTAGAATTAGCAACATCTGTTTTCAAAATTGAAACGCTGTCGCATATGATGTATCCCATGTGGTCACAGTTCAAGGAAATTTCATCAGAAGAACAATTTTACGGTAGAGGAGGAACCCATCCAGTCAACCTTCAAACCGAACATAGTACTGAAAAAGCACTTATCAAGGTGTTTGGTGAAATAGTGCTCAGTCTAGACAGTCGAACCCCTTTTTCACCTCCCTGTTTGATTTCTCAATAGTATATCACGCCATTCTTACCAAGAGCTTAGATATCTGTCTTGACACTGGCGGGGACGCCTTGCAGTGGTTTGTAGTCTGTGGATCAAATCGCAAGATGAATTAGAGGTTTAGGATCCTTATTCATAGCCTACTCCCTTGAACTATTTGGTACCTGAGGGAACACGAATTGGTCCATGGCTTTATAACGATTACGCCTTGTCGCTTGACAGACTGATCCACAGTATGTTGCTCTTGTTTCACGGCTTTGCTGATCACACACATTTGATAAAAACTACCACACTGTCGTCTGAAGATGAAAACCAATGCAGCTAGCGGCTTGAACACTGAGCAATGACCCTGGATGAATGGCAGAAAGCTCAATGGTGATAAAAGTGAGTTTTTGACAGTCATAAGTAACCTCAAAAAGAGTGCAGTTGGTAATCTCAGTTATTAATGGCGAACAGGATCGGACAGCTCGAAATGTAGATATACGCATCAGATTGACGAATCAATGCCCACAGTTCTATAACTTAGGAAATCATGCTACTTGTCTCTGAAATAGGTCACCAAGATTCGGCGCGCACTCGATATGGATAAGGCCAAAGCAATAGTTCGCACACTTGCATCTTCCTTCTTAGTTGGCCTGCGTCAGTCGGTCACATGCGTCTTTTTCATGGTCATAAAACAAGGAATGGTCCGTGACATCAGCATAAGGCGTATTCTTAACTGAAGGACCTCCCTTGGCTTCCGGTGTTAAGTTGAGTTCAAGTTTCTGACCAAGACGTTCAAGGCACTTTATGGTGAAGCTGTGGGCTACATTGCTGAGATGCTAACACACTATGCCCCAGCACTATCTCGGTGCTGTTCGGATGACAGGCTCTTAATTCCCACGACCCGGTGTGAGAGCATCCACTTCTGTAGATCAAAGACTTTGGAATGATATCCTAAGGCCCTTGTGCATCTTTATAGTTTCAAAACTAAACTTCAATTTTAAGATAATAAATCATTTTATTTAAAAACAGTGAATATATTTTGTTTTCGTTTGTATGTCAGTTTTCTCTGTTATGCTGATATTACATCGTCTCCGAAAATTTTACGGATACAGCATGGATACAGCATGGATACAGCATGGATACAGCATGGATACAGCATGGATACGCTCGACTGTTTAGACAAAATGGGCGCAACAGAAACGATCCAAGTAAAGTAACTATGGCTGTTAAAAAATGAGACATTGCAGATTAAGACATCGTTACAGCAAGGATTTTAAGTTAGAATATGGTTTGACATATTTTGCATTTCCCGTTCACATGAAATACACCCAGTTCGTTGTTTTAGCTGCATCACCAAAGTACTTCAGTTTAGATATCTAAACATTGTTCCTATGTGACCGGTCAACCATTTCAATGAAGCATCGCTTGTTATTGCACCGCATGGCCGTAAAGGTCTTTCATACATCGATATTTGCATTTATGAGTCATTTTTTTGCGTTACCCTAAAATACTTTTTATAAATGTACTTTTTATGAAAGATATGTGAAGTACACACAATAATCAATTAAGTACATACTCATACATACTCATACATAGCAAAGAAAAGAAGTTAGAAAAAAGCTGTCGTGAGTCGGGCACCGTAGGCATTTTTGTGCAAGTTGATTTATGCGAGTTAAGTGAACGGAAAATGTTTAAAGTATTTAACATATGGTAGAGAGTAGACCTTTGAGTCGTAGAACATATCTATTTTAATGCTTGTCATAAAAACTGTGAACGAGAAAAAGTTCAAAATTCAAAGTTCTTGGCCAAAGCGGCTCTGGTCCAAATATCACTTGCCCAAATTTACATGGCCCAAATGTCATTGAGTCCACAAGCGCATGTAACCTAATAATACGCACGCGTTCGTTGCGTGTTGGATTTGGTTTAAGGGTAGCATCATAATAATGACCGAAACCTGAACTGCCTCACCGCAGTTGGATCTGTTTCGGTACACACTAGCGAAATTCGGTCTAGTTTCCATTGCCCTAGTTTCTGCATACAGCTGCCATTGCTACCGTAATGGCTTTCAAACAATACAAAATTAAGGCACCTATCTGGGGCATCGCTTCGTCCTCTCCAGGTAAATAAAATCCGGCGTTTTGAATGGACCGCTAACGGCATGCATATGCAGCCAATGAATGAACTTCTGGTGTGTGTTTGGACTTTTTTTTCTTCTTCTTCAAAAATTCAAAATAGCTTACCAATATGAGCTACATTGTTGTTTGTGTCAAAGGCTTCATCATTATCCATATTATCTGTGGCAGGATTAATCCATATACATGTGTATATTCTTGACAACTGCACAAATGACTTGCCCAGGTGCCTGGGTATAGTATGCCGTATATGTTGTTGCAATACTTTAATACGCATCTATTGTCATAAGTTTTACAACTGTCAAAGAGGGTGTATTTAGATCGCTGCACGTAATGTGTGCACTGCAACATAGTTTTAGGTCAGGGTATACACAAGATGAATGAAAAGGCAGTTGCATATGTGTGTGCATCTCAGACATAGTGAGGGTGCATTCATAAGTCCGAACTTGATATATTCAAATATTGACGCCATTTATTTGCGATTTTGGTAAGTACAACCCATTATGATCCAATGGATGTAAATGCAGCTAGCTCACGCTAACTCAGTTGCCATGGTGAGACGTTATTCATTATATTTTGTTATTTTTTTGGTAGGTACAGTCTGTTGACATTCAATAGACGCCATGTGAATACAGCTAAGTCACGTGAACTCAGTTGCCATGGTGAGACGTTTTTTTTTTTTGTTTTTTTTTTTTTTTTGGGGGGGGGGGGGGGTAGGTACAGTCTGAGGTGATTCAGTAGACGCCGTGTGAATACAGCTAAGTCACGTGAACTCAGTTGCCATGGTGAGACGACATTTATGTTTTTTTCGAGCAGCATGTATGCCATACTCAGATACAGCATCAGCAGTGGGTGTTGTCTGGTGTTATAATAACACGGCAATTAGGAGAAGTCTCTGTTTTTCATTTTGGGATTCTAATTTGTTGGATGACCGTCATGCAAATAGCCAGGGCTTAATATATATTTTTATTTCATTTCAGATTATCAAGAAAATGTTCTAAAGGGCAAAATATCTTTGGATACCTCGCCCCACCCTTGCCACTCGTTTTTAGGAGTCCCCAAACTAATAAACAAGAGTATAATTAAATGCCTTGTTTCGGGCGTTTGGACCCAAGAAAGGCTAATCAAAATATCATGTCAGACGCAGTTTTAAATTCAAGATTGCTTAATTTGTTTAGGACCTGTGTAGAGTAAGTGCCAAGGAGTGTTGATATGCTAAAGTAGTTTTCACGTTCTTCTTTGGTTTCAAGATGCTCCATTTTTTGCTCAAAATCAATTTTCACGTCGCTAAAA
Source organism: Protula sp. h YS-2021 (assembly GCA_949752745.1). Classification (NCBI taxonomy): domain Eukaryota; kingdom Metazoa; phylum Annelida; class Polychaeta; order Sabellida; family Serpulidae; genus Protula; species Protula sp. h YS-2021. The sequence continues at coordinate 39,234,648 of OX457030.1, read as the reverse complement.
AATCGTGTCAGAGAGGGCGGGGGCGGAGGGGGGGGGAGGTGAGAGTATAACTCCTTATTTCTTCCTTTGTATGTGACCAGTAGAATCGTCACGTGACCGAGTTCTATCCAGAATTGTGCCCGGGGCGGGGGGGGGGGGGGGTGGAGGTAACAACACCATTTTTCTCTCTTTCTACATGACCATGTAGAATCGTCATGTGACCCAGTTCTATCCAGATCACACAGTACTCAACCTTGGCTCTTTTTCGATGATTTGATGTGGCCAACGTTCCTTTTTTTTTTTTTTGACATAATTTATACACTAAACCACTTGGATCGCGTAAATTGGTTTTATTCTATTCTAGGACTTTTTTCTCTTTTTTTTTTTTGGGGGGGGGGGGGGGGAGTGGGCGATCCTTTCAAGGGTGGTCTCATCCCCGGCTTCTATTGTATAATGCATATCTACAACAGTAGCATATATGCACGGTATGTGATAAGTTGAAAGAAATTCCTTTAATTCCTTTAGCATTTAATTATTCGCGGCACACGCACTTCACTTTACAAACACCTCAGACACAAAACCTGCCTCAACAAACACGAGACGGTACTTGGTCTTTCTTTTTCATGCCCCTAAATAATAAGTCCCTGGCAGCGCGTAGACTCCTTTTTTCTTTCTTTCTTCTTCTTTCTTTTTTTTTTTTCTTTTTTAACTTTAAAAAATGATATCAGTTTGACATTGTGTCGTGTTAAAATTAAACCAAGAGCATATTATTATCGAACTGAAAAAAGAATGAAGCTGAAAATGTAAGTCATTTAAAACTGAACAATACACACGCCAATTTTTTGTTGTTGATATTTTATGTCGACCCTATTCCATGTCTTAAGCGTGTTGGATTAATTTTAGCGTGTTATTTTTTATGGCTGACAGTTTTTTTGGGGGCGGATACACTGTAGACTAGATGTCGCTGATATTTTACCCTGAACCCCGTTTTCGGATGCACATTGTAGAGGACTTCTTTGATAAGATGCCCTTGATCCAACAGAGTAGTTTACGTAGTAATTAAACATGTACTATATTCAGCTGTTGCCAGAATCATACCCCTCATACTCTTCATTAAGGCTGTTTTTTATTCACACAGAACTAATCAGGGAGACCGTTGTGATTAAACAGTCGACCTCTGAGGAGATGCATCTCTTATGTATAAACACAGAGCGGATGGATATTTTCACAAGTAGTTCCTCTCTTTTATGAGTACTATTTTCGCGGAATCCTCAGTGGGTGTGTGGAGTGAAAAGGTTTTGTACAGAACAGACAGAACCACCCTAGAGATTGGCTGTTGGACAACGACAGGAATACTGAATGGCCGATTATTTTCGTGGCTGGTGATCTAGATCATTGCAATCGCTTATTTGGCGGTAACCGACGCCCCCTACGATGGATCGCGTAGCTGGCGGTAATTGTAGCGGCAGTCCACCGGCGACCCCACTAAGGATCGCTTAGATGGCGGTAGTTGGAGCGGCAGTCAACCGACGCTCCTGCTAAGGATCGGTCAGCTGGCGGCAATTCTAGCGGCAGTCAGCCGACGCCCCCCTACCAAGAATCGCTCAGATGGTGATAATTGGAGCAGCAATCAACCGCTTATATGGCGGTAATTGTAGCGACAGTCAACCGACGCCCCCAACTAAGGATCGCTTAGATGAAGGTAATTGGAGCGGAGGTCAACCGACGCCCCCTACTGAGGAACGCTCAGCTGGCGGTAATTCTACTAAGGATCGCTTAGCTGGCGGTAATTCTACTAAGGATCGCTTAGCTGGCGGTAATTCTACTAAGGATCGCTTAGCTGGCGGTAATTCTACTAAGGATCGCTTAGCTGGCGGTAACTGTAGCGGCAGGCAACCGACGCCCCCTACTAAGGATCGCTTAGCTGGCGGTAATTGGAGCGGCAGTCAACCGACGCCCCCTACTAAGGATCCGGATGGGATAACAAACTAATACTCTAACCAACTCTATAAAACATGCACTGAGTTTACTTTACGATATTTTATATATGTCTAAATCAAATGGGTTTTCTTCATTAGTCGGACCACCCCGCAAATGGGTTTACCTCATAGACCGGACCACCCCGCAAATGGGTCTGCCTCATAGATCGGACCACCCCGCGAATTGGTTTGCCCAATAGATCAGACCACCCCGCAAATGGGTCTACCTCATAGATCGGACCACCCCGCAAATTGGTTTGCCCAATAGATCGAACCACCCCGCAAATGCGTCTGCCTCATAGATCGGACCACCCCGCAAATGGGTCTACCTCATAGATCGGACCACCCCGCAAATGGGTCTACCTCATAAATCGGACTACTAGTTTCATTAAAGTTGCTTTCCCTTGTGAAGAACCCCTACAACCACACAACCTCACCCCTCCCCCCCCCCCCCCAAAATCAGGCCACTTTAGTTACAATAACGGTACTATTTCTGGGGTTAGTGGAAGCTTGTGTCGGTGTATTTTAATATTGTAAGATCTTAAAAAATAAAAGAAAAGAAAGAAGGCAGACGCCTATGAATTATTGTCTGTAATGTATATGTTATGTATATTACCGTAAAAGTTGTGATTTGGAATACATGGGTGTTGGCACGCCTGTTTACAAGGAAGCCAAAAGAGTGTGACCTTTATCACGACACCGGTTTCTTCTCGTATATATCTTTGATATATACATGTATTTGATTGGATGATATTAATGTTACATAAAAGTAACAATAAACATGATCGTAAGAATTAGGTTAAATGCCCATAAACACCAGAAGCGAAGCAGAAACATGTTTTGCACATGCAAATGAAAAATGCAAGCTTTTCGATTTTTCAGTTATCTCTCTCTCTCTCTCTCTCTCTCTCTCTCTCTCTCTCTCTCTCTCTCTATCTCTCTCTGTCTCTCTCTATGTCTCTGTCTGTCTGTCTGTCTGTCTGTCTCTCTCTCTCTCTCTCTCTCTCTCTCTCTCTCCCCCTCTCTCTCTCTCTCTTTCTCTCTCTGTCTCTCTCTCTCTCTCTCTCTCTCTGTCCCTCTCTCTCTCTCTCTCTTTCTCTCTCTCTCTCTCTCTCTCTCTCTCTCTCTCTCTCTTTTCTTGAAAACTGTGTGTTTTAGCATTCAGTAATACTTTTGGCAGCTTTGCTGTTTTGACGCAATAAACAGATCAAACGATGCTGTGAGAAATGATTTATTTGAGTCCACAGAATTTGCCTTTTGTTACTTGTTTCTCGTGTTATTTTGTATAAAATACACCTCTCGTGGATCACTTTCCTTCCGTGCCGATCGAATTGTCTTCCATTATAAATAACCCATGAAGTAAGAATACTTTTCATAGTTATCATAGGTATCATAGGTATCATAGGTACCATAGGTATCATAGGTACCATAGGTATCATAGGTATCATAGGTGCCATGGGTATCATAGGTGCCATAGGTACCATAGGTATCACAGGTATCATAGGTATCATAGATAGTCTTATTTTCCAAAACAGTCTGTTTCATTTAGCTCATGAGTTAAATTTCCATAGAAAAGTAATTAACTGGTTTAAAATTATGAAAATGAAATTTAAAATGTATTATTACTTGAATTTACTTCAAATTAATTTAATGCTGGGTCTAATTGCCTTCCTAAATATTTATTTTCACCACTCGAGTTACCTTGGAAAGGGACCTATATAGCTCAGAACAACCGTTGTCCTATTTCTGGGGATCTAATGTATTTGAAGTAAGAAATCGACGTTACCGGGTGCTCGTTTGAGCGTAAGTATGTTTGTCAACGCGTTTTTGGACATACTGACCTTCCTTAAATCAGACTCAATACAAATGATCTTAATTATATTCAAGATTAATAAACAACGCTGCAGCTTGTGTTATAGCTATTAATAATAAGAGAAATCCATTGTATATTTTACAACCATTATATAAGGCGGATCAAATTACATTAAATTGCCCACGATACTTGTTATGTATTTGACATTTTTAAAGAAAAAATAAAGCGTCTTCTGCAAAATAGAGTGAGAAGCCGAACCAGTTGGTTTATGGTAAGATCAGCAAGTGCGTGGTAATTCTCTCTATTGTCATGCTAGATTTATTTAATACCTTCAAAGTCTGTTGTTAACTGATCGTAAAATGATAAGGGCATTGTACCTTATTTGTGAGACTTAGACAAAAATCCTTTATTGATTTGAAAGGCAAATACATCAACCTTATTTTATGCTCCTTTTTGTCCCAGAATTCTCTTGTGCATGAGGGTATCAAATAAACAAATTAATTGTTCTCCTGAACAATATGGAAAAAGATTGATGCAAAATAGAAGGTCTACTTATGGCTTTCCATCATATCCCAATGCCATGTCATGTCTGCGTCATGGCCAAATATTCCCATCTAAAAATAGTTATGGCTATGTTGCCATACATATGCGGAATTTCCCATCTTAGGAAAGGTCAGAGCCGTATTTTGATATTTCTGTGAGTTGTTGATATCTGTAGAAACATAGAGGTGGGGTGGGAAGCAATAATTTTCTTGATTCAAATCACCCCTCCCCTATGCCTGCCCAAAATAGTGATAAATAAAAAAAATAAATAACACACTAGTCACAAGACTACCTTGGGCACACAGTATTGAAACCGTTCCAACGATTGTGATTTATTTTATTTATAGAAATTTTTGGCATGCGTTTAAAGACTCTGCGAATAAAAATATCTGCAACCCAAAAAAATTCAACACCTTAATAAACGACAGACCGAATACGCCCGGTCAATTGATTTGAAAGTGGATAAATATTCAGTGGCATTCATCAATCATTTGATGGAGACAGAGGCGAGAGTAAGCAAGACTCAGGTTACATTTACGTGAGGGTCCTTCTTTGAAAACAACCAAAAATATATTTCTCAACGGTTTCTGCAAGTACTTAAAGAAATTCAAAAATAATTAGAAATAAAAGTAATTTATTAAATCAGCAAGGTTAATTGATCTGTCACAGAAAATAAATAAATAAAATAATAAATAAAATAAGTAAATAAATATTTTGAAAAAGTGTAGGTCGCTAGGCTTGATCCCAACCTTATATTAAGTTGTGCAGAATGTCCACGAAGTTGTTGTTTTTAATAATGCACCCTCGAGTCTCATCTCCTCGCATGATCTGAAAAAAAGATGTTTTAAGGCTTTTCACTTGTAAAATGGGGTCGAACTTCTGATTTCTTTAGAAGGTAAATGGAAAAGTAGATGAAGCATTCGAGTCAATAAATCAATAGATCGATAAATCTGCTTGGCTTCTCAGTGCAATTGTAGTCTTCGGACAGGACTTGGTTTGGGTCTAAAGCTCTCATTTGTGGAACTCACGTGTCTTATTTCGTTCTAACAATAGTTTCTCTATTTGAAGAAATTTCTTGTTTTAACATGAATTTTATTTTAATAAAGCACAGTTTAAATCAACTTGAAAAGAAGAAGTGGCTTTAGTTTTTGTGAGGTCAACCACTGAACTGACTGATCAATCACAGCGAGGAGTAGATCGTAAACAGCTTCAACCTTGACAGACTTCTTTTATTGTGAAAATGTTGAAGGTACAAGGACAAACGCATCTTGTTTCTCCCAATTTTAAGTCACATTGCAAGCCTAAAGAAAAAGAGACTCGATGTTCATATTTGTTGAAAGGGACACTTATGTTAAGTAGTTATTGTAGATATTAAAAACGACATATTCAATTAACATGTTGAAACTGTCTATGCCATGCTTTCAATGCAAAAAGGGGGCGCGTTTCCAAAATATTGTGAATTTAATATTTAGGCTTCGGTGAGAATTTTTTGCAGCAGCGCTGTAGCATTGACAAGGCTATAAAAATGTATGCTCTGTAAATTGTTAACTGGTCAAAAAGCCAGTGGGTCACAACAATATACAAAAAATTCAAAAAGACAACCTATACCAAAAATAGTACCAGTATTAATAATAATAATGATAATAATAATAGCAATAATAACAAATAATAATGAATAATAATAAATAATTGAATAGCACTTTTTGGTCCAACAGTCCTTTGTATTTTATTGAATTCATAAATTGACACACTGTGTTGCGGTGAATTTACCTCACAAAGATGAGACCTGTCTGGTCAAGAATAAATGCTACTGGTAATTTAACCATACAGGAACTGCATTATTCACATTACAACTCTATTCAGGTTGGGCTGTGTCAAGCAATTTCCGAGGTTACACTCACCTGAGTCAGTTTTCTTGCTAGACCCTGTCAAGCCAGTTCTCAGGCTAGACTCTGCTAAGGCGGTTCTTGTGCTAGACTGTGCTAAGCCAGTTTTTAAGCTAGACTCTACCAAGCCAGTTCTCAGGATAAACTCTGCTGAGTCGGTTCTCAGTCGAGACTGTGCTAAGCCAGTTCTCAGGCTAGACTCTCAGACTATACTCCACCAAGCTAGTTCTCATTCTAGACTCTGCCAAGAAAGTTCTCAGATTCGACTCTGCAATCTAGTTCTCAAATTAGACTTTACAAAGTCAGTTGTCAGGCTGATCTGTGGTAAACCAGTTCTCGTGCTAGACTGCGCTAAGCCAGTTCTCAGACTAGACTCTCACGCTAGACCTCACCAATCTAGTTCTCAGACTAGACTTTATAAAGCCAGTTCTCAGGCTGATCTGTGGTAAACCAATTCTCAGGCTAGACACTCAGGCTAGACTCTGCTAAGTCAGTTCTAAGACTAGACTTCACAAAGCCAGTTCTCAGTCTGATCTGTGGTAAACCAGTCTTAAGTCATAAAATGAAGAGAATATTGCCACCTTAGCGAAGTGTGCTTAAAGCTACACTGTCTAAGCCAGAACTGAACAACAAGTGATTCAAGTATATACTGTCGGATCATACCCAAGACTTTAAAATTGAGACCCCCCCTTGCTACCCTGTGGGGCACTCCACGTGGAAGGGTTAGAAGGAGAGCTGGAATGCCCCATTTCTGTATAATGTGGCAGGGGGATCCCAACATGACCATAGCAATTTAAAATGATCTAAAAAATAATACAGTACAATATTATCAAGAAAATAGATTATTGCATGTTTTACTTTGTGTTTTACTTCTTTACTTTGTTATTTACAATATTAAACAAATGTGCGAAACAGAACCATTTAAGGGATTTTTCTAATCAGTTTATCGCCCCGAATGTTTGTGAATGTGTGCTTATCATATTAAACATTGCAGGATTTTGATACGCACCCCGTCTTGAAAGAAAACAAGATGATCGTTAAAACAGATAGAATCCTGTATCCTCCCTGTCTAACAGACAAATAACAAAAGTCAATATTTCATTTCATTTCACGGTTAATTACAGTGAAACAGAGAGGGGACACAGTGACACCTGTGGTTTGGTATTGGAGATTTTGGCAAGCGGAACCAGGGAACAAGATACTACTCTTCACATTATACAGACGTGAAACTGCATTCCTTGCTACCAGAGATGCCAGGAGCTAATCTTTCATCAACGCAAATGTTGTTGTCCTTTCTACTTCGCTGATACATTTATTTTTAAACACCCTAGGTTATATCGTTGAAGCTTAGACGTACTTCCCTGGATTCTTAGATGTGCAGCTGCACACCTATACCATATAAACTTAGACCTACCACCCTGACTGCCACTATGTACCACCCTGAATTCTTACAGATGCCACCACACACCACACACATATGTAACAGCATATAATCTTAGATCTATGAGTGTGACTGCTAATATGTACAGCCCTGAATACTTAGATATGCCGCTACACACCTAGATGTAACACTATATAATTTAGATATACCATCCTGCTGCTAATTGTACCACACTGGATTCTTAGATGTGCTTCTAGATGCAAGCTCTAATCTGCTACCCTTACTGCTAGTACGTACCGGATACACAAATGTATCCAGAAGGCACAGATGTCCCACGACACGTACTCTAGGCCCTAATAGTCGCACACCCCCGACGCGTAGATGCATCACCCACGGATCTGTCACCCTGCATATGCAGACTGACGACCATGGACAAGCAGATAAACTATAAGTGTAAATATATTTTCTGGCAGTACAGACTCACAACTTTACTCCACAAAGATTGATTATCTCCAAACACAGATACACCATAGAAGCCCACAAAACAGCACATACAAGCACAGATTTATTCATCTGACAGCGCATTTATCAGAACCATTCTGATCCAATTTGCGAAGACTGCCTTCCCTGGATACGCTATAGTATTAGCGCATCAAATCCAAACAATGGAAGAGAAAATAAGCATCCCGGTACCTGGGACTGAAGTCATCTTGATTCAATAGTTTAATTAATTGATAGTTTAATTAATCAATTATCAAGTAAAAGAAGACCCATGTCAAAAGTTAATTTTAGTAATATTTTCCTGAACCTTGATACATTTTAGGCACAGAATACACAAAAATATGGCATTTTTTACAATGCAGTATTTTTTTATAAGACCATTATTGAGTAATGCAAGATGAAATATAAATAATGTCAAGCAGGGAGTGACACAATGGAGGAAGCTAAGCCCAAAAACAACTGAGCCAGAAAAGAGGTCAGACAAACCAGATATGTCGCGTCTTTCTTATCACAAAAAATTCGCATTATGTATTGTTGTCTAGATATGTGCATGCAGTGCTGTAATACTTCGTATATTTTACACATATTACAGGTGATTTTTTTTGTTTGTCGTGGTATGCACTGAAAGGTATGTTCGGGTCATATTTGTTCATCCATGTAATAGAATGTTTTGCTGTGTTTTGAAAACAATCGTTTTGTTCTTATAGCGAAAACTGAATAGATTAAAACAAAGGACTCCATTTGGACTATAATTTGTGTATTGTGTGTGTTTTTAATGTTGTATTCACCGACAAATAAAGTGTCAAAATGATATTTATTAAAGTCACTGTCCATGACGAAGCCTGCTTCGAGCACTGGCCTGTCTACAGCTGTCAATCATTGCAGTTATTGTAATCGATCATCATTTATAGAGACCAATATCACTTTTTACAATTATTGTAATCGATAAGCATTTGTAGAGGCCAGTATCACCTATTGTAATTATTGTAATCGATAATCATTTATAGAAGCCAGTATCACTTATTCTCTGAGTAGCTTTTTTTGTTAAAACCAACAAATTGTTCATTTTGTCCACTTTAGAAGACCTCCAGGTTAGTTGTCGAGTACATATTTCAATACAGCGCAAACCCAGGATCTAAACCAGCTGGCTGTTTGCAATCTCATGTCACTAGAGCAGCGCCAGAATAAAAAAGTGTTAGAGTTATCTCCTTTTTAAACCATTAAACATTTTACAATTGTCTTGCGGTCCTCTAATTAACTAAACAGATTCATCCTGAATATAATTAAGATACCAAACATTTTTAAAGGGATGGTCGGAAGCCTCGACGGGCGTTAACTTCGAATTTCGTGATATGTGATCTAACCCACCGCATTCGCTTAGCTAAGGCAACTGGAGCGCGAACATCAATTGCCTGCTTCCGAATTCCGAGTCGGAATCGAACCCAGGACCTTGGGATCACCAGATCAGTGCTCTAACCGACTGAGCTAACCGTCACCCCAAGCATTAGTGGTATCAAAGAATGCTTTACTCTGTGTAAAATTCATAGAATTAAGTATTAAATATTATAACAGTATTTGATAATTTTACGCGTAATTTTGGCGTGAGTGTAATAAAAGCTCTGTGCATGGAAAGGTTGGAGGGGGAAAGGGGAGGGGGTCACGAGTGAAATGCGTTTCATGTTACAGTGACAATGTAGTCCCTTAATTTTATTTATTTTTTCACACGAATGCCATTGAAAAGAACATGGCTTTAGACCAAGTATCGTGTTTGCAATTGTATTTTTTAAATTAAATTGTACGAAACCTAAGTGTTTTAACACAAAACAGAAAAAAGTACATTGACGTATTCGTATCCTTCACAAAAATTAAGAAAACAATGTTTAAAATGCTTTTTTGTCTTACAAAGAGATCAACTGACATGGAAACTTACAAAGGATCACGCTATAAAATAACTTCTTGACTTTTTTGACATGACAATATTTAGAATATAGGTTAAAATGATGTAGATACAAATTTTTGTTTTAACATAGTATGAGAATTTGTAAATGTGAGCCGTGTGTTAAGCCGCATTATGAAAAGAACAGCACCGGATTATCTTTGCTCCTTAAAGCGCGCTTGAATTAAAAAAGTTAAGCAAATCTTGATCTGCTCGACAATGTGAGCAGAGCATCCGATAATGAAAGAATAATTGACCTTTAAACAAAGGTTTTCTACATGATTTATTATTGCTTTTCTTCAAGAGCAAGGTCTTCCAAAGCAGTTCACAGATTTACTTCACTGTGGCTGTTACGGATCTATGTACGTGTTTATTTTATGTAACGCTTTCTGAAACATTATGCGCTCAGAAGGAGTACATGTTTCAAACATGATGCGCTAGGGATGAGTAAATATTTTCCAACAGTATGTATTCAGAAGGTGTACATATTTTAAACACTATGCACTTAGAAGTTGTACATACTTGAAACATTATGCACTCATAACGAGTACGTATTTCAAAGTACCATTAAATAAATTAATATCTCGAAAACGTTTCCTTTTAAGTCTTTTATGGTTTCGTGATTTTTTCAGCAGTCAGTTTTCTTTGGGTAATTTATCTCTCAAGAACTGCTGTGAAATTGCTCAAACACATGTACTGGTTCTGAGGAAAAACAGGATGCTTTGATGCTAAGTTAATATTGTTTGATTGCTAAGAGAACAGTATTTTGGTTGAATAAGCCAATTCGTACTTTCGGGTGCAGGTGTCATGTGGACTTTTTAGGTTAAAATACAAACAAATGTAAAAGAAATACATCAAAATTTTAGTTCGCTTCAACATGCACACTTTCATATTTAAAAAGCCATCAAAGTATTTTTCTTGAATCTCTTTTACATATTATTCAGCCCATTTAATAACCAACTTGTGAATGTTTCTGGCAAAATGGAATTCTGTTGATTTTTGCCACTTTTTCCGTATCATTTCTTACACCTTTTCCCCACCTGAATTCGATCGAAACGCTAAATCTTTTCAAGAAAAGTCTAAGTATTAATTCGCTAATTTGTATGCATGCGCGCTTGATGGCTTAATGAAAAGAAAACTGAATTTCTGTCGCCCTGTGAGTTCCATTCGTTAAAGCATTTTTCAGCATATTCCTAAATTATCCTTCACTCACAATTTCGTATACCATGAAAACTAAGAGTAGACAAGAGTAAAAGCTCATTTATATAAATATTGGGCGGTTATCAAGTACTTAAATATTGTGTACTTTATTGCTTACTTTTTGTTCTTTATTGCGTACTTTATTGTGTCTTTATTGCATATTTTATTATGTACTTTATTGCGTACTTCATTGTGTACTTCATTGTGTGCCTCATCTACGTTACAAGTAATTAATAGCTAGTTTTTTGCCATTTTCTGTTACATTAATATATTTTTAGTTAAAATATAAAACACATTCAAAATGCCATAAAATTAAAGCAGTAAAATGAATTTTGTAGTAAAAGCCATTAGAAAAAATTATAAAAAAAAGCAACCGTGGTTTTTTTTTGTTTATTGGAAATCAGATAATATTGTTGAAAAGCGAATAATATTATAGGTACTTTTACATAGCGTGCTTATTACAAACACACATTGACTTGTAGCTGTCAGCATAGTGACATCATCTAAGTTTTCGAAAATAGTTATTAGTTTTGTTTTATAATTTAGGTTCATGAATTTATTTAAAGGAGTGGAATATAATAAACCCTGCCGTTTTAGGCATCTGTTGACTACTATACTCATGTTGTATTATCTTTAAACTGTGATTTAAAATACGCTCCTGAATTGATTTTACTTGTATTGCATTGCTCAATATAAAGTACCTCCATTACGAAAACAAATGAAATAATACAGAAAAGGTTTTCTATCATTTTCTAACATGTTTTTTGTTATATTCATATTTAATAATGAGTGCCAGGATAATCATTGTCCTCCAGAAGAAATTCAGCCGCTGACTTACAACATGTGTTAGCAACGGCTATACATTTGAGGAAATTCAACAACTGTCTTACAACATCTCTTAAGAAGGCTACACATTTGAGGAAATTCAGCCGAGTGCTTACATGTTACCAACGGCTATAAATTAGAAGAAATTCAATCGCGGATTTACAATATGTGTTATCAACGTCTACACATTTGAGGAAATTCAACCACTGACTCACAGTATGTCTTAGGAACGGCTACACATTTGAGGAAATTCAAATACAGGCTTAGCGGGTGTGTATTAGATGAAATTCAACCGCGTGCTTACAACATGTGTTATCAACAGCTATACATTAGATGAAATTCAGCCGCTGACTTACAACATGCGTTAGTAACGGCTATACATTTGAGGAAATTTAACCACTGACTTACAACATGTCCTAGGAACGGCTACACATTTGAGGAAATTCAACCACTGGCTTACAACATGTCATCAGCGGGTGTACAGTAGATGAAATTCAACTGCGTGCTTACAACATGTGTTATCAACGGCTATACACTAGATGAAATTGAGCAGCTGACTTGCAACATGTCTTAGGAAGGCTACACATTTGAGGAAATTCAACCGCTGACTTACAGCATGTCTTATCAACGGCTGTACATTTGAGTAGATTCAACCGCGTGCTTACATGTTATCAACGGCTATAATTTAGAAGAAATTAAATCGCGGACTTACAACAGGTGTTATCAAAGTCTACACATTAGAGATCAATATTCAAATCGATTTCAGTAACATTTCCACGCCTTTAATCTTCACAAGTACATAGCTATTGTATTCTAATGCAACACCATATGTTATGTAACATACATTGAAGTGCCCATAACATCTTTCAAAATGAACTTAAATTAATTCATATTTCTGCAAGCTTTAACCGTAGAGCAATAACGAGGTTCTTTGACAAATCGAGAATAACGTCTTATTTAAAAAAACTAAAACTCCATTTTCTTAACTTCTCAAACAGCAAGGAGTGAGGGGGTTGTTTTCAATTCCTATTACTTTTTAACTTCATGTAAAAATATGTTGACTTTGTTAACAAAATGTGTCTTAGAACGTGGATCCTGTAAGCCCCCCCCCCTTCAAAACACTTCAGAAAAACCATAACCTAAATGTGAATTGGTTTCTGCTACTAATTGGAGAACTGTCATGACAATAACAACATGGCGACCCTAGAGCCATTTCTAGCAGTGCCACCTTCCTTAAAATCATCGTTCCAAACGATATATCCTATGATTACACCTCTATGATTGTTGTGGCCACCATAAACTGGGCATAATGAATGGACCGGATAAAAAACCATACCGCTGTGGTTCTGTGTGCCCTCTTGGCACATTCGACGAAACGACAAGCTGTGCAGGTCAGGGGATTTTTGTGGCTGACCCAAGCACAACAGTCGTGTTTATCATTAGATGCGATCATTTCAATGACGAAAGCCAACAGTCGTGTTTATCATTAGGTGCGACCATTTCAATGACGAAAGCCAACAGTCGTGTTTATCATTAGGTACGATCATTTCAACGACGAACGCGTTCCCTACAAATCGTACTGGTTTCGCCATGTTGATATTACTTATACGAAGTGACAGTTGGCAAATTAATAGCGATGTGTTACTGAACTATGACTGATCTGTCTCCAATAAAAACTCATGTCATATCGTTATATGCACTAAGTAAATACTAATCAGACACTATTAGCTTTGATTAGACAACCTCGCGTTCTTCGTCGACCACCTGAAAAGAAGCAACATACGCGTCAGTCCACTCCCCTAAATGTTATAACTGCTAATCTGGTTTATTTGCTAATATCATCTTCAGCTTAGAATTTTTTATTCTGTATGCTACTTTTCGTGTATTTAAATGCATCAACAATAAGGCGGAAACTTTTTTTTTTTCGTTCTGTCTATTTTCGTACGTTCAGGCATATCAAAAATAAAATAAAAACCGAGAATTTTCATTCTTTATTCTATTTCTCGTATGTTCAGGCATATCAAAAGTAAAAGGAAACTTAAAATTTTATTCTTTATCCTATTTTTTGATGTTTAATCATATCAAAATTAAAGGGAGACTTAGAAATTTTTCATTCTGTGTCCTATTTTTTTCGATGTTCACGCATATCAAAAACACGGGGAAACTTAAAATTTTTCATTCTGTATCTATTTTTTGTATGTTCATGCATATCAAAAATTAAACGGAAACTTTGAATTGTTATTCTGCGTCCTATTGTTTGATGTTCAGGCGTATCAAAAATAAACAAACTGTACACATATTTTTGCCTTTGAGCTAATCAGTACAAAGGCCTACGTGATCAACCTTAGTCTGATCATAATTAGACATTTGTATCAAGAACTGGTTGTATTAGTCAGTCACCTAAACGTACACTAAAATGAGTCTCGGCAGAAAAATGGCGTATAAAATTCCCACTAAAACAGTGAAAATCCACAACAGAGGCATAAAAAATATTATTTATAAAATATTTGTGAAATCAAATGAAGTGAAAAGCTTTCTTTCACTAGATTACTTGAGCATTGGGATAACTTACACAGCAAATCTTTGCGCATCCGCCACAGCAGAGATGGGTTGTGCTCCAGATGCTAAGCAAAACCAAACCGGCGATAAATTCCCCACTCCTAAAAAAACACAAAATTGCAATACCGCAATAAAAGGAAAGTTTAAATATAAAACAAATGCAGGGAAATATTAAAGGAATAACGCACTCATGTATATGATAAAAACGGGAATATAATTACAGTAAAATAAATTATGTAAATTACATAAATTGATATAACACTTATTTTCTCCATCTTGAGGGACTTATGAGATGTCCCCAATGTCCACCTGTATATTTACCATACTGGGAAGACAGACATCAATACGATGCTCGTGACCAGCCACACTATGGACAGTACGATAGAAACCACTAAGCAAACACGTCCACATATCACTCTCTTCTCCATCTTTGCTGCAAAATAAAACTTTTTGGTAGCTTAAATCGTTTATCCCCCTACCCCCCAGCATCAAAGCCATTTAATTTTTTTGACACAATTAGTTTTGGGATATAAAAATATAATGGTAAGATTGAATCAGTTAAACATCTGTTGCTAGATAACTATTCGCGATCTTTCTTGTGCATCATAGTAAAGTATTATAAGAAACTGTTTACACATCTGCAAGTGTCTTAAGTATTGATTTCAATAAGGTATTTTTAAAGCCTTCACCTGTTGATTTCAGTAAAGAGATGTGCCATATCAATGTTATTTTTCGATTAACAATAACATAAAGTGATTTTGGACATACGAAATGAAATTTGAATGGGAATATGTTGAACATCACAACAGGAGAGTCGGGAGAGTGCATATGATTGAAAGATTTCAGTTTTGAACTAACAAGCAATTTTCTACTTCTATCGCCCCCACCCATCTCCGTTGCTGTACGCCAAGCTTTCAACGCCATTCACTGACAGGCTCAGACCTCCCTCCTCCCACCCGTCTCCCATCCTCTCCATTGCTGCACGCAAAACTTCTAACGCCACTGACGGACAGACTGAGACCTTCCGACCCCGTCCCATCCCCACCAACCCCCTACATTGCTGCTGGTAAAACTCTTAACGCCATTCACTGACGCGCTTAAACCTTCCCCGTCCCACTCCTCCATTTCTGTCCGATCTCACGTGCTGTCCGATCTCACACTCTACTCGTATGGACATTAAGAATGTCCCCTAACATTTCAAAAGGCGTATTAAGAACACCAGTCCAAACTAAATCTATCCAGTAATGTTAAAATACACATTTGAAGGACATTGAGTGCAAATAATCTTTGGAATGGTTGCCACTTTTATTAAAAAAAAAGATAAATCATCAAAAGCAATAATTGAAACTTTAAAATGTCATGCACAAGTCGTTTAACTTGAACTCTGCGTCAAATGCCATAGTGTATGATACTTACAAATATCAGCTTCTTAATTCCTCTTTATATTTTCAGCCTTTTAACATGTATCCAAATACAAATACATATGGTGTGTAAGTTTATGAAGAAAATAATTTACAAAATAATAGAATGGGAATGGTTCCGGGAGTCCGTGTCTCATTCTGATGTGTAACTATTTAAATGGGGTTCATAATAGAAGTCGATAAAAAAGAAACCCGTCTTGAGTCAGCCGCACTGAAATTTTGATCTTTCACAAGAATTCCGGGATAAAAATCCTCCATTGATCATAATACTGCTGGTATAAATGCTACCTTTTGTAATATAATATATATATATATATAATTCATATATTCACATCAATATGTTGGTGATGTTTTCTCGTATATATATTTCCACATAACACATTTGAAGTTGCATTTTTCTTCAGCTTTAATAGTATTAGAACGTTGCCTACTTTTAAGTGCATTCGTACTGGTTGAAATGTTCAAATGACTGAGAGAGTTTGTATAGTCATAGGTATTTCAAGGCTTTCAGTAGCACCAGATACAGTATACTATAGAATATTTTGTCGCACTCTCTAGTAAAATTCACCAGGCCAGTTTCTAAAGCAAAATATCTTTGTTTGGTGTCTTATAAATAGCGTTGTAGCTTGACAGCTTGGTTTCACGTACTAGCACATTCTGCGCCTTGCCTGTACAATAATCAATAGTGCATCAGTGGTGTGTGACCAAATACTGCGAGGGGAAGCCTCACTTTTTATTGATACATTGAGTAAAGATTGTCCATGTGTTTTCCCTTCTGTTTTATAATGTCTTTAAAACATGATTGGAGAACCATAACTCGATCATAGCAGGGGCCAGTAATCATGCGGGACATGGCGAACGTGTGCGTTCAGTGGGTAAATTACAGGAGTAAAAAGTAAATCGGTTTTAAAAATCTTGTAAAAGTCAAGCATTATGTGTAAATGGAGTAATAAAAATACTTCATCCAGGGGAGTACAGTCTGTGGAATGGTTACAATGCGGAAGAGGGGCACTGATTGATGGCCAGGAGTCAGGAGAATACGCCCGTTCAAAGCAGGGCAACACACTGGACGGAAGGATTACCTTGCTGGATAGAGAGACTGTTTAAGGGGCCTGGAGCCAGCGGAATACGAAAGCAGGGTAACACACTGGATGGCAGAATTACCTTGCTGGATAGAGAGACTGTTTGATGGCCTGAAGTCAGCAGACGGAAGCATGGGAACATACTGGATGAGGGATACAGTGCCGAATACAGGGACTGTTTGATGGCCTGGAGTCAACAGAATACTCCCGACGAAGCAGGGGAATGCACTGGATGGAGGGATTACCGTGTTGGATAGAGAGACTGTTTAATAGCCTGGAGTCATCAGAATACGGCCGTCGGAAGCCGGGGTTGTAATTCGACAGAGGGGTTACCGTACTGGATGCAAGGAAAAGCATTCGAGGAAAAATCCGTTAAAAATCTCAACCTGACACGTAAAATGGGGGAAAGCAGATGTTTGGAAAGTAGGCTAGCTAGTTTACAATGTGGTGCCATATTATTATGACTGAGTACAACTCAGAACCGAAACCTATTTCTCAAAAGCAACGCTTAGCCACAAAATAACATCTAATCAGTTTTTCCCTTCACGCAGAATTTTAAAACTTCTCAGTGAGATTTTGTTGTGATTTTCCACCACAGGCAAGCTTTCTTCAAAGATTTCGAAACATTTCTAGAACTTTTTTTAATTTTAAACCCTTTCCTGAAAAAAAATAACAAGGTTCTATGAAAGAGCATCCCTCACCTCCTCCATCCCGCCAAGGGAGCATTTAGTTTATAAAAATGACCAGGTTACATTTTGTATCCACACGTCGTTCTTGTAAAATGTCTCCTGTATGGAAATAAAGTACATCCTTAATGCATCAGTGTGTGTGTGGTTTTAATTTATGGGCCAAGGCTTAATGGCTGCAGCATTGCTTATACACTGTTATTTGTGAAAAAAAGTTTACTTCATATTCTAACTATAAAAAGAAAGACGAAAACAGCAAGATGCTCAACTGTACATCAAGTATTGCACATGTGTGAAATTTTCTGATTCTCAAAGAATGTGATACAACTCAGATATTGTTTTGTTGAGAACTGATTTAAAATTTCATCATTTAATTTACAAAATAGATTTTACCGTTCATAAATCGATATTGACCTCTAATTTATGATATTAAAGTACGATTTTGTTATAATTGTCTGTTTAATACTTTTTTTGAAGCCCAAAAATTAAGAAGGCCTACTTTTGGTCCCCTTTTTGGGTCTACTGAGCTAAAATTTTTTACGAATTGTCTCCTTTATGCGGGCTTTAAATATATATATATATATATATATATATATATATATATATATATATATATATATATATATATATATATATATATATATATATATATATATATTGAAAAGATTGAAAAAGGAGAGAAACCAAAGAGCATATTAAATGCAATCAATTTGATGTATTTTTCTGGTTTTACCAATAGCAGCAGTAAAACCGACAAGCACATCACTGAAGTGGGGTAACTATATTTTACTGGCCGGATTTTTCACAAACCTGCATAGTAGAGCAAAAGGTTAAAATTCACTGTAATATCACTGTTTGCTAATACGCTTACAAATCATTAATCAAATAAATAAAGAGTAATGTTATATTATCAGATAGGTGTCAAGTTTAAGATGTTCCTTCAGTTTTTCCACATAAACGAACACTCCGCAATAATGCATACTTTTATTCTTTTAAATTCAGTGTGTGGATACAGCCAGTGTGAAGATGGAGGCACAGATAACGGCAACGCAGCAGGGTGCAGCAGGGCATGATCGCAGGCAGCTGGCAGGCTCGGCCAAATGAGTTCCCACAGCAGCTTGTGGATACACCCAGTATGAAGAGGCAGGGACAGATTGCGGTGGGACAGCAAGGCGTCAGTAGCGCATGATCGCAGGCAGCTGGCAGGGTCAGCGAATGGGGTCCCAGCTTGTGCATACACCCAGTATGAAGATGCAGGCACAGATTGCGGCGGGACAGCAGGGCGTCAGCAGCGCATGATCGTATGCGGCTGGCAGGCTCGTTCCAATAAGTTCCCATGCCAGCGTGTGGATACAGGCAGAATGAAGTGAAGATGCAGGCATAGATGGAGACGAGGCAGCAGGGTGTCATCAGCACATGATCGTAGGTGGCTGGCAGTCTCGGCCCAAAGAGTTTCCTTACCAGCGTATTGTTTTCTGCTGATATCGTTTGCTGCTGTGCGTTTGTAAGGATTTGTAGTCTTAAGTAACGAAATACCGTTATATTTAGGCATAACACATAACAATCACAAAGTACAACGAGTGATATTTTTCAGTAAGAATATAATAAAAATAGTTTAATAACAATAAATACATGTATTAGTAGATCTTGTAGTTGTGATTAGAACTACTAGAATTATGCCATAAAATATTTGTTCAGTGCCGTGAAAATATAGGTTATCACTGAAAACAAAGCTGTGTTTCACTGGTTAACTTGCATTTTTTATTTTAACCAAATGCGTGATCCATAGTTCATAATATGGTTCCAAAATCTGACAAATATTCCTGACGTTAAGTTAACTTGAGTAGTAAAATCATTATTATATGAATTCAAATGCGTATTCATGACAGTACGAGAAAACTAATATCATCAGTAATATTGTAAGTTTATTTTCCTTGTTGGAGGACTACTTGATACTCCCAGCACTGTACTAACTGTACATTGCCTTTATGAGCAGTAAATATTTGATATAATTAAATTGTGCTTCCAGATATATATGGAAAAATGTGATATTTCTTCATTAAAAACGCACCATCCTGTTTATTGTGTTTGTTGGATTTGTGGTGTAAAAACGTAAACAAAGATAATAAAAGATATTTAACTAAATTGAAATTAATGAATAATCTGCAGATATTAACTCATTTCAAATCAACATTTTCTTATTAGTCAATAACGTTTTCGAAACAAATCACTATATATATATATATATATATATATATATATATATATATATATATATATATATATATATATATATATATATATATATATATATATGCTTAGTTCCATGACTTAACTGGGATTTTGATTATTTGATTACGTGCCTGTCAACATTGAAAAAATATTGACTTGGAAATCCGAGAACAGCAGTTCCTCGTGTCATGTCACAATGTTAGATATTATTTAAGATAGCGAAACATAGTAATGGTGACTGTCTTCTTATATAGGTAGGTCTAATAACATCTAAGACGCAAAATATTGTGATATAGGTGTTTCATAAGAAGGATATCGACTTATCAGTAAATACTGTATCTTATTTTATTTTGTGGGTGACATTCAAACTAACTATCAAAACTTATAGCGTAAAATTCCCTAGAAACTCTACTCAAATAATTGAGGGGTGTTGATTGAAGGATTTTCATACTTCTATTAATTTAAATACAGATATATTCAAATGTAATTCCTATTTGAATAGCTTACAAATAAATGTGATTCTTTTGTGTATGTTGTCTGCACCACGTATGTCTGTTGCCTGCACCACGTATGTATGTTATCTGCACCACGTACCTTTTATACGGAGCAATACTTTCGTGTTTACAACAAATTATCAACCATCCTGGCTATGGATCAGCACTCCTTGCAAACGAGATATCACTGATATTATCGGCGACTTATGAATGGAATGAGTCGTGGCGGCCTGTATGTGCACCCTCACAACCAGCCTCTCATTACGCTGATCACGTGGCTGGGGAAGCGAAAGATCTGGTACTTAATATATTATCACACATGGTATAATCATATCCATTGATAATGTAATTTTGCAAAGATATGAGCATAGCACAATCTGGATATTATAAGAACTCTGTACTTTATAGCTCCATTTTCTTAACTTCTCACACAGCATGGAGTGGGGGAAGGCTGTATTCAATCGTAAGTACGCTCTAACTTCATGGAAAATTTGTTGATTTTGTTAACAAAATATTTCTTAAAATGGTGATCCTGTAGCCCCCTCCCTCTCAACAATTTAGAAAAACCTCTAAACGGTGAATTAGTTTTCATGAACAAGGCTATTTCTGTTAGTAATTGGAGAATGGCCAATTCCTGTAGCAACAGTAACAACATGGCGATTGTAGGGCCGTTTGTAGGAGTGCCGCATTCCCTAAAATCATAGTTCCAAACGATATTTCCTATGATTACACCTTTATTGTTTTTGTGCCTTCCATAAACTTGCCTTAATGAACGTAACGAATAAAAAGCTAATAAGCTCATATTTTTATGGCTGGACCATGCACAAGAAACAAGACATGCATGTAACTTAACTTAACTTAACTTGCGTGTATTACTTGCTTTTATTTTGATCTCTCCTGATGAATAATTGAATTCTACTCCTTTATATATTTTACTTAATGAAGTAATACTTTAGGAATGTACCAATTTATTTGTGGGCTTCTGCGAGATGTATACTATAGAATATTTGGCCGCACCTTTCGGTGAATCCCAGAAAGCCAGTTTCTAACATGAATGAATAGTGTTGAGGCTTGACTGTTTGAGTTCTAGCACGTACTAGCACGCCATGCACCTTGTTTGTACAATAATCAATATTGCATCAGTGGTGTGTGACGAAATTCTCAGACAGCAAGCCCCGACTTGGTTATCAATACACTGAGGAAAGATTGTCGATGTGTTTTCCCTTCTGTTTTATAATTTCGACGAACAAAAGCAGAAAGTGATTTGGGGTATACCAAAGGAAATTTGGATATCAAGATGTTGAACATCACAACAGGAGTCAGGTGCAGACGATTGAAACATTTCAGTTTTGAACTATGAAGCTAATTTTCTACTTCCATCGCCCCCACCCGTCTCCATTGTTGCAACGCAAAGCTTTTGACGCCATTCACTGACAGGCTCAGACCTTTCCCGCTTCCAACCCTCAATCGCTGCACGCAAAACTTTTAACACCATTGACGGACAGGCGCAGACCTCCCCCCTCCCAATCCCAACTCCCACCCCTCCATTTCTGCTCGCAAAATTATTAGCGCCATTCACTGACAGAGACTTTCCCCGCTCCCACGCCTCCTTTGCTGCACGCAAAATTTTTAATGCCATTCACTGACAGGCAGAGACCTTTCCCACCCCAGACCCTTTCCATTGCCGCACGCACAGCTTTTAATACCGTTGACGGACAGGCTTAGACATTCCCTCCCCCTCTATCCCCGAACCCCGTTCACCTTTCCAGTGCTGCACGCAAAACTTTTAACACCACTAACTGACAGGCTCAGACATTTCCTCCCCCGCTCACCCCTGCTCGATACCACACTCCACTCATACGGACATTAAGAATGTCACCTAACATTTTAAAAAGTATATTAAGAAATAAGCTCTATTTACTAAACATTGAAATGCAGATTTAAAGGAAATTGATCGCGATAATCTTTGAGAAACATTGCCACTTTTATAAAAGAAAAACCAATAAATCATGCAAAGCAATGATTGAAACTCTAACATGTCATTCACAGATCGTTTAACTTGAAATCTGCATCGACGGTCACAGTTCTTGATACTTACGATTATCACTTTCTTAATTCCAGTGGATATTTTCAGCCTTGTGACCTGTATCCAAATACAAATACATATGGTGTGTAAGTTTATCAAGAACAAATTTTATATAATAACAGAATGGGGGTGGTTTCGGATGTTCGTGTCTCACTCTGATGTGTGAGTATTCAAATAAGGCTCGAGAAAAAATAAATCCTTCATGAGTCAGCCCCGCTGAAATATTTCACAAGAATTCCCGGATAAAAATCCTACTCTATTTCAACACTGTTTTAGCAGTTCGCGCAGGGGATCTTACTTCCGGGGCCGTAGGCTGGCGTCACATTGGTTTTCCCCACCATTGATCACAATACTGTGGTTATTAATGCCGTTGGTTATATTAAAACATAGTATAATAATAATAATAATAATAATAATAATAATAATAATAATAATAATAATAATAATAATAATAGTAATAATAATAATAATAATAATAATATATATATATATATATATATATATATATATATATATATATATATATATATATATATATATATATATTCACATCAATATATTATTTATATGAATCCTAACGAGCCTCTAACAGAACAATCAGAGACTAAATCCCGTGTCTGTGGTAATGTTTTCATGTATCTATATTTCCACATAGCATATTTGAAGGTGCATTTTTCTTCATCTGTAATAATATTAGAATATTGCCTGCTTTAAATTGCATTCGTACTGGTTGAAATATTCAAATGAGTGAGAGAGTTTATATAGACATGGGTATTTCAAGGCTTTCAGTAGCACCAGATATCGTATAGTATACAAATATACCCGGCTCTGTAATAGCTCTATGGCACTTCATTTATCTCGATCACTACAGCGCCATCTCTTATTGGGAATCTGATTGTGCCCTCACCTAGATCTCTTTCTGTATTATTTTCTTTTATTTTAATCTCTCCGGATGAATAATTGCATTCTACTCTAGAGTGTATATTTTAATGAAGTAAGAATACATGTATCCATTTATTCGTGGGCCTCTCCGAGATATCTACTAAATAATATTTGACAGCTCTCTTCAGTGAATCTCGCAAACGCAGTTTCTAACACCAAAAGGTCTTTGTGTGGTGTTGTGAATAGTGTTGTATCTTGACTATTTGCGATCACATACTAGCGCACCATGCACCTTATTTGCACAATGATCAACAGTGCATCAGTGGTGTGTAACCAAATACACAGAGAGCAAGCCCCGACCTGGTTATCAATGCACTAAAAAAAGATTGTCGATGTGTTTACCCTTCGGTTTTATAATTTCTTTAAAACATGATTGGGGAACCATAACTCGGTCATAGGGGAAGCCAGTGATCATTTGTGACATGTTGAACCTGTGGGTTCAGGTGTCAATTATAAGATATTCAGGAGTTAAATTATTAGTTAAAAGTATATTGAAAATCGCTTTTAAAAAATCTTTTTTTTGTGTGTGTGTAAAACTAAAGGCATTATGAATAAATGGAGTAGTAAAAATGCTTCATTCAGGGGAATACAGTCAGTAGAATGGTTACCGTATTGGATAAAGGGACTGGTTGATGGCCTGCAGGGGAACATAGTTGACAGAGGGAGTACTGTGCTGGACAAAGGGACTGTTTGATGGCCTGCCGTCAGCAGAAAACGCCCGCCGAAAGCAAAGGAACACACTAGATCGAGGGATTAAAGTACTGGATAGAAAGACTTTAATGGCCTGGAGACGGCAGAATACGGCCACCGGAAGCAGGGGAACCCATTCCACATTCCGTCCAAAGTAGCGGAACACACTAAACGGGGGGATTACCGTGCTGAAGAGAGAGGGAGAGAGAGAGAGAGAGTGGAGAGAGAGGGAGAGAGAGAGAGAGAGACTGTTTAATGGCCTGGAGTCAGTAGAATAAGCACGACGGAAGCAGTGGAACACGCTGGATGGAAGGATTACAGTGCAGAATAGGGGGACTGTTTGATGGCTTGGAGTGAGCAGAATACGCCCGTCGAAAGCAGGGGAACACAGTAGATGGAGGAATTACCGTGTTGGATAGAGGGACTGCTTGATAGCATGGAGTCGGCAGAACACGCCCGCCCACAGCAGAAGAACACACTAGACGGGGGGGATTACCTTGTTGGATAAAGGGAATGTTTAATGACCAAGAGTCACCAAAATACGCCCGACGGAAGCAGGGGAATACACTGGATGGAGGGATTACAGTGCCGAATAGAGGGACAGTTTGATGGTCAGTAGAAGACGCCCGTCGGAAGCAGGGGAACACATTAGACGGAGGGATTACCGTGCTTCATAGAGAGACTGTTTAATGGCATGGAGCTTTCATAATACGGCCGTTGGAAGCAGGGGAACCCATTCGATAGAGTGATTTTCGTACTGGATACAAGGAAAAGCATTCGAGGATAAATCCGTTAAGTCACAACCTGACACGTAAGCAAAAATGAAGAAAATAGAGAAGTTTGGAAAGTAGACTAGCTAGTTTACAATTTAGCACCATTTGGCACCTGATTGCAAGTCAAAACGAAAACCTCTTTCTCATAAGCGAAATACCTTACACTTTGCCGAAAATAGCATCTAATCAGTTTGTCCCTTCACGCAGAATTTTAAAACTTCCCAGTGAGATTTTAGTTTGATTTTCCTCCACAAGCAAACTTTTTTCGAAGATTTTGAAACATTTCTAGAAATATTTTGATAGTTCCGAACCTTTTCTAAAAATAAGTTCAAAGCTGTATAAAAGACCACCTCTCAGCTCCTCCACCCCGTCAAGGGAGCATTGAGTGTACAGAAAGTGACCAAATTTTGCAACTAATAAATACTGGTGTTTGCAAGTATGTCTTCATTAGAATGTGATTGCTACTAGTCAGACATTGCGTCTATAAGCCTACGTAATCTGAGAATGTTGTCAGTACTAGGTGACATTGTATCTAGAAGTCTGCATACATTGAGAATGTGATCGCTACTACGTAGACATTATTGTGTCTATAAGTGTGTGTACTCTGAGAATGCTGTCAGTAATAGGTAGATATTGTGTCTAGAAGTCTGCACACTCTGAAAATGTGGTCGCTATGAGACAGACATTATTTTGCTTTCAAGTCTGTAGACTCTGCGAATATAGTCGCTACTTGGCGTAAATTATGTGTATTCTGTTCAGTCTTGTGGACCAGAGTAATCATATATCAGCGTAATTTGCAATAAATGTTGGTTTCAAAACTACAATCTGATTTTTTTTCAGATTTATTCGTTGCAACCAAACGTGTCACCGATGATAATACGGTGAAATATTATTCTGTTAATATAAAACAGTCAAAATTTTACGAACATATATCTCACAACTACACCCATCATATCTGTTACTTGTCCTTTAATTCATGTTTTGATGAATGTATCTTGTTTGTAGCGATTTCTATGGGATCGGTAGTCGATGTCATAGTCTTATCAATTGGCCTGTGGTTAGTCTGCTTGAGAATGGACTCATTGCATTCTATTCTAATCTCAGTACCTAGTACAAAGCCCCCATATGTGAAATCACCTGTGGTAAATATCTCTATTTCCGCACAGAGACATTACCTGTAAGGAACTCCTATATTAGCAAAGTTTTCTATGTTTGAAAATATAATAGCGTATTTCATTCTGACATAAATTTTCTATGACCCGATAATTATGCAAAAACAAAACTTCATGGATTTTTTATAGTTTAATAAATAAATATTACGGGTCCCCATCAAAGAATGAATTGCGACTTGTTATTCTGTAAGATCCGCATTGGTAACTGTGCGGTATTTTTCGTTGACCTTCAATTACAGGTAAATATTTGACCTTACACGTGCTTTGCAAGTAAACTCAATTAACCAATATCGCGATAATGCTGAGATGACCGACTGATATGGTCCTTTCATTACAGTGATATTGGAAACCATATCCTGTATAGATTACTATTATCCCCTGCCTCGTTTGTTATGTGAACGCCAACGGATCTAGCGCAGCGTATATATATAGCCTTTACAAAAGTAAAAGAAGTAGAGAAACGTAAGAGCATCTAAAACACAATGAATTTGATGTATTTTCTGGTGTTTTTACCAATAGCAGCATCAAAACCTACAAACATATCACTGAAGTGGGGCAAGTATATTTTACGCCCCGGGTTTTCATAAACCTGCATAATAGAGCGAAAAGTTAAAATGCAGTGTAATATCTCCATTACTGTTTGCTAATACGCTTTTTAAAAACCATTGATCAAAGAATTATGTTAGATGTGTCATACAGGTATCAAGTCTATGATAGTCACTAAATTTTTGTCAATAAACTTACCCTCCACAGTTATGCATACTTTATTCTTTTAAATTCGGCATGTGGATACAGCCAGTATGAAGATGCAGGCGCAGATGGTGTCGGGGCAGTGGGGCGTCAGCAGCGCATGATCGTAGGCGGCTGGCAGGCTCGGTCCAATGAGTTCCCATACCAGGTGTTTTTTTCTGCTCATATCGTTTGTTGCTGTAGGTTTCTAAAGGATGTGAAGTCTTTATTAAAGAAACGCCGATATATTTATACATAACACATTACAATCGGAAAGTACAAGGAGTAATCCTTTTCAGTAAGAATCTAATAAAGATAATTTAATAACAATAAATACATACATTAGTAGAACTTGTAATCCCGATTAGAACTTATTGCGAGAATTATGTCATAAAACATTATTTCAGAGCCGTGAAAATATAGGTTATCACTGAAACAAATTTTTGTTTCATTGTTTAGTTTGTATTTTTTTTATTTAACCAAATGCATGATCTCCATTTCATAATATGGCTCCAAAATCTGACAAATATTCGTGACGTTCTGAGTAGTAGTTAACTTGAGTAGTAAAACATTTGTTGTATGAATTTAAATACGTATCTATGTCAGTACTGATAAATAAGAAGCCGTACCGATAAATAAGAATTACTGATACATAAGAAGGAGTGCTGATACACACGCAGTACCAATAAAGAAGTAGCGGTACCGATAAATAAGAAGTATTACTGATAAATAAGAAACAGCTATGATATATATGATGCAGTGAAATCTTTCAGATGTTTTGCTGAGAGTATAACTGGGCGTATTAATTCAATTGACAGGTATCGCTTATAAATAATAGCGGAATGCACTTCTGTGGAGGAGTACTTATTACTCCTATCGCTGTACTAACTGCTGCACATTGCACTTTTGGGCAGTAAGTATGTGGTGTAATTGATACTTGTAATATATTTATTAAATTGTGCTTCCAGATATATATGGAAAAATGTGTGATATTTAAAATGCACCATACTGTGAAAGATAATTTAAAATATTTAACCACTTTGAAATAAATGAACAATCTGCAGATATTAACTTATTTCGAATCAACATTTTCTTATTAGTCAATAATGTATTTGAAAAGAATCAAGGTATATATACTTAGCTACACTAATTAACCTGGGTTTCGATTATCGCCACTTGCGTGCCGTTCAACATTGAAAAAAGTATAGATTTGGGAATCCGATAACAGAATTTACTCATGTCATGTCACAATATTAGGTATTATTTAAGATAGCGAAGCATAGTAATTGTGACTGTGTTCTTAAATAAGTAGGTCAAATAATATCGAAGACGCACAGTATTGTGATATAGGTGTTTGCTGTTTGCATTTTAGAACAAGAGA
Source organism: Protula sp. h YS-2021 (assembly GCA_949752745.1). Classification (NCBI taxonomy): domain Eukaryota; kingdom Metazoa; phylum Annelida; class Polychaeta; order Sabellida; family Serpulidae; genus Protula; species Protula sp. h YS-2021. The sequence goes on along the minus strand of OX457030.1, from coordinate 39,206,358 downwards.
GAGTATGAAAATAACAATCGGAGAGCACATCAGAAGCCAGCCTAGTGATAACAAGAAAGATACCGTCTTATCAGTAAATGCTATATCTTATTTCATTTTGTGGATGACATTCAAGTTAACTACCAAAACTTATAGCGTAAAACTCCCTAGAAACTCTACCCAAATAATTGAGGGGTGTTGATTGAAGGATTTTCATACTTCTATTAATTTTAATACAGATACATTCAGATGTAATTCCTATTTGTATGGCTTAAAAATAAGTGTGATTCTTGTGTGTATGTTCTCTGCACCACGTATGTATGTTGTCTGCACCTCGTGTCTATATTATCTGCACCACGTACCTTTTATACAGAGCAATTCTTTCGTGTTTACAGCACATTTTTAACCATCCTAGCTATGGATCAGCATTGCTTGCAAACGACATATCACTGCTGATATTATCGGAGGCTTTAGAATGGAGTGAGTGGTGGCGGCCTGCATGTGCACCCTCACAACCAGCCTCTCATTACGCTGACCACGTGACAACCGTCAGTGGCTGGGGAAGTGAGAGATCTGGTACTTCATATATTATCACACTTGGTATCTGACCATAGCTATTGATAAAATAATTCACCGCAATCTTGATAGTAAAAGAACTCCGTACATGGAATCTTTATAAGCTTCTGACGGCTATCCCCCATGCATGAATATATATATATATATATATATATATATATATATATATATATATATATATATATATATATATATATGCGCGAACCCTTTGTTTCACCGTGAACGTACTGTTGGCATGAGGGTGTGAGGGCATCCTTACCACACGGGCTTGTGGGTAGTGCACAATTTCTGATAGCACGTAACATATATTACTTTTGGCTATTTAAATCGCTCGTACCAGAGAAATCTAAAAATAAAATTCCATCATTTTTATTGTAGACATTAATCTTTTTTTTGTTATTGTTTGTTATATTAACAAGGTGGGTTACACACTGAGGACTTAAGATACACCAATGTGCCCTTGATGTCTCGCGCGGACTGCGAGCGGTGCATGAATGGTGTAATAGATGGAATGAAATGTGCGGGAGCGTGCGGAGCCAATCAAAGGGATTCATGTCAAGTAAATAAGTCACATTTGTTTCGTGGTATATTTTTGTTTCATGGATTAAAGGGTACTATAGCAATGTTCATGCCGCGTGTCTGGATGGGCGCTGCTTGCTGTATGAATATCTGTAAGTGAACCATTTTTTTTATTACTGTACAATTTTCATGAAACAAGTGTGAAGCTTCCACCTGTAACACTGTAAAGTGTTATAATAAAAATAGGTCACTTACAACCATTCACACAGCAGATTTCATTCAAGGTGTTTCAGAAGCCTTATTTGAACTTTGTTCTACATTTCGAAATTTCTTCATCCGTGAAACAAAATGGTTGTTAAACTTGAAGAATGCTCACGACGAGTCAAGTGCCGATAAATGTCTTGCTTTATTGTTCTCATATGGCAACCTCACACTGTAACGTTTCTTTTCGCAGTCTAAACTCGAGTGTTGATTTCACACAACTCGTTTTTAGATTCAAATCAGAATTCGTCGCTGTCAATAGCTTTTGGAAACTGTATGAAAAGCAGCAACTCTTATTATTGTTTTCTGCTACAGAATGTTACTTTTTTATTACTTTTGTATTTTATTGTTATCATTAATTCCATGCTGTGTTTATTTTAGGGTGACAGTGGCGGTCCTTTGGTTTACAAAAACAAACAAGGTTTATTCGAGATTGTAGGCATTGTTTCCTGGGGATTTGGCTGCGCATCGGCGACTCCCGGAGTATACACCGATGTTTACTACTATCTTGATTGGATAGACGCAAACTTATCAAAACCACCTCAGTTCTAAAATAATTTATTGATGTAAAATAGTTGTTCTTCTTGTAATTAAACCTTTAGAAATGTAAGATTAGATATTATTGTGTAAAAATTAAACAGAAGACGTGGTGTTTTAGGTCTGATTTTATCCTTGTATTTGAAGATAAATAAAATAGCGAAAGAAACATTTGCAATCATTTATATATTTGATGTGTTATAACATGGATCAGCTATCGTCACGCTGACGAGCAAACAAAATCGCCTAACTAGAGCGGCACTTCGCTTCTTCTAAGCGAAGTGATGCGCTTGGAAACGTATAAAACTTTCTACATTGTTGTCATTTACATAAATCAAAACTGTTGACTAAGCGTAGTAAACTAAATTGGGGAGTGGGAAGCTCTAAGTCTTCTAAGGGCTTAGTGATGTTCAGCTAAAGCCGCAAAGAACATAGACCGTTTTCTATCCTTTAAAAAAGCTTCATTCAGAAACACCACTCCTATAAAAGTTCTAAAAGACCATTATGGGAAAATAAAATTAAATTGAAAGATCACTTAAGTTTGGCAGTTCAAGTTTCTTTTATCTGAAAAAATCTGCGGATGAATACATTCGAACATTCCGAACCGAGCCAAAAAGAAACGGGGGGGGGGGGGGGGGGGGGGTAGTTAAGAATCCGTGAGTGGGAAGGCCATAACGGAATTTCAAAATTATAATGGTCGGTCAAACTAAACAACCACCTATAGGTCTATACGTTTTAGGATTCCACCTTTTAAACTGATATTTAAGTATCTAATCGCAAGTGGACACAGAACTTATCCTTTTGTGTATCCCTGCCTTGCTACCAATAGGCAGCCATAATTTTCTTAGCTCATTCGACACAAAGCCTGTGAACAAACACTGGCTGCTTGAATCCGGGACAGAAGGGCTCTGGACAAAAGGGCCTTGGACATAAGGGCCTTTCCCAAAACGGCCTTTTCCAAAAGGGCCTTTCCCAAAACAGCTCGAAATGAAAAGTTGGACAAAAGGGCCTTGAGAATCTTTTTTTTTTTTTGGATATTGTTCTCAAAATTATTTTTATGTTTTGTGTGATAAAATAACAACTCCAAAAACAAAGTTTATTGATTTTTTGCCTGATTCAGACAAATTTTTGGCTGTCATTTATTACTTTGTCTTATGTGCATTGCTGTTGGTCACAGTTCAAATAAAGACTTCAAATTCAGAACTCATATATCGGCAAGACACTGACACGCCAACATCATCCGCCTTAGCTCGTGTTTTTAAACAGCACAGTGCAGAGAAACAAAACAAAGGACAGTGATGCGAAGTAATTAAAAGAGTCTTTACAATGAGTAAAACATCAAGGCACTGATTGACAAATAGGGATTATCCTGTGGCACTGTGCTTCGGAAATTTCAGTGATGGGGAGTAATTGAAACAAAACATCAAGGCAGTTATCTTTAAAAACACAATGAAGCCTGTTTTTTATTTTTTATTTTATTGCATATTTTGTTAAATAATTAAAACTCAAAATCCTAGAAAAAATTCTCAAGGCCCTTTTGTCCAACTTTTCATTTAGGGCCGTTTTAGGAAAGGCCTTTTTGGGAAAGGCCGTTTTGGGAAAGGCCCTTATGTCCAAGGCCCTTTTGTCCAAGGCCCTTCTGTCTGGATACCCTGGCTGCTTACATAAGCACACAGTTTTATATGTCGCTATCTGAAGCTACCTATGCCTTGTTATCATTAATGTGCGTTGTAAAATTATTATCATAAAACTATTGAAATTATTTTTAAAACACAACATCTGACGCATCTTTTGCTTCCAGAATGGATATCCCCTGACATTTGTGTAACATTTCGAATCTCTAGCTATTCACTTTTTGACGAGGTTCGCGGAAACGATTTTCAGAGAAAAAAGAGAAAATTCGCTTTCAAATACGAACTAAATTACAACAGTAAAAGTGAAACTTTATAAGTGTGACAAGAAATATGTGACTTCAGGAAGGCAACTTAATTACAGTATAATTATATGACATAGACGGCGTATTTAAAGTATAATGATTTCGTGTGAGAAGCGTTATTATAGCAGTACTTAGATATCCTTATGTGTCTCCAAGCAGGATGTGTCTAATTATCTAAGATGAGACATCTCAAGTTCTTACACACTTTGTGTTCGTGTTACCCTAGGGTTGTTACTCGCCGATGTACATATCTTAATCCTTGTTTTATTAGCTGCCAACCGGGGCATAAGGCCACAGGGAGACTGTACGTTTGGGTATTGATCGTCTACTCATCCATCTCTGTCTGTCCGTCCGTCCATCCCGCCTTGAAAATCCGTTTCACTGTGATAGTGGGTATATGGATAGCCTAGCATACTGTGCAGTTGCATGTTACTCTTATTTTGACCTTGACCCAATTTCAAGGTCACAATGACCGCCTTCTTGGGTTTTCTCTCAAAATTTGGGTTGGAGACGGTGCTATAAACAAGTGACTTGTTTTCGTAATAACTTTTTGTTAATAACGAACAGTTTACTTTATTGGTTTTACTGCATACAATTATGCTGCTGTTGCTGTTTTGTTTGTTTTTTGTTGTTGTTTGTTGTTATTTTATTTTTTGTTTGTTATCTGCTCTTTAATTAATCCACCGGGTATCATTTACAACACACCAAGTCCGTAAAAAGAAATTTGAAAAATAGATGTCCAGTTTTACTATGAAATAGGATTTTGATCATCCTCAGAACTCGTGGTTCATTCGTTGTTGATTATTTTAACATTAAAAGTTGTACCTCAGTCATTTCAAAGTTATGAAATCGGGATGGAATATTTCGTAGAGGAAGGAGAGATTAGGAGAGAAAGGGGAGAGAGACACACACAGACAGACGGTCAGACCGACAGAGAGAGAGACAGACAGACAGATAGACCGACAGAGAGAGACAGACAGACAGATAGACCGACAGAGAGAGACAGACAGACAGATAGACCGACAGAGAGAGACAGACAGACGATCAGAGTCAGGCAGGCAGACGATCAGACAGACAGAGAGAATGTGCGTGTCTTGAATGCATCTCTTCATCGTGACCTGTTAATTTAAGATGAACAAGTAATTTATTCTTTCAAGATGAGCTGTCATTTCCTCAAATATTTGAGTATAAAAGGTTATTTCGCAAAGGAATTCGTGAAATTTGTCTCATTCATTTCACGGGTCTGACAATGCGTTGACATTACAGGGGAATAGAATTGTGAACAAATACAAGAAAACAATGTATAACTTTTAATGTTCATTTGGAACTGAAGTTGCCAAATATCCACAGAAAGAATTCAAAATGAAATATCTGAAGGTTTCTTTGTTACAAACTAAAGTATGCATAAAACTGATATCGGCTATTACACTACGTACGATGAGTGTGAGTGGGATAGCAGTGATCAAGCTGTAACCGTGAACGATACTATCACAGTATTTTGACGGCCAGGACATCAATCTAAACGATACCCTACCAGGGTTAGAGAACAGCACAGGCATGACTGCAGGGCGTTATCACCGACAGAGCCTAACACCTTTGTGGATGGTTGTAACAGCTGGAACAGTGGCACTTTTTATTACCTCTTTAAACATCATACTTATAGTCCTATTAAAGTGTTTAAGAGGAGTAAGATCAGGCACTAGACTCCATTTGGCAATGTTAGCAATGTGGGATATTATCTTTGCTTTGTTTATTATTGGGTGGCAAATCTTATTATTTATATCGGAAAATGACAGCTGGCTTTGTAAGTCACTGTTCGAAATCGTCCTGGTTTCTGAATATGGAGGTCTTTTTACAACACTCTCAATGAATCTCGAATGTTTTTGGTTAATGCAGCCACGAGGTGGAAGTTTTCTGGACAAATATTTCAACTTTAATTGTAAAAGTATACTGAGAAGATTTGCCGTAGTGATATTAACTTCATCTATTTTTCATGCATCTGGGCTGGTTGTTCCCGAGTTCACGTTTCCGGCTCAAGACGGTACGGGCTGCTTTTTGCTACGCCCAAATGTTTACTATCCACCAGTTAACAAAATTCATTTGGCAATTATTTTAATTGGATTTGCGTCAAACCTTGCATTGCTTTGTTTTGTTATTATCAAAGTGAATAAACATTTTCCACTGGTTGATGTGAAGAAAAACATAAAAAGAAAGGTTAAACCAACAGAAAAGAAAGAGGCAGGGGTACACATCATTGCTGGATCCTCTGTCGCACCTGTTTGTAAGAAAGAGACAAGTGAGTATAAATCAGGGGAAATTATTTCTTCTGGACCGGGAAAACCTGCGTCGAAATGTAACGATAGAAGTTTGGGGCTTGTGGAGAGGGCGGGCGCTGTTGGTGCCTTTCTCGCTGTGACGCACCCTCAAGTACAAGAAAATCTCGATAAAATCTACTCCGTGTCCCCAAAACAGTGCAATATGATATCAAAGAAAACGAAGACAGCTGCGCAGCGATTGGATGTAGAAGATGTAACGAAAGGAAGCCTGAGCAAATCCGAAATCAGACGCCGAAAAGCAGTAATTCTTTTATCATCAATGACATTTTTTTACTGTTTATTTAACTTACCGCAAGCGATTGCTAGCAGCTTGTACATGCTATGTCCTGGGCACTGCGGGCTGCCAAGGGAAAGCGTCTCGTATTCAGCTGTCTTTAAGATACTTCAAGCCTTGGGTAACCTTTTTGTTTTTATAGCAAAAAGTCAACAAGCGCGAAACTTGTTAAGATCCAGGCTGTGTAATGGTCCATGACGGACTCACAATAACAAAAACATACTGTCAGGTGTGAGAAATTGTTAAGACCCCGCTGTGTAATGGTCCAATAACAGAATAAAAAAAAGTGCTGTAAAGTGTGAGAAATTCTGTTGATATCTATTATTTTTTCATACACTAAAAAGTCAAGGTTAGAATTGTTAGAAGTGACCAAAATGGTCATATTTTCATAACCGGAGCTGCAGACTTTCGTTTTGAAGTGTGGTGACACGAAAAAAAGTCTATTTTAATAAGAATGAAGGGTTACTCATTGTTAGGTACTGAGGTACTGAATTACGGGTAGGAGAGAAATGGAATGTAATTGCAATTAGACATAACAAGAGAACTATGCTGTAAATGAAGGGCTTTTCGCAAAAAAAAAAAAAAAAAAAAGAGAAATTGCATATGTTCGTGTACCATTTTATCGTGTAGTGATGTGTTGTGCTCTGCTTATACATTTGACGATATCTTAATGTCAATGTTAGACGTGTTTTGTTTTTGTTTTGTTTTTGTTCGATAATTCTTTGCCAGTGTTTCGTTATGATAATCGATATTTGCGGATTTCCGTGACACTGTTTCACAAATTTCAAGAGACAGGGACAGAGACACAGACAAAGAGGGGGGTGGGGTGGGGTGGGGTGGGGGAGAGGAGACAGAGACAGAGATCTATAACATTTACGTCCTGTTTATTTCTCAATCTGACACGCTCGAAGGCTTTTGGCTTAGAGCTCACGGAAGGTTTCTGTCGATCCAGTTCCTGTAATAAGCCACCTCAGTGTAGACTCCGGGAGTGTCCGAGGCGCATCCGTAGCCCCACGACACGAGACCGACTACTTCAAATAAATTGCCGTTTTTGAAGGCGAGAGGACCACCGGAATCTCCCTGTCGAATATATTCAGATCCAGTATTGAAACACAAATATACTCAAATCCAGTATTTAAATACAAATATACTCAAGGCAATATACTGAAGGCGACAGGACCACCAAAATGCCCCTGTCAAAGTCAGCTCGAATATTGAAACACATCTCTTCAAATGGATGAAATATAGCTTAATTAAAACAGTTAATTACCTTATAATCCCACCATGTTCATACAGCCTTGTATGCCAACCCTGTCCTGCCCCCCTCCCCCCCCCCCCCCCCATCCCGCACTCCAGCCATTTGAAGAGTAGGAGGCGAGATTTCCTGTAACATTTCCCTCATGTGTAGAACAGTAAGTCTTCTATGCCCCCCCCCCCCCACTTCCTGTGTGGACCAGTAAGTCAGGGCTCCCATAGTATATATGCCTCAAGTGTAGAGCAGGAGGCCAGGCTTCCAATGACATACCCCCATCACCTCGCCCTTTGCAAAGCAGCAGGTCATGGTTCCAATGACACCCCTCCCTCCCCCACCACCTTTGAAAAGCAGCATGTCATGGTTCCAATGACACCCCTCCCTCCCCCACCACCTTTGAAAAGCAGCATGTCATGGTTCCAATGACACCCCTCCCTCCCCCACCACCTTTGCAAAGCAGCTGGCCATGGTTCCTATGACATGAACTCATGTAAGGAGTAGAATGTTTGGCCTGTTATAACATTGCCCATTGTGCGTAACATCCCCCCTTCTCACTTTCGGCTGCTGCTGCTCCACTTGTTTTTTTTTTCCTTAATGACATGTTACCTGTGTTGAAGCTATGATTGCTGGTGAATTCACGAAGCAAAGAAAGAAAGCGGACAATACCTGGCATGAATCTCTGTCGTTGTCCCCACAATAACCTGCGCAGACCATGCCTGGCGAGATGTTCATACATGCAGAGCAAGCGGCTCTACTCATTACTGGGACATTTGTGTACATCAGCTCGTCGGAGAGAATGCCACCTGATGAGGGCGGAATCAAAACACATATTTGGCTTCACTGTCACTTTTTCAGTTTTTGGTTTAATTTAATTTGGCATATCATATATGCCCATGGTATAAAGACCATTTCGAGTTAAATAAGAATAAAAGCACTAAACATATGGGCTCATTTATCGGTACAATGAGTATGAAGGTTGAAACAGAGACTCTTCTACCACAGTCACTCAGGGGCAATCGCGATTTTTTTTGTCTTATATTAAAGTCGGCAAACCATGTCATACCTGATCGCTGGGTGCCCCACCCGCTAACAGTGGTGGTATCGCCTGCGTAATCACCTTCGTTTCTTGAGGGGGAACATGCGGGGCGATAAGCGTCATTCCAGCTCACAGATTCAGCCAGGACTATTAGTGAAATGTCGTTCTCCAGCGTGAGGGGTCGGTAGTCTTCGTGGTTGATTACATCCTATAACATGGCATATATCGATGCCAGTAGATGTTCCCCGGGGTAAGGGGGACACTTGTATGATATGTGTTACCATGCGTGTCCCAAAAAAGCGCGGTGAAAGGGGTTTAATTTTGAGGCCAGACGCGGTTCACGCGGATTGCCAATTTAGTTAAAAATTGGAGTAATTTTCATTCGGAACTCCGCGTTTCTCGCAAGAATTGGGGATGTTTCAGAATTTCACTCCGCGTTTGCATAAAAACGGGGTGTTATTTCAAAATCTGCACTCCGCGTTTAAGGGTCGTTTTAAAAAGTCATGGACACGAATGGTAACCAGATGGCCCCTCCTCCGCTAGGAATTGTTTTGGGAGCGTCGTCTCTGACCTTTTTTCTTTTTTGCTATTCTTTTTTTTTTTTTTTTTTTTTAGATATTCTTACATGATGTCAGTTAACGTCAATGAATAGCGTTAACATTATAATAAATAAGAAAATATGAATCATCACTAGTGCACTTTGAACTCTGCATACAGCTTGAAGTTTTAAAACAAAGTACAATCAAGATTTTTGCTTCTCCTTATATATGTACGCTCGATGCCAGCTTATTCTCTGCCCCCAAATAATTAACAGATAATTAACAACAACTTTATCAAATTTTTATGCTCATAACACCTGGCATTACATGGTTTCCATGCGTACCCAAAAAAAAAAAAAAAAAAACGTCGACAAAAAAAAAAAAAAAAAAAAAAAACGCGACCAGACGCGATCCGCGTGGAAAGCCAATTTCGTTAAAAAGGGAAAATTTTCATTCAGTATTCCTTGTTTCCAACAAAGGAGGTCTTTCGAATCTGCACTCCGCGTTTGGTTGAAACAGGGTTTTTTTTTTACAAATTTATTTCTGCGCGTTCAGGGTCGTTTAGAAAAAGATCATGGACAGCCATGGTAACCTGGAGCCCATAACAAGAAAGGGCATTTGCGTATTCTCTTACTGAAGTACGAAGAAAAGCGAAAACATGTAGAAAACGTCAGTTTACCGACACTTCTATATCTTCCTTGTTGGGATTGTTCTCGCTTCTCACGTGTTCGCCGATTGTCACCTGGAACGTGCCCGCAGACCTAACAACATCGAAGATAACAGTGTGCACACACTCTGCTCACTATGCATGATTTTAATAGTCGTTGTCTTTGGCGTCCACAGTCCACCAGTTTCTCCACCAATGATGGGCCACCTTGGATGAGGGAGGGGAGGCTTATCTTCATTATGGAAGGAAAAAAAGAAATAAAGTCTTGAAAAGTGTTCTTACTGGCGAAATCTTCATTATTTCGGCTTCTTGCCCGACCATTAATCGGCCACCGCGGGAATGGGCGGTGGGGGGGGGGGGGTTGGGTGGAGGGGGAGGGGGTCTTCATAATGGAAGGAAAATAGGGGGGGGGGGAATCGTGAAAAATGGTCTTATTTACGAAGTGTTCCCTGTTTCAGCTCCCCGCGGGAGATGGGGGGGGGGGCGGGAAGGAGGGGGGCTGCCATATTCGGTGCTTAAACACCTAGATAAGTTTTTGTTGTTTTTCTGTTAACTACAACCCCTAACTAATCCAATTTTAGATTTTCACCATTTCCGTTTGGTAAGCAAAATTTTAAACGGCGATAAGTTTACTACAGTACTAAATTCCGGCCTGGTCTTTATTGCACGTCCTGATACAGCTTCCAAGTAAGTAGATTTGTGGTGTACTTACTCACTGATAGTACAATGGGCTGCACACAGTACCACGTTTGGTGTAATGAGTACACCGCCGCAGAAGTGACTGCCCAAGTTGCTTATGAGTGACACCTGGCGAATAAAAAAGCACGCTATACAAACCAAGACGCAACAAAACATCGAAAATCACTGTTTAAAATCCGTGGTGATTTTCCTTGAGGACTTCGCATCAGAATTTTGTTCATATTGCGATAACCAGAGATATTGCCACGCAGGCAACTCGTCTACTATTATGGCCTCTTTTTTTTTTAAATAAAAGTTTATTTAGTTGTCCCGTTAGCACTGTAACTAACACTCACAACTCACACACACACGCACCCACAATAATTGCTCGTATTCTCCACCAAATATAACGACCTTTTTCTGTTTGAATTAATTATATATCATAGCGAGATAGAGAGCAAAGTATGCAGCTCTCATACCTGGTATGGGAATTCATGGACACGAGCTTCCCAGCCGCCCACAATGTACTTTTGTCCTCCCTCGATTCCGGCATCTTCGTACTGACTGTATCCGCAATCCGGATCTTTGAAATGAATATAATTTATTGTAATAAAGATGTAGCTGTTGTTTTCAACGAGCTTTTTTTTTTTTTTTTGTTCTTAGGGTGGCGAAGGGGGGTGGGGAGGAGGGGGTAGAAGTCATATTTAATATGCCTTTGTTAGGCACATCAAAGATATGCCTCTCTTCAGTGCTGTCAATGATCAGTGAAATTTTAGTGAGACGAAGTGCTGTTATGATGGGACATCCTAAAAATTAATACTTACGACACGTTCCATTACGATATAATGTGTCCCGTTACGATATGATGTGTCCCGTTACGATACAATGCGTCCCGTTACGATGTGATGTGTTCTATTACAGTACGATGGGTCCCGTTACAATACAGTGTGTCCCGTTACGATTCGATGTGTCCCGTTACGATACAATGTGTCCCGTGGCGATATATCTGGTATTTTGTGAAAACATCAGAACTGTGGTGACACAGTTAAAATTTCTATTCTAGCGTCCTGTACAAAATAATAGCAGATATCGACTGATTTTTAGTCAACAAGAAACATTATTGACCCGTTAGAAATGTTGACCTTTATTGTCAACATTTTAGTCTCTGGTCAATAATATCTTTATGCTGGCTCGAAATAAGTCAATATATGCTTTGTTACATGATTAAACTGACGTTTTGATAACAAACTAATTGCAATATGCAGCGACTATTGCGTTCTGGTCAACATTGAGAAATGATTGGTTTAGGAATCGACCAATCAGATGCAGCATTTACCCAAGCCATGTAACACAAATGAATGTTTTTTTTTTTTCACACAGCGGATTACCCTAGCGATTTGCTTAATATTGTTAAGCTGACCACACTTCATTAATTAAAACTAATCCAACGATGTTATTTTGAAACTGGGGCATAAAACTCGGCTTATGTAATCGCGACGGCCCAAACACGCACGTTTGCATGCTCGGTATTTGCTTGGCCCTACACACTGTGTATTAGAACACGACGTCACTCTAACGTTGCGTCATTACGTCATCACACTATTTAAGCAAATCTAATTAGTATTGATACAATGGCTTGGTTTTACTTAGGGCATACTAAGCCGGCTAATATTAGTCAATCCCGAGTGTGTTATTTTTATACTGCGGATTTTCTTAGCATTAGTCAAGCCACTCCTAAGCAATCCTAAGCAGTATGAAAAGAGCAAACTACTTAGGAATAGCGAAACCTTTGTAATATATATTTTTTTAATATAATATAAAGAAATAATAGTTACCCCAGTATGTTACCGGTGGTTTTGCAAATACGAGGGGAAGAATGGCCACTAAGCACAGAAGTTGCATGTTGAACTGTGTTTGAAAGTCCGGCTCCAGAGGAAGTGCAGGATAGCGGCGCAAACGAGGCCTTATATAACACCGAGGCATGTGTTATAAGCCCAAGTCGTTCACACGCCGTATGATATCAGTGCTTCGGAAGGGGCCGGGAGGGGGGAGTGAGGGGCTAGAGAGGTTCATGATATCTTAACGTGAAAGGATAGGCAGTCTGCGAAAGTAGATAGTGTCAGTCGATCATCACTCCTCTTATCGTTGCTTATCGCTCGAGATATCGGCACACGTGTGTGCAAAGCGAACAGCAGATTTATGCTTCCCAGACAATCCCATCATTTGAATACTTGCCGCAGTCGTATGGATGTGGCGGGGAGGGGGGAGGGGGGAGGGACACGGTTCGTGGTGGTGGGTGACTTGAGGGTTTAGCTGGAGGTAGAGCGAGGGGAAAAGAAAACGCAAAATCCCTATTAAAGTATTTAAGGGGAATGAGACCAGACATTAGGCTTGGTTGGTCATTGTTAGCAGTGTGGAGTATTATCTTTCCTTTGTTTTTATTGCGTGGGAAATCTTATTATTGACATCGGAAAAAATGGCATCCAGTTCTGTAAATCACTTCAAAATCGTCCTTATTTCAATTACACAAAGGTTTAAATTACAGAGCGGCCAAATTCTATATTTTTATAATTGTAATTGTTTTTGTGAGTAGCCTTGTTACCTTGCATTTGTGAGTGACCTGGATTAATTTTGATGGGTATTAAAGAGTTACTCACTATTGTTTACTTGGGTACGGGCAGGAGGGAAAAAGCTTGTACGGAGGGATAGCAATGATGCCTAACAAGAGATATTCTATAATTTCGTATACAGTTCTGTCGCATAATACTATAGTGTATGGTATTGTATTATGTTGTAAAGTATCGTATGGTATTGTATTGTGTTGTATTGTATTGTATTGTAATGCATTGTATTATGTTGTATTGTATTGTAATGCATTGTATTATGTTGCATTGTTAGACTATTTTTAAGTTAGACGTAGTTTGTTATATTGTTTTGTTGTCTTGTTCGAGAATTCTTTGCCAGCGTTTGGTAATGGAAATCAATATTGTGCATTCCCTTGACTGTGTCACAAATTTCAACAGAGAAGGGGAGAGAGAGAAAGAGAGAGAGAGAGAGATCAATGTGGCGTTTGCGTTCTGTTTATTCATTAATCTAATACTTTCCGAAGGCTTTGGCTTAGAGCTCACGGAAGGTTGGAGTCGATCCAGTCCCTGTAATAAGCTACCTCAGTGTAGACTCCGGGAGTGTCCGAGGCGCATCCGTAGCCCCACGACACGAGACCGACGACTTCAAAATCATTAGCGTTGTTTTTGAAGGCGAGGGGGCCACCGGAATCTCCCTATTGAAAATATTCAGATCTGGTATTTAAACACAAATATACTCAAATCCAGTATTCAAACACAAATATACTCAAATCCAGTATTCAGATACAAATATACCCAAATCCAGTATTCAAACACAAATATACTCCAATCCAGTATTCAAACACATAACTTCAAAAGGGACTAGAATATAGTTTGATTAAAACACTTTATTAATTCCTCTTAATCTCATCGTTTTTTTCTTCTTCCTATATCATCCCCGCCGCCCCCACCCCTGTGGATGTCTAGAACAGTAGTTCAGGACTCCCGTAATATGTCCATCATGTCCAGAGCAGGAGTGGTATGCTGCCCTGTCCTTATTCTTGAGATTAGATTTTTATCCTTGCTTTTAAAAGACTTTGTTAAGTTTGAGGATAGAGCAGAATAGCTTTTTTATCCTTATTTTTAAAAAAAATAAGGACATCCTTAAAAAATAAGGACAGAGCAGAATACCACTCCAGTAGGTCAGAGTTCCTATAACACTTCACATCCTCTGCCGCTTGCGGAACATGACTTAATTTTTGCGTTGAACATTCCTATAACATTGCCCATCATGAGTATAATATTCTCCCTTCTCTCACCAGCCGATCCGTCTCTACTCTCGTTGTTTAATGACACAAAACCTATACTGAGGCTGACATTATTAGAGAGGATGAATTGACAAAGTAAATAAAGAGACGGAAATACCTGGCATGAATCTCTGTCGTTGTCCCCACAATAACCTGCGCAGACCATGCCTGGCGAGATGTTCATACATGCAGAGCAAGCGGCTCTACTCATTACTGGGACATTTGTGTACATCAGCTCTTGCGATAGAATGCCACCTGATGAGGGGTGAAAAACAATACACACATTTTGCTTCACTGACACTTTATCAATTTTGGATAATTTAAGTTGGTAGATGTGCACATAGTATAAAGAACATTTCCAGTTAAAAAAAGAATAAAAAACTAAACATATGGGCTCATTTATCGGTAAAATGAGTATGAAGGTTGAAGCAGAGACTCTTCTACCACAGTCACTCAGGAGCAATCGCGATTTTTTTTTGTCTTTTATTAAAGTCGGCAAACCATGTCATACCTGATCGGAGGGTGCCCCACCCGCTAACAGTGGTGGTTTCGCCTGCGTAACCACCATCGTTTCTTGAGGGGGAACATGCGGGGTTGTACGCGTCATTCCAGCTCACAGATTCAGCTAGGACTAGCAGTGAAATGTCGTTCTCCAGTGTGAGGGGTCGGTAGTCTTCGTGGTTGATTACATCCTGTGACATGGTAAATATCGAAACTAGTAGTTGTTTCAAGGATGGGATCACACGCACGCATATTCAAAAGCACTTTCACACGTTCTAGTCACATGTAATACCAAATGACACAGATAGAAGGAATACCCGAAAGTTGGGTCTTTTTATATCAATGAACATTGTGTTCTATCAGCTTAAGCGATAAAAAAATATTGGTGAAGACTGAAATTGTAAGTGCATATATATTCTATGGAGCTTCCTAATGTTTTAAAATCGACAGAGCAGTTAGGCCATTGATTGCTCTTGAATATTTCGGGCTGACGAATGTCGAAAACTGTATAGCTGAACACTGTGTTTCTTCTCTGACCTTTTTTGCTATTCTTATATGGCGTCATTGAATTGACAAGCATTATTATAAATGAAAAATGTGAATAATCGATATTGCTCTGTGAACTTTGCATACTGTTTGGAGTTTTAAAACCAAGTACAGTCAAGGCATTGTGGAAAAAGATTTTTGTATTATCCCTGGAAATGTTTTGTAGTACTTGACGTGCTATTCCAACGACTACTACAAATAAATAACAAACAATAAATAATAACAACTTTATGCCCATAAACGACGGGGTCACTTGGTATCACATTGCTAGGATGCGTATATAAAAAATACCAGAGAAAGGTGGAGGGGTAAATTTGAGGACAGAAGGGGTCTCCGCATTCTCTACAAAGAGGTCGCAGGCGAGGGAGGGGGCTCTTACTTGACTGCACTCTGATTAAAAAAGGTGTTATTCCAAGCTTAGCATCCCGCGTTAATTGGTCGCTTTAAAAAGTTATTGACAAGCCTGATAACCAGTTGGTACATGAGTGTCCTCCCCTCCCGCTGCCCTTCCACGGGAGCGCATTACCAGAAAGCACTTTGGCGTTTGGTAGATTTTACTGAATTAGGACTAAAGAAATAATTGCCCAAAAATATAGAAAGGTCAATTTACTATCACTTCGATATCTTGCTTGTTGGCGTTCGGCTCGTTTCTCACGTGTTCGCCGATTGTCACCTGCAGTGTGCCCGCAGACCTAACAAAATGGATGATAAGATTTTGAATAGAATACATTGCATTAGAATACTTCCTAAGAAATAAAATCTATTTTAAGAACTGCATTTTTACGAGAAATCCCAAGTAAGTAGAGATGTGGTGTACTTACTCACTGATAGTACAATGGGCTGCACACAGTACCACATTTGGTGTAATGAGTACACCGCCACAGAAGTGACTTCCCGTGTTGCTTATGAGTGACACCTGGCGAATAAAGGAAAGACGTCATACAAACCAATCAACATTGGCCATCTAAAGACCCGATAGTAGGTCGGTTATTTACTTTGTCTAAATCTATAGATTTCCCATTATGATTTCCCATTAGAGTTTTTTCCCGTTATGATTTCCTATTACAGCTTTGTTATTGGACTAACACTGTGTTTTGTTTTCTTTCTGTCCTTGTCTGTTTTTAAAGAAAACGAAGTTCCTTTCGTTGTTTTGATGGCAGAGATAATTATTTTACATAACATTTGAAGATAACATAAAAGTAATACTTCATTCTGCATGTGCAGAATGTTCCTGTTTTATTTGAAACCAAAGGGGCGCACACCCCCTTTAGACATAACATTCGGCACCTAGTGAATGACAGATTACTTTGATTATATGGCTCACTACAGTGGTATTTTTGTTTCGTTTTTTAGTTTAAGCGAACTTTTTTTACTCACTCCGTATGCTTAGCTGCGAATGGGGGTCCGTTTTCATTGGCACAATTATTGTTAACAAGTTTTAGAAGCTACTGTATTCCTGAACAAGTTCATAAATGTGAAAACTTGTGACTTGTTTTGTGAATGACTGAACCTGTTCTTTCGCTTGCTCCGTCAAGGCGAAAAATATGAGTTGATTTGTTTACCCGCTAGGCATATAATAAATGCCAAATACTAACGTATTATTCATTGTTATTATGCTCTTATTATTATTATTTTTGTTTTTATTTTCATCAAATTCCATTAAGAGTCAGCCATTGAAGAAACGTTCCTGAAATACAATACTCGATTTGAAAATGAGCTTTGTCATAAAAGTTAATTAATGAATACAGATTTCTTACCCCAGAGAAAATGTTTAGATCATACAAAAATGATCTGCCCATATTTTATCAATGTCAAATAATTCTACTGGACAACACAAACAGATATCATTTTTATTCTTCACCAAAGCTACACGTCAACTAAGCGACGCTCAAACCTGGTAGGGGAATTCATGGATACGGGCTTCCCATCCGCCAACAATGTACTTTTGTCCTCCCTCGCGTCCAGCATCTGGGTACTGACTGTATCCGCAATCCGGATCTTTGAAATGAATACAATTTATTGTAATAAAGATGTAACTGTTGCTTTCTATGATGTTTTTATTGGGGAGGAGGTAAGGGGAGGTAAAAGACATATGGAATACGCCCTTTTGGTTATATTAAAGATATGCCTTTCGTGGTATTGTCAGTGGTTATAGAGTTTTATTGACAATAAATGCTGTTGTGATGTGACAGCTGGGTAATTACGAATTATGACATTCCAGTTACGATACAATATGTCCCGTAACGATATATTTAGTAGACTTTAAAACTATACCGATAGAGTTAGATTTTTATTCTTCTGTGCAGCAACAGCCATTATATTATAAAAGCTCAATATTTGTAGTGTCCCGTACAAAACACTAACAAATGTTCTTTTCATACCGCGGACTAATTTAACGATTTGCTTAGCTTTTTCAAGCTGACCGCGCTTAAGTATGTAAAGCTATTCCAAAAATGTTATTCTCATACTGCGGCTTACACCCCGGCTTTACTTATGCCAACCAGCCTAAACCCACAGCTTTTCATGTTGCGGATTTGCTTAGATTAGCTTACGCGCGATGCATCAGAACACTGGTATATTTTACGTCACTATGCTGTTGCAAGTTTCAAGCAAATCTAGTGAATGTTGCTACTGTGATTTTGTTCAGCTTTAATGAATCCCGAGTGCGCGTATTTCGACCTCCTAAGGATATCCACAATAAAAAAGAACAAAGTTTATTTGGAATAATAAATCTTAGTAATAAGCAAGTTCGTACTTTTGGACCTTTGCGATGGAGGTGTGGCTTCGATTGCAATTTTTTAGGATTAATTATAAAGAAATGACAAGGGTAAAACATCAAAATTCTAATTTTCTTTCAACACTTTCTAATTTAAAAAGCCACCACATAATCTTTTTAAAAACTATTTTACATATCACTCAACCCCTTTAATAGCCAACATGTGAATATGTTTCTGGCAAAATGGAATTTTGTTGATTTTTGTCAGTTTTTTGTTCTATTATTTCTTTATATCCTTATCCCAACTGACTTCAGTCGAAACGCAAAAGCTTTTGGGCAGACATCAAGTACGAATCCGCTTACTAGTTCTTGAAATGTAGAGAAATAATATCTACCCCAGTATGTTACCGGTGGCTTTGCAAATACAAGAGGAAGAATGGCAACTAAGCACAGAAGCTGCATGTTGAACTGTGTGTTAAAAGTCCGGTTCCAAGGTAAGTGCAGGGTAACGAGCATACGTGGCCTTTTATAGCACTAAGGCACGTGTTATGTGCCCAAGTCGTTCACACGCGGCATGATATCAATGTGGCGGAAGGAGGGGGGGGGGGGTAAGGGAGGGGTGGGGTTCAAGATATGTTAGCGTGATAGGATAGGCAGTCCGCGAAGACAATGTCTAAAGCTCGGTCTGAAATCCTGGAATGGAATGGTACGATGAAAATGAGGGTATGTTCCATGTTTTAAACACTTCAAAATGGAATGGAATGAGGATGCCATTACGTGCTTTAGATTTGTCTAAAGCCGTGAAGGAATGCTTTTTATGATATGTTGCTAACTACCCATTCAGTCGATTTATTACAGGGATGAACACTAGTTTCTTAAACAAATCATATAACTAACTAGTTTCTTACCTATCCCGGTAGCACCCGTTCATTTATTAGTAGATGGGGCATGATTGCGCTGAGTTTTACACCTTCAATGTTGGAAACGTAACTGACTCTTCGCCCAAATAGGCTGCACTCTTCGCACGAAAGCTCTGAACTGTTCACCACTAGACTGTCGGAAAACATGGATAACTCCATTTGGACTGTTTTGTTATTTTATTGTAGTGGAATGCAGACAGCAAATTTAAAATGAATTAATTAAAAAATGTGGGTGTTACACAGCGGTGTACTACCTCTTGCCCTTTTCGCATTAGGATCGTGTGATAGCGACCATCAAAAATGTTAATCTTTTTAAAAACAACTTGCAAACATTTTAAAAACAACTTGTAAACATTTGCGCATGTCCATTTGCACATATGTGTTAGCAGCTACACTTTCTTCTAGTTAAATTCCATTTGAATCCTTTTTAATTTTCTGTGATGCACATTTCTATTTAAATTTGATGTGGCATGCATTGGAATGCCAGAAGAAAACTTAAGATTCCGAGAAGAGGTTGGGTTCAACTCTAATCAACAAGCGAATCCTATGGAAATCCAGTTAAAATGGACGAAATAATTTGTTTTCTACAGATAACAAGTTTTAAGCACATACACGAATGAAACAATCATTAATAAGATTTCTAAAGGAATTAAACAGAATTGCAGAAAGGCAATACCAGTACCAAACACAGTAATTTAGTGACATAAACGAAGCCGAATAGAACTAATAGAACTAGTGAAGTACACATAAACAAACTATACCAGTTCCAAGCACATCAGTTTAGTGACATAAACAAAGTTAAAAAGAACTAGTGTAGCACACAAAAACTAGCAATACTAGTACCGAACATACCATTTTAGTGGCATAAACGATATTAAATAGACGCACACTTTAATGAGATCTGTTTTTATAATTAAAGAGATATTCAAACGTCGAGTAAGGCAACATAGGAGTCAGGACTGGCAGATTAGTTACATAAAAAAACACGTTTTTCGTTGACTCACGTTGCACACATTGCAACATTCCAGTATTTTTGCACATGATAGGTATAGTTTTATATTCTTTTTATTCATATAGAGGTGAACCTGGGTAGGTGGGCCACAAAAAGACTTTACGATTTAATCCCATTGAATTAATCGCACTATAAAAATCACAGCTTTTGAATATTTTGGCACAATGTAGATATATATTACCTCTCTTTAATAATGTACAAAACTACAAAATTATCTGACAAATTTACGAAAAATATTAATTGGTTCAGTGCAAGTGTAGAGATTGCGACTTGGTAGATGGGACACCACCATGTTTCCCAAGGGCTACACATTTCTTCACACAAAATTCAATACACAGTATTGCTAGTTACCTTATATAAATAAATACATTTATAAGTACAAGGGCAGCTTTTGGATGCCGCTTTTTTGTTGGATACCAAATAAAGATCTGAAACAAAGTCCCCATGTGCCGGTATATAATGCTTCGCGTCTTCTTCTAAGCTTCCCGCCAACGAGTTACACTCCATAGTCAAAACAACCACTAGCAATCTGAAAAATGTCCGCACTGATAGCATCATTTTCCAAAATTTTGGCTGTACAGTTAAATCTTTTGTGTTCCTTATGAGCCCACCAGAATTCACATTCCTTGACGACGGAATATAGCAAAGGCCAGATGTACTTCTAGGCAATAAACCTTTATTTTTGTAGCCCTTTTCTTTGTCATAAAGGTCCCTAAGAGTGATTTTAACTGCGAAACTTAGTGTCATGTTTCTTGAGTCTAGTTTTAAACCCAAAACAGGTACTAAACTGTGTTGCCCCACTGCTTTATTCCAACTAATACAAAAGCCCAAAGCGATAAGTAACCGGATAAATGCGGAATGGGCGGAATCCTTCCAAGGGTAACCAAGGGTAACCAAGTATAAGAAGTTCATCCAAGAAGTTCATCCAAGTAATTAACCACGTATTTTGTAACCTATTCTTCTGACCATTCCGTACCATTGCATTACTTAATTGTTGATTAAAACTTAAGAGTCTTAAGCCGGTGTTTCGATCCAACCACGATGTCCGCGTCTCTAGCACAGAATCAGGCAAAAAAACGGTTAAAAAAAATTGAACTCGAATGAAATCAAGAACGTATAGGGTAAACTTTATTTTTCGTTGCTTCTTATCTCGATTGAACAAATCCTAAAAATACAAATAATGTCAAGCGGAGACACTTTAAGTTCAAAGTCTACCCGAAGCGATGTTGTTCCGCAGGTTTGACTAGCTAAAGACCAATTGGAAGAGGTGACGCTGGCGATTTTTGCTTTCTTCCACTGGCTGCTTTCTCCATCCGGCCAGCTCGAGGTCCAGAGTCTTCAAGTGCCCGACCACTCTGGAAGGCACAGAGACTTGGGTTCCTGCGACATGTGATATTGTAAGCCGGCGAGAGGGGGCAGGGCGTGAGCGAAGGCGAAAGGAGCGTGTGGGATGCTGCAGACTCTGTAGATGGTGTCCGCGACCTTGTTCGCACGGCTGCTGATATACGAAGCACTCAGCTTAATACTGATAGGATACACACAGCAACAGAATATCTACCATGCCGTGTTTCTTGTTGAACCCCGGTATAGCGCGGCAACCTTGAAGCTTCTCGCGGCGACGCGTCTTGGCTTTTCGGGCTGTGCGGTTGCTCTCCCTGAAAGCAGGCTGTGAAGCTGCACCTAACAGATAGGTGTCGTTGTCGCCGTACTGCAGGACGCCGGCGTGGACTCACTGCCTGTATTCGTAGTCGTATCTCATGCAGCGGGCGAAGAGACGTTGTTGGCACATGTTCGCGTACTTGGTTCATGTTGTAGCGGCTTCTCGCTTCAGAAGACTCGAGCTGGTCGGAGCTCGATGGCACCTAGTATATGTTCCCGTGCTCTATCACCCACCACTGCCACGCCATCTCTACTCGTGAAGGTTTCTTTCACTGCGAGGCTGAAGAGGACCAGTTTCGCGTTGCCCTGCGCAGCCAGCACTGTGTCCTTACTGCAGGTACCGAGGAAGAAGCCGCAGGAGTTGGATGAAGAGAGGTTTATTGTTTGCTAGTGTTTTTACTAACAGCCAGGGGTCTTCTCCGGCGGCGGGGGGCTCCGGTTGTGAATCAGGTTGCGGCGTGCCACTTCGCCAGGGGGTGATTGTGCTTTGCTCGCTGCCGTGATTTTAAGGACAGGCTACTGGGCTAACGTGGGTTTTAGAGCCTTTAAGACAGCATTGTGAACTATCCACATGGAAAAAAGTCCTCTCTTATGAGTACTTCTACAGTTTGAGCTTTGCCCATTCTCGGAGCTCTCCAATAACTGTTTCGACCTGCTGCTCTTCCATCTTTGGTCATTTGGAATATTGGCGAACCACAACTAGCTGCTAACTTTTCTGCGAGTTGAATTAAGTCACAGAATTTTGGTCACTGAAATAACTTGACGTAGCTGTTTCTTTTGCTAATTTTGGTAGCTGAAAAACTTGAGGTAGCTATTTCCAATGGTGCGTGACTGTGAATGCTGAATAAAGTGTAAAAAATGATTTATATATACTAGCAAATCCCTAGAGGGGCGAGTACTTGGCCTGTAACCACAATACGCGATACATAGCGGCATGACGAGACAGAAACAAGATGTCTGGGGTGGACATCGTGCGTGTTCACTGTCGCGAATCTAGGATGTTTAAAGTTTGCCAATCACGGTCCGAGTTTAGAAGGTCGTTTCAACCAATTACAAGCCAGGGAAGATTTTGCCTTTCTTTTACTGAGAAGAGTAAAGGTGATAAAAGCATACGCTATTTAAAACGAAAATAAATAAACTTTATTTTTTTCAAAAATACCTAGTGATAAACTGTGCCTGAAATACTGAAAATTATCAAGAAAATAAGAAAATAAGCACACTTCTATAAGCTAATAGCAACAAAAGTGAAAAATTCATGCAAAACTAGACGCGAAATCAATAGTTTCTTGGCACATTTGGTATAAGCGACATCTATGCTCACTCTTTGCAGCTGTCTCCGTTTTTGAAGCGTATCTACGTTTTACCAAGCAGACTAGGATTTTCCCAGTACGTGTCCAAGTACGTGTCCGATACCATAGCGTGGTACCGAGGGCGCTTCTCGTAACGTTTATTTGCTGGTGAGGCTCGAAACTGGGTGGGGATCTACTGCAGACAAGGCACTTGTCGAAACCATATCTATGTGCTTTGGGCTTATTACCAAGCAGACTAGGATTTGTTTCCGTTTTTTCTCTGAAGTGAAGTGGCTATACTGACGCACCAAGTGGCAGTGCAATAAAAGTGAACGTTAGAATGTATTAGCCCGATCTCTGATCTAGGTAAAGTGCTTAAGTCATACACGGCAAGTGGCGCGCGCAAGCATGGGTGTTCGTAAGCATGGGTGTTTGAATGGTCAGATATTCCGGGTTTTAGACAAATCTAAAAGCAGGAATGGAATCGAACTTACCATTCCATTCCAGGATTCCATTCCGGGTTTTAGACATGAAAGTCGTCCCTGAAAGAAGGACTAGTCAGCAATCACTCGTTGTAATCGTTTTTTATCGTTCGAGATATCGGCACATGTGTGTGCAAAGTAAACTGCGGAGTTCTGCTCCCAGACAATCCCTGCGATTGAATACTTACCTTATCGGTGTGGTGGGAAGGGACGGAGGGAGGGGGGAGGGCGGGCTTGGTGGTGGACGACTTCAGGGTTTACCTGGTACAGAGCTAAGGTAAGCAAAAATAAAACATGAAATTCACTGGTTCTTTCTCTTGAACATCAAATCAGAAAATGTAGCAGCGAATGGAGAAGTAACTGGCTGTGGTATATACCAGGATATGGAACAAACATACTCAACAAATTTTAAAACGCGACACACATTTTGTGCGTAGTTTTTTTTACATCGTTGGATTCCAATCATTTTGCCTTATGAATGTGCTCGAAATCAAGATTTTAATTGATTCTGTCAAACTTTGGTGGTGAATACTCGATTACAGGGAATTAAAGGCCGCGGAGCGTAAGTACTCCCTTTGCCTTGTGACACTGTATTGCACGCCAAAAGTAAAAATTGAATTTGCATGGTTAAATTTGGAAATCATAGTCGGCGCGCTGTACGAAGTTTCCGCTTGATCTGGTAAACCTAAGTAATGCCAAGACCGACTGTAATTCAGTGCGACAGCAGGATCAGGATGCTCCGTATTAGAAACTCGGCCTTAGTGTTTGCTAGAGATGTTGGAGTTCACAAATCCTGTGACACGCCTTAGAACCCGTTTAGAGAGGCGTAAGAGGCGACCTAACCGGAATTTTTTTTCTTTCTAACCTTTTTTTTACTATTGCTTCATTCTTCCTTCTTTTTTCTAAATGTTTCTTTAGCAAGTGCGTCCTAATATACCCATCCTAGTTGATGAACGGGATATTAAACATCAAACAAACAAAACCGATGGGGCAGTCAAAGTGTGACAGTATGGGCAGGTATAGCGTTCGCTCATCGCACTGAACTCCGCTTTTGCCATCGGCATTCTTAACGATGAACAGTAATGAGAGAAAATTGTGGAGCCTTTGGTGGTCCCTTTTATGCGTCAAGATGGTCTAATTCTACAACAGGACAAGGCTCCTCAAGAGCTACACAACAGTTTCTTCAAGCGCAAAACGTCCGGGTCTTGCCCTGGCCCGTTTTTTTCATCGGATCTTTTGCC
Organism: Protula sp. h YS-2021; assembly: GCA_949752745.1. NCBI lineage: Eukaryota > Metazoa > Annelida > Polychaeta > Sabellida > Serpulidae > Protula > Protula sp. h YS-2021. The sequence continues at coordinate 39,181,531 of OX457030.1, read as the reverse complement.
GATCGAACACGCGTGGGATATGCTTGGAGAAGCCGTGCGCGAGCGTAGCATCCCACCTGCGACACTACCAGAGCTTAGACAAGCGCTTGTGGAGGCGTGGAATCGGATTCCACTTCACAAAACACACAATATGATGAGATCCATGCGACACAGATTAATTGCAGTAAGGGACGCTAGTGGAGCACACACTCCATATTAAAAGCGTATGTGGATTGTGTTTTCAGAAACAGAAAGCTACTAAAATATATTTCATTATATTCTGGCTTAATTATTGAAGTATTGAAAATTGAAGTTGCGTTTTTACATTCGTTGAGTATATCAGTGTTATTTCAGGTTGGACTTCTGTGGCAAGTTGAACGCTGAAGTGTCCTCTTAGGTTAAATCGTACAATTATCTCTTGTACGAGTGCGCATTGACACATTGGTACACCGCATTAGGCCTTTGCAATACGAATAGTGTCAGCAATTTCTTTGCTGGCTTCTTCCGAATATAGAGAAAAAAATTAATCAAAAAATATATGAATTTGGGAAAAAAAACTAATATTGAGATAACATACTGTGTATATTGTACGGTAGCGATTTTCGCCAAATAGACACAACCGTATGGAAATAAACTAACTTTTGAATCGCAAGTGTTGTCACTTGGTGATATATGACTATATGGTTACCACATATGGTAAGTAAATGTTAATGTATGTGATGAAATCATATTTAAACAAACATATATGTTTTAAAAGGCTGTTTATATGGCACCATATGGACAACATTCAGTTAGCATAGAAAACTTCAGTCAAGGATACATTTCATCAGACTCCGCAAATTTTCCAACTTTCAAACCGTCTGTAACCTGTAACTCAGTAAGGGAAAGGCACACATTGTTTTAGACGTAAGCCCATAGATCTTGACCATGTTTGATATATGGAAAATCTGTATTTCTGAGAAGTTAACATGTACGTCAATGTTACGTCATGCACATCTGGATGCCATTGATATTATTTGCTAATGAATGCCTGAAGGATACCTCAAACTAATAATAGTAAAAAAAGCTATGAGTATTTCGGACGCATTCATTCAAGGCGTTTCCTTCTTCTTCTTCTTCTTCTTCTTCTTCTTCTTCTTCTTCTTCTTCTTCTTCTTCTTCTTCTTCTTCTTCTTCTTCTTCTTCTTCTTCAAAATTTGGCAGCAGAATCCGAGAAATATCGATTTATGGAATACATTGTCTAGTTCAGCGTTTCCCTTTTTCTTTTCTCTTTTTCTGTTCTGATTTCTTGTAATTACATTGAAGAACACCAAAGAACGGTGTGAACAATTTAGTTGAAACTTCTAAATGTAATAAAGCTCCGGTGTAACACTGTTTTTATGTGCTCTTATTGTAATTTACTCCCGTTATAAAAGGGCCTTTAAGTGTAGACCACACTTGCATGCAGAACCTCTTCCCTTGCTCCAGATGGTGGTACTCAGTGAGGATAAATGTAGACCACACTTACATGAAGAAATTCTTCCCTTGGTCCAGATGGTGGTTCTAATTGAGGATTGGCCGCTGATTTAGCTGAGTTAAGTTCTGTTGTGTTTGACATATAGCAACCACATGACGTCCTTATTGCAGCTATATGGCGGTCATATGGTAACAATATGGTGATGCCATGTGTACCATGTGGCAACAACATGATAAAGGCAACACTACAAGCTATCACCAGGTGAACAACATGTGATAATACACGCCATTAGCTTGTATTTACCATATGTTATACGCACTTGAAGGGGATGGGTTGATTTATTTTTACTTCAGTTCATTTTTTCGTTGTTTTTTTTACTCATTTTCAGGTAACTTTTTTCCAAATATTAAAAAGGATACTTTTTAATGTTAGAACAATTTTCTAATCCACAAATTCATTTTGAAACAGAATTAGAGAGATCATCAACGAAAATAAATAAATTATTGATATCGAAATAAGAAATATCGAAATAATAAATAAATAAATAAATATCTTTTACATATATTTTAATAGCAAAACGTGATTCAGAAATATGCATAAAAATAGAATATGAGATTTCAAACTCTTTACTGTTAACACGGCTATGAGTAAACAAAAATGTATGTGGAACTATTCATTTAATATCATCATTTTCAAAGCAGCGTGAGACAAGAAAATGTCTGCTTGGTAGATTCAAAGATCAGACGAATGCAGCTGCAAAAACTACTGTGCTAATTAACAACGCTTTGCGTCTATAACTGTACAAATGTATTTAATATAAATATATGATGATCTGTCATAAAACTCTTATTATGTACATCTGAACCCCGGGGGGGGGGGGGCACTTGGTAGGAAAGTGTTACCATTTAAAAAAATAATGCGGAAAAAGTGCGGGTGTGGGGGAATTTTGAGGTCAGATTCGGCTCGTGTTGAGTGTCAGATTTCGTTAAAAACGATGGGGGGGGGGGGAGTAGGGTGGGTAATTTTCATTCACTACACCGCGATACTCACAAAAAGGGTGGTTCAGAGCTGTAGTCCGCACTTGGTTAGAAAAGAGAGTATTATTTTTTTTTAGCTTAGCTCTCCGTGTTTGGGGGTTCGTTTAAAAAAAGTCATGGACACACATGGTAAGCATTTGGTACCTGAGTGCCCCCCCCGGTCAGGGATACACATAGTAACCAGTTGGTACCTGAGTGCCCCCCTCCCCGGGTCATGGACACACATGGTAACCAGTTGGTACCTGAGTGCCCCCCGGTCATGGACACACATGGTAACCAGTTGGTACCTGGGTGCCCCCCCCGGGTCATGGACACACATGGTAACCATTTGGTACCTGAGTGCCCACCTCCCCGGGTCATGGACACACATGGTAACCAGTTGGTACCTGAGTGCCCCCCCCACCCGGTCATGGACACACATGGTAACCAGTTGGTACCCGAGTGCCCCCCCACCCGGTCATGGACACACATGGTAACCAGTTGGTACCTGAGTGCCCCCCCCCCCTGGGATCTGAGCAAAGAAGTCCAATTTTTCAGACACACAGGCTCCCTTGAGAAAGTATTCCACCTGAGAATTCATAATCAAGACTTCTAAATGAATCAATGACGAGCGATCACATGAAAGGGGGGCGTGGGTTGGGGGTGGAATGGTCTTGTGACCTATAATTGATCGCAGCAGAAAACTGGGAGGGGGTTTATTAGAATGTAATATTAGTGCACTATTTCCACATTATTTCCACCGACTTCGGAGGTTCATAAGCATGAGTGCCTCGCGCAAACAAGACCGCAAAATAAACCCACAAGTGCCGATCGATACTGCTGGTTAATCGGGTGTGGAAAGGAGTGGGTGCAATGCCAATGGGGAAATGTTGATGGGCTCAAACCTGACCATTTTTATTGCTTATGTCGGTTATTTGCTCCGGAAGCGAAAAGGGGAGGTGGTAATCCCCCCTCCCGCCACACCTCCACTATCCGCAGCTGGACAACCAGGCTGACCTCATAAAACATGAAGTGGGGTTTGTACAGAACGTTGTTATACAACAGATGACCTCTGAGAGATCTCTCTGTTATGTATAAACACAGATCGGATGGATATTTTAAAAGGTAGTCCCTCACTTTATGAGTACTATTCTTGCGGAATCCCCGGTGGGTCTGCCGAGTAAAAAGGTGTTATACACGACAGACCGAACCACCGTAGAGGTTGGCTGTTAGATAGCAACGTTGTACAGAACGAATATGAGAAAGTCAAATAGCATTCATCCACTAACAGAATGATGATCAAACATTTCTAAAGGAAAACAAACAATAGTTTCTTGTTTACTTAAAATGCCCGGTCTGTCGTGTTTTGTTCATGGGTGTTCTGTCACTGGACGTTCTGTCGATATTCTCAGTTATTTGATTTCTCCATGGACGGTTCTCGTCCCAGAACGCGACACAACAGGCGCAAGTCAAGCCGGCCGCCAGCCCAGCCAACGATTCCAGCCAACGATTCCAGCCAACGATTCCAGCCAACGATTCCAGAGCTCAGCCAACAGGCCTCGAGCTCAGCCAACAACCCCCTAGCTCAGCCAGCAGGCCGCAGCCCAGCCAACGATTCCCGAGCTCAGCCAACAGGTCCCGAGCTCAGCCAACAAGCTGAGCTCAGCGAACAATCCCCAGCTCAGCCAACAGGCCCCCAGCTCACCCGAGCTCAGCGAAAGACCTTGAGCTCAGCCAACAATCCCCAGCTCAGCGAACAGGTCCCTAGCTCAGCCAACAGGTCCCTAGCTCAGCCAACAGGCCCCGAGCTCAGCCAACGATTCCGTAGCTCAGTCATTTCTCGAGCTCAGCCAGTAGGCCTCGAACTCAGCCAACAGTCTCCCAGCTCAGCCAGCAGGTCCCAGCCCAGCCAACGATTCCCGAGCTCAGCCAACAGGCCTCGAACTCAACCAACAACCACTAGCTCAGCCAGCAGGTCCCAGCCCAGCCAACGATTCCCGAGCTCAGCCAACAGGCCTCGAGTTCAGCCAACAACCCCCTAGCTCAGCCAAGAGGCCCCGAGCTCAGCTAAGAGGCCCCAGCTCACCCAACGATTCCCGAGCCCAGCGAAAGGCCCTGAGTTAAGCCAACAATCCCCCAGCTGAGTCAACAGGCACCCAGATCACTCAGTGATTTCCGAAATCAGCCAACAGACCCTGAGCTCAGCAAGCATCTCCTAGCTCAGCCAACGGGCCCTGAGCTCAACCATCGATTCCCGAGTTCAGCGAACAGTCCCTGAACTCAGCCAATATTTCCCGGCCTCTGCCAGTAGACCTCGAGATCAGCTAACGATTCCTTAGCTCAGTCAATTCCCGGGCTCAGCCAGTAGGCCTCGAACTATGCCAACAGGCCCTCAGCTCAGACTAGGATTCCCGAGCCCAGCAAACCGGGTCCCAGTTCAGCCAACGATTGTTGAGCTCAGCCAACCGGCTCCCAGTTCAGCCAACGATTCTCGAGCTCAGTCAACCAGCTCCCAGCTAAGCCAACGATTCCGGAACCCAGCCAACGGGCCGCGAGCTCAGTCAGTTTTTTAACGAATTTTAATAGTGAAGAAATATTCCTATCTGTAAGCCGAGGTCACCCGCGGAATTTCTTGTATTAGCAGCTAACACCTTAAATATTTTCGAAATACCACCTTCCATGGAAAACTGTAAACAACATGCGATTTTTCATTACACCAACTCAACCTGTATATGTCGTGTTTAGGTGGATTCCACACCGGTTTGGAAATAAAAGGTGGTTCCTGTGAGGCATGACAAGCGTTTGGAAACTGGTGCACCCTGACAGCGACTTGAAAGTCAAAGGTGAAGAAGCCCATAAGGATGCAATCAGCGTAAGAAATATTAAAGCCGTTATGAAAGCCGTGAGGACTTGCTGCAATATGGATGGACGTCTTGATGAACATCCGGGCATCCTCGGCTGACATATTTAACATCACAGTTCTATTCATATTCGAACACTTCATTGAGCAAAAGGTGGATATTTGAGCGTTGATATCGCGCAGTTCTCTCACTTCCTCTTGGAATGTGCTGTCTTGAGCAGCTATTTGTTTGTCTAATTTATTTTTAAAATACTCATATAACATATAATCCCCTAAACTGAAGCGCTTATATATCTCATTCATTCGCTTCGTTTCTGCCTCGTTTTCTTGTAGTGGCATTTTCTTCGATTTTGCTGTGGACCATAGGATTTTGAAAACTATATCCTTCGTATGCCAGTGGAACTGTCTTTTCAGTAAGATTAACCCTTCGTCAAATCGATCGAGTGTAAATATTAAATCAATATTTTTATCAATGCGATTTTCTATAAAAGACTGTATAACAGCTGGATCATTGTTTTGTCGGTTTTGATATCCAAAACTATAGAGTTGCAAGTTTTTGGTCCAATTATATGCCTTTGTGGTTTTATGTCGAAACGATTCTGGATCTGAAAAGAGAAACTCCTTGACTGGATTACCAGAGTCTTTGATACGAAAATGCTTTTGCAAGTGAAAGAAGCTGAAAGCAGATCGTAGATAGGACAACGGTTCGCGTAGAGTCGCCACTGTTTTCACCCCTGTTTCCATGTAACCGAAGGGATACGTGTCATCGTAAACAGCGTGGTCTATCACCAAATTGTAGGGCTTGAAAGCTCCGTAGTTTATATTTTCAAATAAATACCGCGGTCTAGCGATATCAGGGAAAGGCATGCCGAAACGACAGTTATAAACGGCTATTTTCAGATCATTTGCTATGCCGAATCGATAGAATATATTCTGCAGGGTTGTTGACCCCGTTTTGTGTACTTTTATGTAGTATATATTTTTAACCGGTTGCTCCATCTCAGACACTCCTTCCCTCACGTCCTGCTCGTTGTGTCCTGAAACAAACACACTGCTAAATATAGATCATTTATATTCAGCAAAATCCACGAAATAAAACCAATTTTCTTCAGTCCGAATTAATTCGTTCCATGCATTGGCAATGCCGGGAAATATTTTAAGGTCAGATTGGAAATAAGACTACTTTTTGCCACTTTCACAAAGGTCTTATTTACTGGTTTCTCATTTGGATCACAAGGATATGCAGAAATATAAAAGTAAAAAAAAAATCCTTTAAAGTTGGTTTAAAAACAAAGACAAATGAAGATAAAAACGCCGGCCTAAGCCTTGATGTTTTCATCATTGCTACGAGACGTGGCCACAAGCAGTCACATTCCGCCGAAATAAGTCTATGAGGCACAATTGGAACACTGATTTTGACATGCAGTCCCAAACCTACATATCCCCAGACTCAAGCAAACATATCCCAGTCTCACACAAACATAACCCCAGTCTCAAACAAACATGTGCCCAATCTCAAACAAACATACCGCCAACCTCAGTCAAAAGGTCACCAGTTTCTGCGAGTCACATTAATCCAGACATATCAATAATAACCAGATTGCATGGTACGCATACTATCCCTCGCGCTTCCTCCATCCGTTAACACCATACCTGCCAAATCTTGAGCCAGAGACATCGGTTTCAAACTTGTGGAATCGTCACTTCCCATGGAGTAGTTTTGAAAGACGAAGAAGACATTTCCGAGAAGCGCTGCACAACACATCACGACAAACACCCTGAGCATGATCCTCCCTATTTTGTCCATTGTCCAGAAGTTATTCATGCCGCCAATCCACAGGCACGCCACTTAGTTTTCTGTACTGAAAATATACACGTGAATGTAATGCGTCAGCAAATTTATTAAATTCCAAAGTATAGATCAGACCTGTGTTAAAAGGTCTGGTTCGTGCGGAGCCTTTCGATCAGGGTAACAGTTGCGTGTGTGGTTGAGAGGGCGGGGGGGGGGGGGGCAAGGGTTACGGCTCAAGGAGCTACCCCCCTCCCGCCCCCCCCTCCCGCCCGCCCGAGGAACAAGGTCCCCTGAAAACTACCAGATACAATTGAAGCTTCATTATCAATGTAACTCATGGTTTATCTCACCTATAACTTGGCATTATCCCGATATAAAGCAGGGCCTGTGTCACATCTGTCATTGCCTTCATCCCGATATAAGCCCTGGCTTATATCATTATCATACTTTACATTGTCTTTATCCTGGTAAAAGTCAGGGTTTATCTGACCTTTTGCATTGTCTTTATCCTAATATAAGCCAGGGTTTACCTAATCTTTTACATTGTCTTTATCCCGATTATAAGCCAGGGTTTATCTCACCCCTAACATTGCCTGTATAACAATATAAACAGGGGCTTCTCTCACCCTTTAATTACCAGTAAAAGCTCAGACCTGTCACATTACCTTGTGTTACTGTAATAGCATTTCCTGTTTAGTAACTCTCTTCACGCTTGCAAGAGCCAGACACAGAAGCCATTCGCCGCTAAACCCTTATCTGCCCTTCTCTTTGTGAAGAAACACAATAGTTTCACCCACTGATTACAAAAGTGTATCGATTTCCGTGCGGAACCAGTCGTGTTTTTTTTTTTTTTGGGAGGGGGGGGGGGTTACACAATAACGTTCTTTTCAATATTGGATAAGCCATTTGCAGTGACTGGACTGAACAACTCTTTACAATACAAGGTTTAGATCAATAACTGCATCTACAGAAGTTGATGTCTACCGTGAAAGGATCACAACAGACATCTCGAGATTGTTGCAAGGATATTATTTCAGTAGGGTGAAAACGACAGTTCTGGGTCACTTGATGACGTCATACTGTCTGGAAGTGACGTCATACTGTCTGGAAGTGACGTCATCATGTCTGGAAGTGACGTCATCATGTCTGGAAGTGACGTCATCATGTCTGGACCGGAAGTGTTGTCTGGACCGGAAGTGACGTCATCATGTCTGGACCGGAAGTGACATCATACTGTCTGGACCGGAAGTGACGTCATCATGTCTGGACCGGAAGTCATGATAAGCGTTAGGATAGGCGCGACCATCTGTGACGTCATCATGGCGTCATACTGAGATGATGCTGTCTGGAGCGAAAGTGGTTTGGCCGAGTCAATCATCATGAAGCCAACGCACTCCACCTGTCAATCAGTGTAACCATGGCAACAGACCCTAAAAAGGTCGACAACCCCCCCCCCCCTAGGACAGACTATGTACCGACCCCCCCCCCATCCCCCCCCCCCCTAGGACTGACTATGTACCGACCCCCCCCCCCCTAGGACAGACTATGTACCGACCCCCCCCCCTAGGACAGACTATGTACCGACCCCCCCCCCATCCCCCCCCCCCCTAGGACTGACTATGTACCGACCCCCCCCCCTAGGACAGACTATGTACCGACCCCCCCCCCCCCTAGGACAGACTATGTACCGACCCCCCCCCCCCTAGGACATACTATGTACCGACCCCCCCCCCCCTAGGACATACTATGTACCGACCCCCCCCCCCCCCTAGGACATACTATGTACCGACCCCCCCCCCCCCAGGAGAGCAACAAAAACTTTTGCCGAATCAGCATGATGAAATCGTTGATTCAGCATGATAAAATCGTATATAAGTGTGGTGTCTCAAGGCTCAGACACCGTCAGACATTGTCAGACATCGTCAGACACATCATGGATAACACACCAGCTATCATCATTGATGACTTAACAGCGTTTCAAGCGAATGAATCTGTTTGCATCTGGGTAAATATGCGTGATGAAGCTGAAGCAGCTGATATTACATATGCTTTGGAGGAGGTGCTACAATTTCCAACTCAGATCACTGTAGTGAAGCCTGACGTAGTAATTACATTTATGTGGAACAACCGCATAGTAACACTGACTCAACGATACTGCAAGTGTCAAGTGTGGTTGGAATATGAGGGACAACCCCATAACTGCTGCTGATATATACTAAAATATTTCGGGCCCTTTTAAGGGCCATCCTATATTATGAAATGAAGCAAAACATGTCTGTGTGTGTGTGTGTGAGAGAGAGAATACATTTTATCACATTTCAGGTCTAGTTGGCGGATGAATACCATTTGGCGGATGAATACCATTTGGCAGACCAATTAACTTCACCGTCAGTTAACTTCACCGCTAGATGTCTCTGCTGTGTAGCAGTGCAGCTGTACAACTTCACAACTGTAAGTGAGACATTCATATACACAAGTAAAATTCTGCTGAGTCAGCAATTTTAACATTTTGGAACAAGTTTGAAAAGTTACACACCATATTTTGATTACATGGAAGTAGCATAAAAGCATGAATGAAACATGTCAACTAGTCAACTAGTGATACATTCTGCTGAGTTAACACACCATTGAAGTGGTATAAAAGGAAGAGTGAAACGTATATTTTACTTCATTTCAGTTCCAGCAGTTGAAGAAGCAACAACGATGGCAACAGTCTACTGTCATGATTGTGATGTGACATTTCCATCTCTGGAATTGTTCGTGACACACACATGCAAACCAGCTAGGATGAAACGTGCTCATGAAGAGCTTGTTGAGCAGATTGAAGCCAAGAGACGAAAGACCGTACAAGATGGTGTTGACAGACCTGATCCAGTCCTCTGCTGTAAATGCGCCAAGATATTTTCATCTTTGGATGCATTTGAGACACATGCATGTGCTGAGATGGAAAATGTGTCTCATGAAGAACAAAGAAAGAAAGAGACAGGACAAATAGGCAGAGGCAGAAGAGTGAGTCTTGGTGAAAACGCGCAGGAAAGACGGTTTGAGCCTGAAGATGGATCAGATTTGCTACTTGAAATGCGACAACAAGAGAACCGAATCAAGAGACATTTGCTAGAAACGTTAAACCGTGGTATGAAATGGTACATTGTCGTGCATGCACGCTTCAAGAAAATGACACCAAATGTTGAAGGTGTGATGGTAGAACAAGTGGATAATGCCTTCATCAGTAGTCCAACGTATGCAGCATACAATCCAACAGATATTGAGAAGGACTTGCCAGAAGCCTATAAAGAATTATTTACCAGGTTTGATGAACATGAGCGACAAGGTTCTGGCTGGGTGTTGGATAACATATTATTCATTGAAGTGCATACAGCTACGTCAGCGCCACTGGAAGCAAGCAGTTTTATCCCACTACCGAAGAAAGTACAGAGTACAAAGGCGGTGTTAAACATTCAGAATAAAGACAACAAGTGCTTCTTATGGTCTGTACTGGCTCACCTTCACCCTTCAACAAACAGTCCTTGCCGCGTGAGTCATTACACACCATTTGAGAACGAATTGAAGGTGGAAGGCATGACATTTCCAACACCGATTACAGACATTCCAAAGTTTGAAAAGGAGAATGATGTGTCCATTAACGTGTTTGGATATGAACATGATGTCGTTGTTCCCATACAACTCAGCCGAAACACCAGCGCCAACAGTGCGAGAGAAATCAACTTGCTTTTGATTAGCAATGACAAGACAAGACATTACTGCCTCATCCAGAATTTCAGCAGACTGATGGCTTATCGATCAAAACATGATGGTGCAACTTTTTATTGTTTCAACTGTCTTCACGGGTTTATGCGACAAGATCTTTTAGACAAGCATCGTGAAGTGTGTGGCAAGCATGGCGCACAACGTTTATCATTTCCCAAGGAACCCTTCATCAAGTTCAAGAATGTAGCCAAACAACAGCGAGCGCCGTTTGTCATTTATGCAGACTTTGAATGTTTCACGAAAAAGCATGAAGGAGACAAGTATCAACATCATCGTCCAAACAGCTTTGCCTACGTGGTTGTCAGCCAATATGATACACGTGCTCCAGTCCTGTATCGAGGCGATAATGCTGTGAAAGTCTTTTTAGACCATATGGTATATGAACGTGATCGTATTGTGCATGGTCTACAGCAGAAAAAGAAAATGGTCATGACTCATGAAGATGAAGAGCATTATAAGAACGCGACAGATTGCTACATTTGTCATGAGCCTCTAGGAGCAGATCGTGTGAGAGATCATGATCATATCAATGGCAAATACCGCGGAGCTGCACATAATGAATGCAATTTACAATTTCGATTTCGAAAAGATCAGCAGGATGTTGAAGATTCTTTCATCATTCCTGTGTTTTTCCACAATTTACGAGGCTATGACAGCCATTTGATCATGGAAGAAATTGGAAAGTTCAAAAACGAAAGGATTACAGTCATTCCCAACACCGTTGAGAAATATATTGCATTCACCATGAGCAATCTGAAATTTACAGACAGCTTTCAGTTCATGAGTACTTCTCTACAGAAGTTGGTCTCCAACCTGGCAGCAGAAGGGAAAGACAACTTTTATCACATGACGTCACACATTCACGATAGCGACCAACAAGAGTTACTGTTGAGAAAGGGAGTGTACCCTTATGATTACGTGGATGAGCCATCCAAGTTTGCTGAAACACAACTGCCGTCCAAGGACAAGTTTTACAGTCTACTCAGTGAAGAAGACATTAGCGATGAGGATTATGCGCATGCGCAGAAGGTGTGGGAGACATTCCACTGTACTACATTTGGCGAATACCATGACTTGTACCTGAAATCAGATGTGTTGCTGCTGGCTGACGTGTTTGAAAACTTTCGTCACGTATGTCTCAACACGTATGAATTGGATCCTGCTCACTACTATACAGCGCCAGGACTGTCGTGGGATGCCATGTTGAAAGCGACAAAGGTGAAATTGGAATTGATCAACGACATTGACATGTACCAAATGGTTGAACAAGGTTTACGTGGAGGAATATCTGTCATCACACACAAGTATGCGAAAGCAAATAACCCCTACGTAGCAGATTACGATCCCACGAAACCAACCAACTACTTGACTTACCTGGATGCAAACAACTTGTATGGCTGGGCTATGTCGCAAAGCATGCCGGAAAGTGGATTTATGTGGGTGAGCGAGCCAGAATCCATTGACTTTATGGATGTGGATGAAGATGACGAGATTGGCTACATTTTAGAAGTGGATTTGGAATACCCATATTCAATCCATGATCATCATAATCACTATCCAGTGGCTCCAGAACGGAAATGTGTGAAAGTGGGAGAATTGTCAAAACATAGTCAGAAGCTACGGAAAGATCTAAACATGAAAGGCAAACCTAGTGAAAAGCTCATTCCCAACTTGTGTGACAAGAAGAAATATGTGCTTCATTATAGAAATTTACAGCAATATGTCTCACTGGGATTGAAAGTCACGAAGGTGCACCGTGCCATCATGTTTGCACAGAGCAAATGGTTGGCAAAATACATCTCCTTGAACACGGAAAAGAGAAAGTTGGCCAAGAACCCGTTTGAGAAAGACTTCTTCAAATTGATGAACAACTCGGTGTTTGGCAAAACCATGGAAAATGTAAGAAAGCGCATGAATGTGGAACTTGTTCACCAGGAAAAGCGGTTCAAGAAACTTGTAGCCAAACCTTCCTTCCACAAATTTAGAATTTTCAACGAAGATTTAACCGCGGTACATTTGCGCAAAGTGGATCTGCTTCTGGATAAACCCATTCAAGTTGGGTTCACCATTCTCGACCTCAGCAAGGTGCTCATGTTCCACTTTCATTACAACTACATCATGACCAAGTATCCCAACGCCAAACTCTTGTTCAGCGACACCGACAGTCTATGTTATGACATAGAAACGGAAGATATATACAAAGACATGCAGGAAGATGCTGACTTGTTCGACACAAGTGACTATCCGCCAGATCATTTCCTACATTCCAACGTGAACAAGAAAGTGCTTGGGAAAATGAAAGATGAGACGGCGGGCATTCCCATTGAAGAGTTTGTTGGACTTCGGCCGAAAATGTATAGTATGATGTATGGTGGGAAAGAAAAACGTACGGCCAAAGGCATCACTCGCGCGTGTCAAAGACGGATGAAACATCAGCAGTATAGAGACAGTTTGTTCAACCAAACGCAAACGATGACTACAGGACACATCATTCGAAGTCATGACCACCAGATCTTCTCGGAGAAGTTGAGGAAAGTGGCTCTCTCCCCCTTTGATGACAAGCGATATGTGATGAGTGATGGCTATTCCACTTTGGCGCATGGGCATTACAGTATATAAGGGGGAGACACTTCAACTTGAGAGTTAGTTGTGGTGTGAACACTGAAGCGTCAACATGAAAAGATCTGCACCAACGGATATGGATACTCTTGCTGATACAGTCAAAGACATGAAAGTGAAACATCCTGATACTACCATTAAGAAATTAAAAGTGGAGACGACGGTACCAACACCACAGTCGTGGGATGGAATGCTTTCTCTAGGCAATGGAAAGTATATCAAGATTATGAAACAAAGTAATGAAGGCGTGGTAAACATTCGCAAATACCTCAGAGATGAGGGGACTGGAAAAAACCGTCCAACGAAAAAGGGAATTTTGCTGACAATACCTGAATGGAAAATGATGAAGAAGCAGGTGAAAGAAGTGGATAAAAGGCTTCGCAGACAAGACGACAAGTCATAACAAGGTAACAATCATGAATGCACTCATGCTGAACGGTGGTGTTTACCTTACTGTCAATGAGAGGAATGAAGTGATACTAGATTCTAAGACAAGTTATCATCGGTTTAAACCTGAAGTGTGGAAAGACTTTAAAAACATACCACTTGAAGCTGGGTTTAAACGCAGACTTGAAAATAAAGTGGAAGTGACGGTGGCTGAATATGATTCTAACATACGTGTAGAAATCTGTAGAAATCTTTTACAGGATTATCCAAAGGATTATAAGGGAGTTGTGCCAGATACACCATATACAGATTTGATCATCTTTGATATCAAGAACTGGCGCGCAGTCTTACGATTCCTAGAAGTGATACAACATCCACTCTTCACCATCTTGCGAGCATAAAAAAACGTCTTTGCAGACAAGGAGACAGCTCATAGTTCATCTGACTGTTGAACGAGATGGAAGACTTTTTAACGGAATATAAACCAATTACGCATGGGTTCTCATATCTGAGAAACGAATATGATGACATTGTGCTAAGACATTTTGGACAGTATCTCGTCCTATCACTTGATGACCAATCCGTGTTGAAAGACCATCTAGAGAAGTTCAGGATACCTGGCTTTCTCCTAGCAGTCTCAAATGAATTAGAAGTGCGTGTGACTGAGAACTGCTTAGACGTGTTTATACAATTTCGCCAATATGACGAGCTTACAGAAAACTATGATTACATCACCCTCAACACAGTGGAATGGTACGCTCTGTTACAAGCATTGGATTGGAAAGAACCTAACGCTTGAATTCAAAGAAACAGAAATATGGCTTACACGAGGCACCAAATCCATTGAGCTGACACAACCTATGCGTGTGATGGACATTGACTTAGAAGAAGGATATGAACTGAAACTGTCTGAACATGTAACTGTGAAAGTGATAAAGTTTGGTGATGTGTGTTATGTGAGCTTTCATAGCATTTACAAACATGGATGTAATGTCTATGATACCTATATCAATTTAGATTCTAATGAATGGTATTCATTGATGAATGTATTGAAAAATGAATGTGTTTGTAAATAGTGTAAATAGACTTTGTAGTTAAGAGTTTGTAGTTAAGAATTTTGTAAATAGTGTAAATAGTGTAAATAAAAGTTTGTAAATAGTGTACATAGAATTTGTAGTTAAGAATTTGTAAATAGTGTAAATAGCGTTTGTAGTTAAGAGTTTGTAAATAGTGTTTGTAAACTTTGTAAATAGTGTTTGTAAATAGTGTTTGTAGTTAAGAATTTGTAAATAAACGTATGTACAACACAATAAACAAGACAGTTGTTTGAAAACTTGATTTGTTTTATTTAACAACAACAACTTAACTAATATAACAACAACAACAACAACTTAACTAATATAACAACAACAACAACTTAACTAATATAACAACAACAACAACAACTTAACTAATATAACAACAACAACAACAACTTAACTAATATAACAACAACAACTTAACTAATATAACAACAACAACATTAATAAAACAATGGTTTATAATGTCTATATACAAAATCCTTTACAATAAAATCACCATCCTTTCTTTTTAATATATTCACAATATCAAACATACTCTGACCTCGAGCTCTATGCAATATATAATAGACACAATAAAAACCACATGACGATGATATTGGCGTTTGTAATGAGA
This sequence comes from Protula sp. h YS-2021, assembly GCA_949752745.1. Lineage (NCBI taxonomy): Eukaryota > Metazoa > Annelida > Polychaeta > Sabellida > Serpulidae > Protula > Protula sp. h YS-2021. The sequence goes on along the minus strand of OX457030.1, from coordinate 39,165,959 downwards.
TAGAATTATACATATAGTCATTTCTTAAAAACATGTCTAAACGATCATCGAGAGGGAACAGTCCATAAGAGTCAAAATATTCCACAGGGTCTTTATCATAATACACTGCCACCCAATGTTCTCCTGGTTCATCTTGATCGTCTGTGTTGATCACATAGGCGCCGCGTTGTAAAGACGGTAACTGGTCCATGGCAAACACGCCTTGAAACAAGTCTTTGGTCATGACATCATGACTCAATATGGCATCAATCTGCTTCGTGTTCATGACTGGTAGTCGAATTGGATGCTGCGATTGGCACTGATCTCAATAATGTTGTCAAATTCAGCATAGACAATGACATTGATTGTAGGTTGCAAAGCCCTAGCAAAGTTCATTTCTAGCCGCAAATTCCCATGCTTGATCAGGGGGAAATGATCATCACCATCATAATCCGGTGTTAAGTCAAACGAAAATAAAGCATAACCTCTAGGCCAATCTTCCCGTTTTATAATGGAACTTTTCTCACCATTCAACCGATCAAACGATTTGTAAAGCGTTTCAAAAGCGTTCAGGTATTTGTTCTGTGTAATGTCAAGCTTGAGAGGTTTGGATAGAACTGGTTCACCATCCGTGTACAGTTGCATATAGTCCAGATTAAAATGATCAAAATTGTATGGATTCCTCAATACTGATCCACCAAAAGCTTCATTATGAACCAGACCAATGACAATACGATTTGGTAATTGACCCAAAAAGATGTTATCTTTCACAAAAGACTGAAATCCTGCTGGAATGGCCAAGACTTTACATTCTTTTCTAGTGATGATGATCTTGGCAGGACTTTTCATCAATGCATCTGCATGTCCTAACTGAATACCTGGACTCACCCTCACTTTGCGAATGGTTAAAAATGCCTCTTTCACTTCTACCTTATAGGTATTATTTACAGCCATCAATACATAGTCATCTTTTTGTCTATGGAAACGCAATTTCAAACTGATGCCATTCGGAAGATAACGATCCTGCTCAAACAAATCTATCCTTAAACCACCTGCGAGCATAACATCACGGCTAAGACGAGTATGCAAATAACGATGATGTAAGCCATTATTGCCTTGCTCAGCCAAGTCACCACCGTCGGCATTGACATGAAACCCGGATACATATTGTTCATGATTAGGTCTTTTCACCTCATGACTATTCATTGACCCAGCAGTATCCTTGTACATGAGACGCATAGAGCGCTCAGAATGCAGACTTTCTTCCGAATCATGGATGAGATGAGAGATAATACTGGTATAACCATGAGTATTGTTGCTATGCGAAACCAAACGATCATTCAGAAACAATTCAATATTAGACCATAACCCATTAAACACATCATTGATGCAAGAGACATTATCATCTGCGCCACACGCTGTTCCATCAGCCTTTAGAATGCGACATACAATATGAAGTTTGCTGTTCTTTAAATCCAGATATTCTTCTGTACTCGCAGGAATGTAGAATTCTATTGGAGCGCCTTCTCTAATGCTTGTAAGTGGTTGATAGTCAACATTATAACTTTTCTCTACAGCAGTTTGCGTTGGTGGTACGTGAAACCATTCCAATGGAGAAAGACTACATTCACACGAATGATTATGAATGAGAGACATTTTTTTTTTCTTTAAAAGATATCTTTGCGATATTTTGATGTTATCCGTCTGGCTGTTTTTCGTCTTCTGGCACGTTTCGTCGGTTGCATACGCTTTTGTTCACCAAACACACGTTCTGCTACTCGGCCCGTCACATCTTTCGCGACATTCTTTGCAGCCTTCTTAAGATGTGGCGCAACGATCTTAGCCCCAGCCTTAAGTAGTGGAATAGCTTTGCGAGCCAATGATCCCAGTATGGAACCAATACCATCACCATACTGGATTCGCGCTCCTTTGAATCCTGGTAATTCCCCGCCCACTTGACGAAGAAAATGGTTGCGATATGCAGACGGATCGTGTGTGTAGGCTTTCATAATGCTTTTGGTCGAAAATGAAGTTTACAGATCACCTTTCCAGTTTGAAATGGAACAGTATGGCCTGTGTCGTCCTTAATATTCATTTCTATCACGTCAAATTTGGACGTGTTTACAGGAACATAATGCGGTTCGCCGTACGTTTTCATGATAATGTCACCATCATGGCCTTGTATGCCAACAGAACGTAGCAAAGGCACATAATAATCACCAACAACTTGTGGTTCACAAATGCTACAATACACATACAGTGTATAAAATCCCTGTTTCACATCCGCTTTATGTTCAGCTGCACACGCTTCAGTATACCATTGCTCTGGGATAAATCCTAAAATCTCAGCCAATCCAGTGGAAAAGGACACTTCAAGACCATCATCGAGAAATAGAAACACACGTCGTCTAATTTTATCATACTTTAGCCGAATAGGTTGTTTCGGGTCATCGGGGTTAGCCGCTTCTTCATTGACTGCCTCACATAGTTCTTGTATGGTTCTATAGTACCCATAAGGAATATTAACATGCCAAATGCCAAATGTATCTATTTGTCGATACCCAATAGAATAGTTCATGCCCTGTCTCATCGTTGTCCATGTATGTGGATATTGAATTTCAGCTAAAGCCACTTCATATTTTCCATTCAGATAGATGGTTCGAGGCATACGAATTTGATAATTTGAAGCCTTGTTGTTGGGATAATAGGTCATACTCGCATTGCTAGGCAAAGTAATGTAAAAGCTTGTCGACTCCATGATGGATGGGAACTAAATGGTATAGGTGCGTTGACGTTGTCTATATACTTCACGATAGCGCGCGCCATTCGACCAAGTATGCCAAATCTCATCCTCATTCACATGGTCTTTTATTTCTCCTTCACAACACGCGCTTGTACATCTTATTTTCACAGGAATAGTTGGTTTATCTTCTTGGCAACAACAACATAGCTCTTTCAGCCATGTTAAAAATTTTCCCATCCTTCAGGAAACCGTCTTTGTTGACGTTGTTTCATTTCTGTTGTAATGTCGTCACGAGTGGTCTTTTTACTAAACATTGTTTTTGGAATATTAGCATCAACAATTTCCTGGATAAACGGATGCCAGCCATGCGGTGGTATGGCTCGTTCTTTTCTTCTTGTCGCCACCAATGCTTCTTTCATCAAATCAACCATGTTGGAATTTGCTATAATATCGCCCGTTTTCAACACAAGTTCATTCTTCTCTGACCATGTTGTACCATATTTCTTCAGTTCGGCTAAAAGTTGTGTTATTTTTCCATGATAGATAGGTTGAAAATGACTTAACACTAGCTTTTCTGGCTTTTCAGGTGGTGATGATGATGATGAGGGCTTTTGCTGTCTAGACTGACTTGTTCGTAAATGACGACCAAGAAGTTGAGACATTTCAATAACCTTTTCACGTGTTCGTTTCCCACGTAAAAGTTTATTCACTTTCGTTTTGATTTCACCATCTTTACCCTTCTTTTCTAATAACAGTTTGTATTCATATTCAGGAATGAGGACCATTTTCATCGTATGTTTCATTTTAGCAGTAGTTTGGCTAACAAGGGCAATGCCAATCTAGCAATAACTCCAATGAATCCTCCTTTCTGATTAATCAACTTCTTTTTTCGTCGAAGAGATATCTTCTTATCTGCTAGAGTACGAAGCGTATGACGTTCACGTTTAAATTCCTTAAACCGTTTTGAGCTTAAGGGTAAATGTCCTTGCAATATATTCAAACAAATTTCAAACAAGCTTGTTAATTCCTCCTTTGTAGCTTGCTGTAGCAAGGATTTACGTCGTTTAGGTCCACTGCGTGCAAGCAAGTGAAGAAACGGTTGGTTCGCTCGAATACGTTTAGACATCTTGACTGCGAATGGTCAAATGAGTTGGTTCTTGTTCATACACTGCTTTATCAATATAGACATAATGTGTATCTTTTGGTAAAATGCCCGTACGAATACGTAGTTGATCATTTGTCTTTGGTTTTAAATCAATGAATAAATAACCATGAGGTTTGCTAGTAGCATCTTGATAGGCTTCTATGAGAAATTGAGATCTTCCAGGATACATTTGCCTCGCCAATGTACTAATTTGTTGACTGTCTCTCGGATTTTTAAACAGAATAATATAATGTGTATTCAAACTAATATTTCGCATCTCTTTCCCATGATGGAATAAATTATGTACAATAAAGATAATGCTCAGATTTTGATGACTGCTGCCAACACTAAAGAGACGTGTCATACGCTCATCACTATGACATTTCGTCATTAAGTCATCAATGATAAGTAAGTTTGGTTTCTTCGGGTTAAAACGCTCTTCAATGTCATCTGGAATGCCTTGGTAAAATTCCACGCCTTTCATTCCCTTGTACAAAGGCTGATCTGCTGCATAGAGCCATAAAATGCTTTTTGGAGAGGGTTTAATCAACTTTTGTTCTAGAATTTCCTTCACCAGAGACGTTTTGCCACTGCCTGTAGGTCCAGAGACTAAACATGTAAATGGATGCTTCATTGTTGAATGTCTGTTTCTTTCACCCAACTGTTAAACTTGTTTGGCCAACCTAACCACTTGACAAATAATTCTTTCACACCTCGTCTTTTACGTGTTTTCAAGACTTTTTCAATTCTATAAATAGATTCAATATCTTTGGTCACTTTCTGCAGTTCTTCTTCATAGAAATGACCATCAATATCTTCGTCTAAAAAGTCTTTCACACGATATAAATGTATTCCTTGCTTCTTACAACGATGTGTGACAATGAAGACTTCTTGCGTCCATTTGATGTGATAATCGCGTTGAAACACATATTTAATGTGAGAAATGCGAACATGATCACCAATGTTAAATTTGTACTTCTTCTTCTTAGGTTTCAATTTCAGTTTGTCAACATACATATACTTCCACACTTTTGATTCGTTGTCTTTACGAATCTCGGCTGGAGCATATTTATTAGGAAGAGAACCATGAGGTCTATGGTTGTAATTGTACACCAAGTCTGGAAGAATGTCTAAGTAACGGTAAGTTTGATTATGTAGAAAATACCGATACATCATTCCCTTCAGAGTACGAATGACTCTTTCAGCAAAGTTAGCTTTGGTTTCATTCTTTGTGGTATAAGCATGAATGCCTTCTTTCTTCAAAAATGCTTTTACCCATCTGTTTTTAAATTCTGTTCCTTTATCAGACCTTAGAGTTCGCGGTCTTCGTCGTGTGTCATGAAAAATCTTTTGGAAAGCTTGTATGACGCTGGTATGTGATTTATTAGGTATTGGCTGTACCCAGACATATTTGGAAAACACATCAATGACAATGAGTAAAAAGCGTATGTCATCATTATAGGGAGCTATGTTTCCCATATCAGCCAAATCAATATCCCACATGTCATCAATACCACGTGTAATGACACGTTGTCTTTTGAACCTGTATTTGACAGGTTGGAGTAAACTAAAAGCATCTTGATCCTGCAACCATTTCTTCACTTGTGACTGTGTGACTGGTTGATTATGTTTTCGTAAGATGTGATACAGTTTGTAAGGACCAGCAAATGCTCCAGGCTGTCCAGGTTTGAAGTAAATATTGGTCAAGTAGTCTTTCCACGTCGACATGGTCACACCGAATGAAAACCACCTTCTCAACAGAACAGCTTTTATTTTATAACTCAACCAACATCACTTAACTAACATAGTAACTTAACTAATATGTATTTATAACTAACATGTATTTATAACTAACATATATTTACAAATCAAGTATAGATACAATGGTATGAATCACTGGAGACCATTGGTCTTCAATGAACACTAACCAATGACTGAGTTCATCCAATGTAATAGCATCTACACCATATTTCTCACAACGTTGATTTGCATTCTCTAACACTTTATCTAAATGCATGTAATATTTAGCTTCATTCCAATATGTATAAACAGATGCAAAATGACAAGTATGTTCTTGACACTCTTCATGTTGACAAGCAGGACAGACTAAATAGGCAAACTTTTTTACAGCTGATAACATTTCTTCACAATAAGCTTTTTGTACAATATATTGTCTCAGTGTCATGTCCGCCATTGTGCAGTCTTGAATCAATGCAACACAAGTTAAACATACTTCAAATTTACATGTCCACACGTCTGCACACCATGACGGTTGGCAAGCAAATGAAAAAAGTCTCTAACCCTCACACAACATTTCTAACAACTTTCCCATAATATTCTGACCAGGATATCCAGATGACACTTGTTTCACACCAGCTCCCCACCAATGATCATACGTTGCTTCAACTAAAGTTTTGTCTTTACATTCTTTCAACTTGTTGCGAAACAATACACACTGATCCAGTTTGACTTGTAAAACATCTTGCATTTTGCTTCTCTTCACTGTATGCCATAAAGGACATGGTTTTATCCCTTTAGCAATACGTTTCGCTTCATATCCATTTCTGGATGACACAATGGCTGAAGCAATATCTGGACGGTGATGAAACACTGCTTTCTCATATTGATACAAAGCTTCACTTGAGTTGAACACATGTCCATACTTTTCAAGTCGTGTTGGAAACATATTTGAAAGAACGTCCTTATGACCGCTGAATAGTACAAGATTCTCCATGTTGACTTTGCTTCTTTATTCTGACATGTCGGTTTCTTCCTGTAATAAAATATCTTTTAATATATTTGCTGCCTCTTCTATCATATTCTTTCTTTGTTTACGTTGAAACCACTCACATAAAACTAAATTTGCTAGTAAGAAAAACATGGTTATGTCTTTGAGAAACAATTCACTATGTTGTCATAAACATGTTTAAAAAAGGTTTTATATAACTTACCTGATAAAGCTGCTCGGTTTCCTCTGCTTCTTTACAACAATCTCTCAAATGATCAACCACGGTGAAATATACTTCCACATCAGTGCGAGCAGAATAAAGTGCAGCATCAAAGTCAAAGTCAGGATCTTCTTCTATTCCAGTTTTATGACATTCTCCAAGAAATCTTGAATGCAGTTCAATCACATCAAGACTATGATGTACAACATCCCAAAAAGCATCCAAATGATAAAGTTGATAGTCTGGAGTGCCACAGCAAGCAAGTTTAGCAATCATCAAGTCAATATAAGCATTTTTAAAACATGCGTCCATCTTGTTTCAGTGTCTTGTGGGCTTTTACTTTGCTTCACTGACTTTAAGTACTCCACACTTGTCGCAGAAGTTGCTTGGTTCACACAACTTGCAATTATACTTGTGGCAGTGGCAATGATAATCCTCCACATATCCACAAGCACCGCAATAGTCACAGGTAAGTCCAAGTTGATTTTGTACGTTCATGTTCTCCAACTGAACTTCAGCCAGCCTTTTCTTGGATAGCTTTGACACCTTCATCCGACCATCCTTTTGCAGCTTGATGATCGTTTTCTTGTCATGACATTCCTCACATGGTGATAGGGCTGAGTTGATGTTGTCCATCTCCTGAAGCAGTGTCTCCCATTCACCATCATTCATGTTGATGTGATGTGTGTATTCTTTCCCTTCAAACCGTGACGTGCGCACAAAACTCACATAGCGCATATCCAAGTATGAAATGACTTCAAGCCACTTCGTTTGCGTTAAGTACAGTTTGAAGCCAATGTCGCGTAAATTTTTCAAGCTTTGGCATACAATCTTCCACAAAGATGGTGAATAAGCACACCATCTCTCTCCACGTGTGATGCGTAGAAATGGCCCATATTCTCCATGCTCCACAGTAATGGTTAAGTTAGCACTAATTTTAAAGCTGCTGCTGCGCTGCGTTGCGTTGCTTGTCTTGTTCTCCATGGCTGCTACAATGTACTGATGATGCACTCCCTCCAACTGTCTGCTGAGAAATGACTTCACTCTGCTGAGTTCACTCCCTTTTATACCCAACTATCTGCTGAGTCAGCAAAGAACTTGCAAAGTTTTGAATTCACTTCAACTCGTCCATGGTTGAATCGGACAAGCTCTGATACATTCGTCTTCAATGGAACATCATCATCATAATGTAAAATGATTCTTGCAGCTACAACTAACATGAGCTCAACTGCCCAAATTGTATTCACGTTGATAAATGCTAAATCAATGTCATAAGTTAACGGTAAATGTAGATCTTCACATTCACGTAGAAACGAGCGGATGAAACGATCTCTTGGAATGGTCTTTCCAACAGCTTCCCAATGCTGATGTAAGTTCTTCACTTGCAGCATCCAATCCGATTCAAAAGCAGGAAGCTTTGAAAACACATAGTCAGCATAATTCACTTTGAAGACGTCATCCATGGTCTCTACACATCTGTGAAAAAGTAAGGCCGACATTGTCAAGTCTTTTCTCGTCACACAATATCCACTTGTTGACTTGTTGACAGAATGTATTACTAGTTGACTAGTTGACATGTTTCACTCATGCTTTTATACTACTTCCATGTAATCAAAATATGGTGTGTAACGTTGTTAAAAAATTGCTGACTCAGCAGAATTTTACTTGTGTATATGAATGTCTCACTTACAGTTGTCGAGTTGTACAGCTGTTATACAGCAGAGACATCTAGCGGTGAAGTTAACTGACGGTGAAGTTAAATGGTCTGCCAAAATGGTATTCATCCGCGAAGAAGCACTGTAATGGCGGTAAAAATGCATACAGCCAGCTGTGCAAATAGCCTATGACTACTTTATAACAAAACTTTACATAAAACTGAATCAAATGGTGAAATTTTCATATAAATCGACCAAGTATAACGAAAGGTATTGTTTTACAAAGTTTCAATTAAGCAAATAACCAAAGTTTGTTTACAAAGTTTGTTTACAAAGTTCACTTTTTATTTATAAAGTTTCAATAAACACTTACCGAAATAGTTGTCACTGGATGCCATCCCTTGATCTGATGTGATCCAATTGTAGTTCTACAAATTGTACTTCCTTGCTCCACTCACCGAAATGACTGTCACTGCTGTATGCTCATCCCTTATATACCCCTCTGATGGAACTGAAGCTGACTTGACAGAATGTTGCTCGCCTAGGGGGGGGGGGGGGGGTCGAAAAAATGAAAAATGTTCAGAATCGTCTGAAACGGATAAATATGCAAAAATCACAATTTCGAGGGGGGGGGGGGTCGAAAAAATGAAAAATGTTCAGAATCGTCTGAAACGGATAAATATGCAAAAATCACAATTTCGAGGGGGGGGGGGGGTCGAAAATATGAAAAATGTTCAGAATCGTCTGAAACGGATAAATATGCAAAAATCACAATTTCGAGGGGGGGGGGGGTCGAAAAAATGAAAAATGTTCAGAATCGTCTGAAACGGATAAATATGCAAAAATCACAATTTCGAGGGGGGGGGGGTCGAAAAAATGAAAAATGTTCAGAATCGTCTGAAACGGATAAATATGCAAAAATCACAATTTCGAGGGGGGGGGGGGGTCGAAAAAATGAAAAATATTCAGAATCGTCTGAAACGGATAAATATGCAAAAATCACAATTTCGAGGGGGGGGGGTCGAAAAAATGAAAAATGTTCAGAATCGTCTGAAACGGATAAATATGCAAAAATCACAATTTCGAGGGGGGGGGGGGGGTCGGTACATAGTATGTCCCTGGGGGGGGGGGGGGTCGGTACATAGTCTGTCCTAGGGGGGGGGGGGTCGTGGCTTTTTAGGGTCTGTTGCCATGGTTACACTGATTGACAGGTCGGGTTCATTGGCTTTATGTTGATTGACTCGGCCAAACCACTTTCGCTCCAGACAGCATCATCTCAGTATGACGCCATGATGACGTCACAGATGGTCGCGCCTATCCTAACGCTTATCATGACTTCCGGTCCAGACATGATGACGTCACTTCCGGTCCAGACAGTATGATGTCACTTCCGGTCCAGACATGATGACGTCACTTCCGGTCCAGACAACACTTCCGGTCCAGACATGATGACGTCACTTCCAGACATGATGACGTCACTTCCAGACATGATGACGTCACTTCCAGACAGTATGACGTCACTTCCAGACAGTATGACGTCATCAAGTGACCCAGAACTGTCGTTTTCACCCTACTTATTTCCCACTTCCAAACAAAGTTTGGAAATAGGTATGTTTGCCAAGAATTCTGGCTGTTTATTCCCTTTTCTTTTTTTGTTTTTTGCTTGTTGTTTTTTTTTTCGTCTCGGAAGTTTCCGAAAAACCTCTCCTGCGCTATTTGGCGTAGGACGATGAAATCTGGCAGATAGATACAGAGATAGAGTGTGACAAGATGTCGTGAAATCGGCATTTTTTACACCAGCCGACTATGTTGGGCTGGTCTTATCCTATCAATAGAGCGGTATCCGTCGTCTGTATGTACGTATGTACGTGTGTAAACTTTTACTTAAAATGCTTCTTCTCCTTCAGTTTTGATCGGATTCCTCTAAAATTTAGGCCCCTTCTTAAAAATTATTTTTTTTGGCGATCCGCCAAAAATTGGCCAAATGGAGGACATTTGAAATTTTTCGGTTGCCAATTTTCAAAATGCTTCTTCTTCAACAATTGTGATCAGATTTTCTTCAAATTTTGCACGAATATTCCCTATGTAGGCCTCTTTTTAAAAGTTATTCATTATGGTGATCCACCAAAAATTAGCCAAATGGGGGACATTTTTTAAATTTTTTTGGTGTCTGATTTTCAAATTGCTTCTTCTCCCACAATTTCGATCGTTTTCTTTCCAATTTTGGTTAGTTGTTCTCTAGAGACACCTCTCTTGAAAAATTACTCTTTTTGGCGATCCGCCAAAAATTGGCTAAATGGGGGACATTTGAAATTTTTTGGTTGCCAAGTTTCAAAACTGCTTCTTCTCCCACAATTTTGATAAGATATTCTTCATATTTTGCACATATATTGCTTAGGTAGGCTTCTTTTCAAAAATTACTCATTTACTCACAATTTTTATCGGATTCCTTTCTAATTTTGTACGATTGTTCTGTAGGTATGCCTATCGTGAAAATGTACTCTTTTGGCGATCTGCCAAAAAAGGAGACATTTGTGATTTTATGGTCACCAATTTTCAAAAAGCTTTTTTTCACACAGTTTTGATCAGATTTTCTTCAAATTTTGTACGATTATTCTCTAAGTAGTCCTCTTTTGAAAAATTTCTCATTTTGGCGATCCGCCAAAAATTGGTGATATGGGGGGTATTTTTTAAATTTATTGGCGTTTAGTTTGGAAAATGCTTCTTCTCCCACAATTTTTATTGAATTCCTTTCCAATTTTGTACGATTCTTCTCCAGTTAGGCCCCTCTTGAAAAATTATTTTTTTAGGCGATCCACCAAAACTTGTAAGTTGAATAAACATACGCATTGGTCCGAAATACGGACCTCGCATCGACGCAAGTTTGGTAAACATACGCAAAGTAGGTTTCCAGAAAACTCCCCCTACAAGGTTTGATGTAGGAAAACGACCTTTGGCAGAGGTATAGCGGGTAATGAGATCCGCTTTTTTTTACTTTGACCTCAAAGCTTAAGGTCAAATTGAAGTCAAAATATTTTAACAACCTATTCATCACGTAAAAAGACTAGAAATAGCGCACAAATCCTTGTTTCAACATGTGCATGAATTTCAACATTCCGGGTCAGGGTCAAGATCATGGGACCTTGGTATATTGAAATGCCTTAGAGAAAAATTGGTCATTATATCGAAAACGGTTTTGAGCTTATCTTCGACCCTATGTGCCTGAAAGGCGTTATATAAGAGGAACCTCGGTGACCTTGACCCCCTGCGTCATGGTCAATGTCAAAAACCGGAAGTTGACCATTATTTCGAAAACGGTTAGCGCGATTAACCACTCATTTTGATTATTTGTGCCTGAAAGAGGTTGCATTATATCTTTTTTTTTGTTTTGTTTTTAGGGAATTTTACTGTGCACAGCCATATTCGAGTATGCGCTGCATGGGCATAAACTATAAGGAACACTTACAATACAATATATATATGAATCTTTCACAAACGCGACGTTTTCTAACAATAACTTTGCTTATCAAAACTCACGATTATTACGAAAACAAACAAACATAACAACTTATAAATGAGTCACGACCATCTATCAATATATCAAATCCGCTTCTAAGTTTGAAAACACTTCGCCAAAATAGGTCCATTTTAATTTTAATTTATCTTCAGATAATGTTTGCATGTCTGCGTAATATCGCAATTTTGCGTTTCTAATAAACGCGTTCTCGTGAAAATTTTCCTCGTGAATATTAACAAAGAGAGGTTATCCTCTGTAATATTATCTTTTCCAAGTAAAAAGTCCCATTTCCCAAAATTAAAAATGGAAACAATGGTTATTCGTGTTGCTGGTTCGAAGTACAACGTGGTGTTAGACAAGGGTGTCCGTTGTCGACAACGCTGTTTATTTATGTGCTGAGCCTCTGGCCCAATCAGTTGGAAGTGAAGAAAACATCGCAGGCCTAAAACTCGCTAATTCAGAGTATAAGATCTATCTTTTTGCAGATGACGCAAAGTGTTTATTAAAAGACGTGTGCTCTCTCGGTTATGTGTTAGAACTTACGGAGCGTTTCTCGAGATATTCCGGTTTGAAAGTTAACATAGAAAAATCTCTGCTGGTGTATATAGGTCCATGGCGAACAAAACCGGAGCCTGTTTTTAATTTAAAGGTTGCTTCGGGTAGCTTCAATATGCTGGGTATCGAAGTAGGTCATGCAACGGAAAAGTATAACAAAGTAAACATTTTGGATAAGATAACAAAACTTGCAACACGTTTCAATTTATGGAGTCAGAGGGGTCTTACACTGCTGGGAAAAGTTAACATATCTAAAACTATGGGAATGTCAAATTTAATATACAGCTTGAGTAACGTCTCTTGTGCACATGCAGATCTGACCCGGGCCCAGTTCTTGATAATTGCTTTCATTTGGTCCAATAAACCCAGTAAGATCAAGCATAAATCCTTGATCGGGGACTTTGATGCAGGGGGTATTCGATCACCAGATTTAATTGTTATGCAAAAATCGTTAAGGTTGGCATGGTTGTCTAGACTGTGGGTTAAAAACCTTAGCAATGCCATAATACAAAGTGAATTTGATGAATACGGGGAATTGCCCCTTATTTTGTACTCGAATTTCGACGCTGGAAGTTTTCAAATATCCTCCTTTTATAAAGAGATGTTACTCTGTTTTAGTGAATTGCATAACCAAGACCGATAAAGAAATAACAATTGACGGTAGGTCACTCTACTGGAAGCACTGGCACGAAAAAGGCATACTGTATATTAAGGATCTATTAAGTAAAGATAAAAAAGTGTTTCCGTTGACAGAGCTCGAAGCTAGATATGAATTGCGTGTCAATTTTTTACTGTACAATGGTCTGAAAATATCTATCAGCAAATGATTAAAACACAGAGAGAACAATAGATACATTACAGATAATTATAAAGTGGATTGCTCTGACCCAGTCTTTAAGATGCGTGACTCGTTAATCAATTTAAAGAAAGCTAAGTGTAAAGATTACTACATGGTCTTGATAAATAAAATTGTAGAGCCTCCTGTAAGTATTGTGTTCTGGGGGAATGCAGGTATGTTAGAAGAATCACGGATTCTACGTAGCTTGCTACTTTGCAGAAAATGTACTAAAGAAACTTATCTTTTGGCCCTGCAATTGAAACTCATTCATAATATAATACCAACTAACAAGAAGAAAAGGGACTGGAAAATTTTAGAATCCGATGCATGTAAATACTGTAACATTCCGGATACGATAATACACTTCTTTTGGGACTGTCAAAAAGCCAGAGAAATTATAAGAAGATGCTTAAGCATATTGAAGCTAAACTCTTTTAATTTTGGTTGCATTATATTTACTTCGATGACCTTGTTCAAAATAAAAATCCAGAATTATCTCGAAAGAGTTAAAGATTTGTTTTTGACCAAATATATTGTGTCTTTGGTCTTCTGCCATTGCAAGTGGGTGCCATTTCGCTACGTGCAGCGAAATTCGGTCTAGTTTTTTATATAGACTGTTTATGCCTTATATAATGTTTAAAAACATTATATAAGGGCGTTTCTCAGTAAAACTGTAGCTCGAACTTTAAAAAAACGTGCGGGAAAAAAAGCGATGCTGGTCCCGGACAAACACAGGCTCAACTTCCTTGTCGCGATAATATATTTAAGTGGCGAACGACACTTATCTCAGCATTCACAAAGGTTACTTGAGATAGTCTGAAGTTGAAGTGGTCCTCGTCACCGTTTGTATCTCCGGTGGCCCTTTCATTTACTGTCAAGTTCAGAAAACTTTGGCATTTTTGTTGAGATGTGAGAATCCCTGTATGTGGTCATCGTGCTAATCTCCATTTAAAAATCAACGTTAACCCAGCCCCGCTTCCCCCCTTTCCCTCTATAAGTTGCCCTATATTTTGCCCGGTTGAGTGATTGTCAAGTGTAACAGTAGTCAACTCGAATAACTTCTCACTCAGCTTGGAAGGATTTAAAGCATTCGGCAAACTTGGAATGGAATTCTACGTGTCGCACCAAACATCTACAGTGTAATAGCTGCCTTGCAATAATCTAGCCCAAATTGTATTATTTATGGGCATTTTCCTGTGGCAGTATTTCATGGTATGTGCTCCCCCCCCCCCCCCGTGATATGAAGGGCGAGAAGAAACAAGCAACAGGCGATAGGAGAAGTACTTCATGATGTTGACAACTCCCTGTAGCACGAGGTGACTTGATCTGTGTAGTTTTGTGTATTCATTGTGTTTTTTGTAAAGCAACAACAAGTAGCAGTACCTAACTGAAGCGATGATCATGTGATATACAACTGTTTCAGAACCTCAGTAGATGTCAGCGCCGAAAAAAGACCCGGCTGCTTGCAGGGACGAGTCTTCGGAGGCGATCTATGCCAAAAAAAGAGGCTCGGCTTGGGGTGGGGGGTGCGAGTTTTCGAATTTAGTGACGTTTTTCACCCACTTAGGGATGGCTGACTGCGGGCAGTAAAGGGGATATCTTCTGTATGTGAGAGCCTGCCCCAACCACAACCCCTTCCCCTCACACACGCGCACACACACACACACCCATACAATGCCCTTTTGATTTACTCCTTTATTTAGATCTTTTTAGGTCACATATTTTCATATCACAGCAAAACTAACCCCAACTCTAAGAAGACAGCGAGGGAGAGAAAAGGGAGAATGGCGAGTGAGAGAGAGGGTGCAAGAAAGAGGGGGAGAGAACAAAGAGGAGGAGGGTGAGGGAGAGAGAGAGAGTGAAAGAGAGGTAACTGGGAAGACAGAGAATGGGGCGGTGGGTGGGGGCGAGCGGGGAAGGGGAGAGGGAGGGAGAGGGGGTGGAGAGATAGGGAGATGGAGAGAAGGGGTGGTTGTTATCAGTCCTAGGTTATCTTACCCACTCAACAAATCTTGGTCTGGCGTCCTTATTGATTATTATGCATCTGTAATATAATTAGTGTTTTCTCAACTCAGAGTTTTCGTATTCTGTCTGGTTTAACAGGTCGCTTCCTAGCGCCTAATTGTCCTTTCGTCTACGAGGGATCGGAGACAGAATTGGTTAGAGTAGATCGTAATTTGGTGACAACAAAATGTTCAATTCTAACTAAACTTAATAAGCCGGATGCAAATTTACACACCCCTTTCGACTCAAATATTCCTTATTTTGCGATACTTCATGAATAAAATTGTTTTCAGCTATGGAAGATAGTTTTTTCAATGCCACCAATTTGGATCTACTGTAGCCATTCGTTCTCCTCCCCCTCGTACGTTACATAGCATCTAATTACCCTTTCATATACGTTACCTAGCATCTGATTATCCTTGCGTCTACGTTACCTAGCACCTAACTGCTCTTGCGTCTACGTTACCTAGCACCTAACTGCTCTTGCGTCTACGTTGCCTGGCACCTAGCTACCCTTTCATCTACGTTACCTAGCAGCTGCATGATCTGACACACATACATTAATTTATTACTTTAGAATCGAATGTGCCTAAGGGCATATTAATCTCCTTTCGGCCTGTTTATGTGCATTAGAAAGAGGAAATTAATCATTTCTCTCCAACTAAGTTGGTTGCAAGGCCGAGTGGTCTTTAACTACTAGAAACCAGTTTTTTTCCATTAATTTTTTTTTAGTTTGTGCCGTGGTGCGAAATTACTGATTCAATTTTAGAATTCCTGACCTACGAAAAGATGTGTGATTCCGAAGTGGCAATTGACTGATTAATGTGTTATTGTACCACGGGGGTGGGTGGGTGGGGGTGGAGGAGGACGGTTATTGAGTATAAAAAACCCTGCAAAATTAAATAGTTAAAATAAGGTACTAGTGAAGTACAAGATACCTGGGGATAACTTATATCTTTTTTATCCAAAGATGTGTATCCAAGCATCCGGCTTAGGACGTTCCCTTTCTCTGACAATCCAAGGCGATTGTCTACCATGACATTTTAACACGAAATAAATTGTGTGTCTTTTCTACTGAATTTAAAGTACCGCACTATACTTGTCATTGCATGATTGTCGAGCTCATGTTTACATGCGTCAAGCAAGCCGGAACTTGAGGAAAGTAAATGTTAGCATTTCAGTATGGTAATGATTTTATGACCTGGACGCGCTACGTAAAGAGCAAGAGGGTGGCGGGTGGGGGGGGGGGGCGAGTGGAGGGGAGGGTATGCTCATATTGATATACCGGCCACTGAGCAGTCGTCAGAAAACAATGGGGGTAGTAGCTGAGAAGGCCATCCGGATAGTTGGGCACTGTTTCAGTGTTTTTGGCCCAGGTGGTCAAAGGCCACAGGGGCTATACCAATAATCTTGTGTCTCTGTCCGTCCGTCTGTCCAAAACAACGATAAATACCGAAAAAAATCTCTTGGTTTGAGCGACTCCAGGAAGTTGTACCAGATTTGTATGTGTACTTGCCATGATTTTTGTGGTCATTTGTTTAAAACCCAATTTTTGGCGAATTTTAACCAAAAATTCGAAATGGTCTTACATATAAGTAAATCTGAAACTTCTTTTTGCAATATCGCCTGCAGTTTTGATAGAATCTACTTAAAAATGCCACAGCTATCTTTCCCCAGACAACCAGCGTACGCTGTGAAATTTTTGTCCTGACACGATGAAAAAATATCTGTTGGTACGTCTCTGAACTTCTAGTTTTTTTCTGCTGCCGTTTAAGTTTTCATCGGATCGCAGTAAGATTTTGTGGAAACATAGCGCATTAAGGGGCATAAATTTCCCACATTTCATTTTCACAATTCGCCAATTTCGCCCAATTGGCGGACCGATCACCACCTTTACCGAAAAAAGCTACCTCCTAAAAATTTTGGTAAATTTGTTGAAAATTTTGTATGCAGGCAGTCTGGGTTAGAGGTAAAAATTTTCTTTTCTTTTTTTTCAATTTTGGATTTTCGCCAATTTGGCATATTGGCGAAATTCCAAATTTCACAAAATTGATGTTTTGTTACTCTGACGCACCTGGGCGCCGTCACGTGACGGTCTTGTTTGAGTTGACCTTCATTTTGCTGACTACTCTGCGGAGCGAAAGGGAGTAAGGGGTAGGGAGGAAAGAAAGTATTCATGAACACATTTTGTCAGAGGGTGTCCGCTGCCTGTTAAACGTGCAATACATACACAATTCCTATTTCGATTGAGCTATCTTCATTAACATACAAAGTCAATATACACATATACAGGTAATTATCATATTTTTTCAGGTCTGCACAATAGGAGTAAACAGAAAGGTAAACCGAAGAATCGTTTAAAAAATGCCCAACTGTCTTTTTTGCAGTCGCCAGAATAAAAGGGGGATTTCTTCCAAGGGGGGTTTTTTTCCGGGAGGATTTTTTAATCCCACCTTGTAATGTGCTTCATACTTGATAGCGCATACAGTCGCATGCTCTGTAAAGTCTACGTTTATTTGACAACCAGGAAGGCGGGTGACACCTGTTTGCCATCAATACCACAAAATGCACCGAGCTGTTAGTGTAGAATTTAATATTTGATTGAATTATGCAGTTAGATATTTGTTTCAGTTTAAAAAAGAATCGGGATATCCAGTGATCTATAGCTATCAACTTTCTCAAATTGGGTGCAAGATTTTTTAAGTATTTTTTAAGTATTTTTTAAGTATTTTTTAAGTATGTACAGCACAAAGATGTTTTTACCATTCATAAATTATCCGCCTGTTAAAGAATGTTTTATCCAAGTTACTTGGTTTAAGCCGTTGATTTTATCGTAGTATTTATGATAAAACATTTGAAAAACGTTTGCAAAAAACCTCACAATAAATTAAAAACTGAAAATATTTATAACATCACCTTTTAAAGACATTCACAAAAAAACTTGAAAATAAATTAAAAGCTGAAAAGATTGATTTGATCTGCACATATGTTGCACTTACATCGATGTTGTTATGCTGTTTTATATATCGTAATGAATTAGAAATTAACATATAAATAAATAAATAAACATGTGTAATCATGTTAATACATTCCTTCAGAATTTAAAATAATTAAATAAGAAGAATCAATGGAACTTTTTAACCCAGCCGACTTTGTCGGACTGGGTTAGTCGTATCACTAAAGGGGGGGTTGAATGTTTTTGCGTATGTGCATATGTTAAATTTTTTCTTTAAAATGCTACTGCTCCTACAGTTTTGCTCCAATCGTTTTGATATTACGCAGGAATGTTCCCTGGATGGTTTCCCACCTGGCTATTACTTTGTTTGACGATTGGCGAAAACTGGCAAAATAGTGGCACTTTTTGTGCCCGTTTTGCCCTTTTTTTAAAAAAATGCTACTCCTCCTACAGTTTTACTCCAATGTTACGGAGGAATGTTCCCCAAGGGTTCGCCTACAAGGGTATTATTTTTTTTCGCGGTTCGCCAAAAACTGTCGAACTGGCGGAACTTTGAAGTATGGCAAAAACTGGAATAAATGGTAGTAAATAACTGAATTGTCAAACCATTCATTTCTCTCAGTCTTTTTCAGATAGTTCTATAATTTTCGTCGAAAGTTTCTTAGGTTCTTTTTTCACAAATGACAGAAAATACCGAAACGGTGGAATTTTAAAAATTTTGTAAAATTGTGTAAATGCCGGTAAATACGTGAATCGTCAAAACCCAACTTCCCTTTTCGGATAGCTTCCACCCGGGAAAACTCGTTTTTGTGTATTAAAATTATGAAAAAGTTACGTTCAGAAACAAAGTTCTTCATTTTTTTGGCCTAACAGTATTAGTTTCAGAGTTTTTCTCTCTTTCCTTGTTTGGTAACACGACTGGGTCATGTCCTTCGACATGCTTGTTAGGAAAATCTTGTATTATTCAGTATTTTTACTGGCTGTGTAGTAAAAAACGTATCGGCTGTTCGGTACCACTCCCGCCACCCCGGCGCTTCTTCTCTCTCCCCCCCCCCCCCCCGCCCTGGCCCTTTGCTCTCCACTCCGTTGCTTTGCCACGCCCCTCAACGCCACCTCCAGCCTCTTGCCACCTGGGGCCTTGCCCCGCGGTACTTTTCTAATCACCATAGTAACCACCAGGCATTAAGTAATACAATATGATTTCGGCAAGAATACGGAGGCAATTGCACTCAGCGATTCTGGCCTTTAATTAATCCATGATACAGTTCTTTGATCAATGTCACATACCCACCTCTAGTTCCCCATATTAAGAATTAGTTGGCTAATTCGAATATACGTGTACTACTTTATAAGTGCGATGGCAGGCAAGGGCCGGGAGACCAAAGGCCTGGGACAAAGGGCTTGAGGGTCTGCGCGTCGGGGGAGGGGGTCGCACAGGGCCTGGGACAAAGGACCCGAGGGTCTGCGCGTCGGGGGAGGGGGTCGCACAGGGCGTGGGACAAAGGGCCTGAAGGTGTGAGCGTCTGGAGGAGCGCAGAGGGCCTGGGACAAAGGACCTGAGGGGTTGAGCGTCCAGGGGGGCGCAGAGGGCCTGGGACAAAGGGCCCGAAGGTCTGAGCGTGTGGGGGAGCGCATAGAGCCTGGGACAAAGGGCCTGAGGGTCTGAGCGTCGGGGGGTCGCACAGGGCCTGGGACAAAGGGCCTGAGGGTCTGAGCGTCTGGGGGAGGGAGAGACAGAGGGCCTTGACGCATGAGGCCCATATCCCTGCTTTCTATTCATTATTCGTTTTTTATTCGTTTATGAGGGTGACTACTCAGACTTTTCAACAAAAAGTTTTACATAAAGCCAATTAGTTTCTCCGAAGATTATTTTCGTATAATTTTATGTTCGCCGATTTATTTTGTTAATCCACCAATTGGTTTAACTTTTGTTCAATTTTACAAATCTGCAGGTCGATCAATATTCTTCTCAACCTGACACTAGTACATTTGTTTTCAGCCACAGTGACATTGGTCGATGCTTTCCGTAAAAAAGCGTTATAAGAAAGCG